>JAXDDW010000010.1:165000-242500 GCA_034670385.1 Hoplostethus mediterraneus | reverse complement strand
GCCATAATGCTTCACTCTTCTGTTCTTCAGAGCTTTCTGAGCTGAAAGACATAAGAGGATGAAGGTGACAAACCAACAAAAAGGCAACTGACTCTGAATCTTTGGATCTCATACGATATAATTAAGATTAAGAAGTAAGATTTAGGTTTATGATAAACTTTCTAGGTGAGAGTCAAGATCAGTTCTGTCATTGCAGCAGAACATAACAACCATACATAATCTAACAAAAACCATAATGTATCGCCTCACCAGTGACATCATCATTAGTGGACGACCAGTCAACAGCAGCCAGCAGCAGTGCCTCTTCTTCTGATGACACAAAGTCCTCCACCAAGACTAAGCCCTCTGGTAAAGAGACACATGCCTCCGCCTCACAGGCTACTACATGCACACACATAAATAAGGTTCACTGGGTACTGCACGGGGATACACACACAATCCTATCTAAAATTAAACTGGTTCTCTTACTCAGACACTGATGGAGGAGGTATGCCAAAAATGTTTTTTCTATCATAAAATATATATTTAAAAATACTCTCACTGTAGAGTGTGAACCCATTCTTTTGGATAGACAAACACACACAGATATCAGGTTCCCTGTAAATTGTAAAGAATGTTTACAAGGATTTACGTTTATGTGAATTTTATGCTGGAAAGCTGGAGACAGTAAATATGATAATACAAACAATAAAAAATGGTTCTAAAAAACTGTGCAAATCAGGTACTGCTGTACAAAACATACACACAGCTTACTGCAGGACAACCAAAGTGAATAGGTAGAGACTGTATGTGTGTATACCAGTGATTAAGACAGGTACCTGAGTTGACAAAGCTGAGGTAGAGTGTGACACTATTTTCTCCACACTGCAACTGTTGGCCGTTAAGGAGGACGTGGGCTTTCTGAGCACTTTCCTCTGATCTGGACAAAGAATAACAATGGCAACTCACAATACTTATAGTTGAAGTAAAAACTATAACAACAAAACTAATAATAACAACAGGAACAAGAAGACATATGTTTCATATGCTCCGAAATGTAACCCATGAACTATTTCACACTGTGTTGAAAGGTGCTAAACTAGCTTTGGGTCAATACTCAGCTTCAGACTGAGGATAAACCTGGGCTAAGAGCTGGAGAAAAGCTGAGACCCTGACAGTGAGATAGTACAGCACACCTTGACTGGAGACATTAGTGGATAAGTTGACTGGGTTGATTTATAGTACTGCCCATCCATACCTGTAAGTGACAAAAGCGTAGGGTTTGTGAGGAGGCATGACCAGGCTCTCCAGCTCTCCCATCTCTTTCAGAGCTGTAGACAGCTGCTCTCGACCAACCCCATTCCCCAGCCCACCATTAGCCACCACCAAACTCTGTGGAGGACACAAGAATACTATAGCTTCTAACAGACGCAGACTGACTCACGTTATAAAGATTATTTTAATTGCATTTCTGCTTTATTAGACCATATACAGTGGACAGAGACAGGGACGATAGGGGGAGAGGGAGAGGGAGAGGGAGAGGGAGAGGGAGAGGGAGAGAGAGAGGGAGAGAGAGAGAGAGAGAGAGAGAGAGAGAGAGAGAGAGAGAGAGAGAGAGAGAGAGAGAGAGAGAATGACACCCAAAACAGGCCCCAAGACAGCTCTGAAGCAATGACATGACCAGTATAGGGTATACTCGGGTAGGGTAGGGTAAAGTCTTAGGAGATGAGACTTAGATTTATTGTTAGGTAACTGTTGTAAAGCAATGATTTCATTATCGTGAAACTACCTGGCTATTATATGTTCTTAAAATTCATGATACCTGCGTCTCGTCTGGGCTAACAAAAATATCATAATACATCGTGTTTATTACACAGGAACGTTATGTTGTGCTTAGTCCAACTGAAAAGTAAGTGGGGACGTTATCGTTAGCTAGCTTGCTACACTGCCTGACAACTGCCAAGACGACTTCATGTCAATAAACGTTTCCCTTTACCTTGGTGGGCTGCGATGCTGTACTGATGCCCTCGTGTTTCAGTAAAGTGTGACTGGCTTTTAATTGTTTTCGGAGACATTTCTTCTCGTTTTTACTCCTTTTAATAGCCTTCACGTTTTCCACACTAGGCTCCATGGTACAATATTTTTTTGTCCGGGTGCAACAAGAGTTGAGAAATGAAAGTTCCCAAAGAATCGTCGGGATGGGACCGTCCTTCGCTTCGGTTTAGTTGTCTCTGGATTTATTTCACACAATGATTGAAGTCAAGTCTTATACTAGCAACAGCATTTCAGTGAGATTTTCTTTAATGCTGATTTATATTTCTGGGACTAGAAATCATTTGAAAGTGGTTATCCCGCAACATGTGTCGCATTGCATTATTTGCCATTTTCTGTTTGCGGCGATTAGTGGAAATACATTAAATTGGACAAGTTAGGGTCTGTTCTGTATGAGTTATATTCATTTTGGCTCACACTGGGTAAAAAAAATATTTGCTGGAGAATGCGGGCATCGATCCCGCTACCTCTCGCATGCTAAGCGAGCGCTCTACCATTTGAGCTAATTCCCCACTTCACGACTAAGGTCACCAGAACACCAATATGTATGACATCTCACATCAAACCAGTCAGTTCATTTAATTCTTTTTAATTCATTTAATTCTAATTTCTGCTTTATTAGACAGTTCACTGTGAAAACATGGGATAGTGATAACAAGAGGCAAAGGTTCCAAGCTGGATTCAAACTCAAGACATTGCTTTTACATGGTGGGCACCTTAACCAACTAAGCCACAGGACAGTCCAAAAGCTCCCCTTTTAGAGACACCTGCGCCTTTCAGAGTCTGTGTACAGCACCGTCCTCCAATGATATACTTAAGGTAAGATGAATTGCAAGTGGTAACCTGCATGGAGGCACAAGTTTACAGGAATGGAGACATCTTTGGCTGCAAGGTATAATGAGAGAGGGGGTCAAAGGAACCTTGTCAGCAAGGAGATGGGGTAGGGGTGCAGAGGATGCCTGCTTAGTGCCTAAGTTGTCCAGATAAGACTGCTACTCCCCCCAGCCATGTGCCCTTTCTTTGTCCATGTGTGTCAATGATCTGGTCAGGAGAAAAGCCTGATGGGTCTCGGTGTTACTGATGAATTCTGCCCACCGTTCTGTTGCCATTGTGGTGCGCTGTAGTCACAGGACTGTCTAGCCCTCCTCCCTCAAAGAAGCCAATTAGTTCAGATGATGTGTTTGGATTCCTCCACTGCTAGACTAATGATTCTACAGCCCTCTGGGTGTGAGCGTGCATATGCAGGCTTGTGTGCGTGCATGTGGATATATATATCAGTGTAAGTGTGTGTCCGTGTGTTCGTGCATGTGTTGTATAATAAAGTCCTCACCTGTCCTCAGCCATCTCAGTAATTACCATGCCCAGGCTGGGTTTGCCAGTGGGAACCCTTCGTTTTAGCAGCATGCTTAGTTTGGTCTACAAAACAACAGCTGGTCAGAGAGGGGAGCACATGGCTGCCCTCTCCTCCATAATAACAACAGTCTATTCCATGCTGTTTATCAAAATCTTCTATAAACATTTTCACTCCTCTATGAGCAGTCAATGCCCCTAGACACTTATCTGATTAAGTGTGAATCAACCACTAATGGTTAAAAGACCCCTACCCCCTCTCAATATCAACAACAAAACATTTCCCCATCCAATTCACCTTCTCTTTCCTTTCTAAAATATAAGCTATTAACCTCACCACCCCACTTATAATCTCCAAGCTTCTTTCAAAACTAAAAAACTTTTAAAAAACCAACAAAAAAACTCTACCAGTTGTCATCCTAATGAAAATAAGCATAGGGAATAGGGGAAAGATGAGCAGTTGTGTCTGATTCAAATGGCAGGAATCAGTTCTACTCCCATTTTGCTTTTTTTTTTTTTTTTTTTTTGCTTTTTTGTAACCCTATGAGCAGTTGTAAGTTTCGTTTGAGAGTTATCACATGGTTGCTTAAGGCCATTTGAGGGGGCTTTAGATGACATTTCAGGCTTCTCCAGGCTTATCTCCAGCAGGAGAGAGCAGACAAACTTCACCATTAACTCCCCTGAGTATCCGGTGTCAATAGAGACCTTCAAGATTTTTTTCCATAGCTCGCAACATTGTAAATTGCAAACAGTCAAATTCATCTCTCTTCAGGATAGATAATTAATTACTAAACGTCTTTCTTTGTAAATGTGTTAGAGGTATGATTTTTAAATTCTGTTTTCAATGGCAGTTGGCAGTTCAAGAAGTCCTTAAGGAGGTGTGTGCACTAATGAATGCTAAATGTTCTACCAAAGTGAAATATCACTTTAAGGTTAAGAACAGGGGATTGGGAAGACGTCTCCCTTGTCGGTGCTCAAGGGCAGCTTCATCCCACGCGGAGCATTCCGTCAGCCAAGCTCTGAAAAAGCAGAGTAATGGTGAGAAGTGAGGCATGCCATCACTCTTTGAAATGTAGTGCCAATAGCCAGGGGCCAAACTCCTACTGCTGGCATCTTTGTATCCCAATTAGCTGGAGACAACGGGATGGAGACGAAGGGATCAAGAGAGAGCGCTCCTCAGAAACCAGATCCTGCTTTTTAAAATAGTGGTTCTCATCTCTACCGCTCTCCGGGGACTCAGTGTAAGCACAGAGCTGTCTGCTCTTGGAGAAAGATGAGAATGGTGCAAAGCTGAGGTGATGAAACATCCAGGTGAGCCCAGAAATATGCATGAGTGTAGATTTCTATACTGGAATGGACGGGACATGTCCACTACCACTTTTTTGATAATCACTTTCATGTTAAAGGTAATGTTACATCAAAATGAACATAAGTGACTATTAAAAAAACATCTTTAGGACCATGCGGATTATGACAGATCTGTTAGCATGGTGACGTAAACTCATAGCAGAGAAAGCTAAACTAATGATATCTTGGTTCTAGATGTTAGCTAGCTACGTATGCTAACTATGTTTTTTAGCCTAGCAGGAAGGCAGACATTTGTGAAAATATTATGTCAAGAAAAAGAAAAGCCACTGACATTTGGTAATTTCTCACTCTGTGAGTAATGAAACAACATAATTCCCCTCAATCTAATGTGTTTAGGCACCTGCTAGTCAAACATGTAGTTAACTGAAATGGCTAACGTTAACTTTATCAAAACGTAATGTAACTAATGTCTTCTAGCTAATGTTAGGTTAGTTAACGTTAGCTAGCATCACACTGAGAATAATGAATTTACTGTATCCAATATTCCCTTTTTGATTTGTGCATTACTGTTTAGATATGTTGGGATAGTCATCGATAAAGTTACCATTGTATCATAAATTATCTTGGAGTTAGCCAATCAGACTGAAAAAAGTTGCTGGTTAGTTAGCTAGCTAGCTAACAATGAGTGCATACACTGCTATATTTTAACAGACCCAAACGTTGCATGTAGTGAGCAATTTGTACTATCAACCCATTAATGCACCAGTTTTCTTCATGGTCAGAGAGAGATGAATAGAGACAGCAAATCAAATGAATGAATTCAATCTTATGTAGATATTTCTCACATCCGCTGCAGAGCAGTGCTGTGCTGATGTCAGTAAGAGACTATAAGATTTTCAGGGGTCCTTGTGGAACTAACTAGTAACCTTGATATCTTTGGTGATTTAAAGCAAACAAACAGTAAATAAAAGATGGATATGCCACAGGATCATCTTTGGGTTATGTTTACAAGAAAATGTAACATGCTTTTACTATCTAAATTATATATATTTAGCCACTGGTTTGTCTTGTGTTCCACAGATATTAACTAGAAAAGCTGATGCATGCCAGCGCTGGTGAAAGCAGTGGCTGGAATGAGAGAGACAAACTCTATTCATAGCACGGTAGGCAGCTAAGATGGTGTAAGTCCTCCGCAGCCCTGCTAGAAATCTCTGGCAACACATCTGATGTTCAGTCATAACAATTCAACTGGCCAAAATCTAGTCAGGATTTTTTCCTCTCAACTTTGTCACTGCTGAGTAGTGTGTTGTGTTAAGCAATCTATCTGGAGTGTATTGTCTCGGTCAGGCAGTCTGCTGAGGTGAATTTCTGCCCCTCCTCACTTCAGTGTCGCTGTAGTAGAAGAGATTCAGCTGTGATGAAACGATGATGTGGTCTAAATCATTTTTTTAGTGCCAACCTAATTGTAGACTAAGCAATATGTCAGCTGTAGGACATTTGTTTGTGTTTACTTTAAAAAGGGGTATGCATTCCCAAATATTTGTTTTGTATCATATGTTTTGATATTTGACCTTTTCATATGATTTCATTGGTTTTCAGAGGGAAGAAGTTTGTCCGTGTATTATAGAAATATGGGTTGTGTAGCTAAAAAGAAGGATCTGTTTGTTTGGATAATTGCAATGAATAGTTTAGAATATATTCCTAGATTATCTGCATTTGTGGTTTGACATTGTAGCATGAAGATGGCCACTTTGTGATTAGAGGCAGCAATGCAATTAATTCCATCATTTCTCTTGAATATGCTAAAATGAAATCATTCATAACTTTTGAGCGAAACAGTATATGGTAGAAACATGGGATTTGGATTGTTATTAATTAAATCCCCTCTCATTGGTTTTATTGATATTTGAATAAAATAAGGGATGTGTAGGTAGATACCATACATACTGTTTGTGGACTTAATCCTTTGTTGAAGATTATTTTATTTATATTCATTTTATTGTTATATTTTCTCTTCTCACACACACACACACACACACACACACACACACACACACACACACAGTGTTCCAGAATGTGTGGAATGGTGTTTGGGAGGTGTTTGACACCCCTTTGTCTCCCCTCTGATTTGGAGGGCAACCCTGCCAGCTCTATCTAAAAACACACACACACTCACACAGGCTGGAACAAACAGCTGTCAGAGTGGGCCCTGCTCCATCCCACACCGAGATGCCTGCACACCTAGCCATGCTATATTCAAACATCCTACCACCAGTCGCCGTGGCAATGGGAATCCCTAGTTCAGATATGTGCATGTTAGCTGTTGGATGGAGCACAGGCAGAGTGGCAGGGCGATACAGTGGCACCCATAATGATCCATTAAATCCTCTGGGAATGACCTTTTAACCCTGAGATGAAAGATTCGAGGGAACCTCACACATATACACTTCGTCCTACCGTGACCCCTCTGTGTGTGCGCGTGTGTGTGTGTCAAACGGGTTTAACACCAGTTCAGAGATAACACCATTCTAAGCAGCTGTCAAGTGTTGAGAGCTGAGAGGTTAGCTGTTGTGGTGTTAGCACCATCATAACACAGAGCAGAAAAATGTAAAAAATAAAAAATAGATGCACACACAAAGACACCATAAATAACGGAGAATAAATCACCATCGCACAATTTATGTCTGTTTAGGTATGCACTGATGCACACAAATGCACTGATATAAACTCTGTCCTGATCCTCTTTATGCACAGGCAGCATGTTTAGTGCTTGGTAAAACAATCAATGAGGATAACCAAATGCAAATTAATGAACAAACTTTGTCACAACATTTGTGCAAACATTGTCAGTAGGTTGCATTGCTTTTATTCAAACATGCACAGAGGATGAGTCAAGGTTGTGATACACAGGCTGCAACATTTTAAAGTAATGTAGCTGGGCGAGTTTGTCCAACAGTGGCTTTAACAGGACCCT
Organism: Hoplostethus mediterraneus; assembly: GCA_034670385.1. NCBI lineage: Eukaryota > Metazoa > Chordata > Actinopteri > Trachichthyiformes > Trachichthyidae > Hoplostethus > Hoplostethus mediterraneus. The sequence goes on along the minus strand of JAXDDW010000010.1, from coordinate 234,837 downwards.
GCCTAGCAGCCTGCCAGTATGTGCTGCACTCCATCGAAGCTTTTGTTAATCCATTTGTTGAGAGAAACTGTCTTAGCTAGGGTGCCTGCTTCTACATGCTGTACTCGGATGTAGCCTGTAATCTTTATTTTATCCAGGATGCCTGTCTGTATGTGCGTCACGCCTCTGTGTCCTGTTGATTCCATTTATCATACTTTCCCAAGATTGTTTTTCAGGTGCCTCTGCTTTATTCGATAGTACAAAGTCGAGAGTGACAGCGAAGATGGGAGAGAGAAGCTGGATAACATGTGACAAAGTTCATCCACCGGATTCAAACCCATGACATGAGTACATGACATGAGTGCTCCTAAGACCCTTAAGCCAACAGGAGGCCCCACATGTTGCATTTTGGGAGAGGTTATTCTGTTATTCTTCTGCATAGTTCCATCCCAGATAGGTGATACTGTTACAGCCTCCTACATCCATCAGACGATGTGGGTATTGTGTTTGGAGCAACTATAATCCACCTATCTCAAATAATGTTTTATAAATAACCCCCTGAGTCCCTCCTGCGTGTGTGTGTGTGTGTGTGTTTGTGTGTCATTCTGGATGACAAGATTGTGGAAACGAACACACTCCATTGGTTGTTTAGTTGGTGTGTGACATCAGTCTGTGTCTATGTGAACCGTGGGCGGTCCACTGACTACTTTAGGAATCGGTCCTGCCCCTAAGGACTGCAGAGAGTTGGAGAACGGCAGTAAGATCAGCTCCTAATAGATACTACAGAGAAGACCTGCCACGAACGAAAATATTAGTTTCCACTGTGACGACAAGCTATCAGAAGTCAAGAAAAAGACAGGCTGCCACTACAGGACCAGGAGAACACCCTCTTTCTCTCCTCATCTCTTCATTTCACTGTTTCTCCTCTTCTACTTCATAGCAAGTCCACCTCCAAAAGACCAAAGGTAACAGTTCACTCACCACGTATGCTTTCACATTACTAATGTCTGTCATGTTTCCATGCATGTGATGCTGCTGTTGGTCGAAAACCACGGATCTCCAAAACATCAACTTTTCAACAATTAAGAATATAGATTTATTCTATGACTGACAACCACGACTTTTTGCAATTATATGATGGACTTTGAATGGGCTTCATGGGACCTAGGGTCAAGGGACTTACAGTACTTACCCATAAATGTTCAATATAAGTAAAATGATGTGAAGCACAACAAAATGGACCTTTTCACGCAATAGCAACAGTTTGCCTTTAACCATCCTGATTGTGTGTGTGTATGTATTAACGTGTGTATGTTTTCTTGTGTATGCGGGGTGTGCATGCATGTCTCCGTGTGTACATGTAGGGATATTGTGGCCTCTCTTTCTGTTGACTGATGGCAACTGTGGAGTGTTTAGATTTGGCACCCCACTGAGAAGCTTCTGATCCCTGTAATCTATGATAATAGAGGCAGCACAAACACACACACACACACACAAAAAAACACGTGCCATTGAGACACACTCACACTCATACACGCAATCTCTCGCGCTCCCATACACTCATATGTTGCTCATACCTGTTTATTATTGTCAGCGTACAATTGTCAATTACAAGAATACGAATTTGGATTTTTATGTCTCAAACTCTCGGTCACTAACATAACGTGGTGTTCCTCCTCTCTCTCTCCACCCCTCTTCCCTGTTAGGTCTTGTGTGTCCGAAAGAGAAGCCACACCTCTTTTACAAATATCCATCACATCTACATCCCCCTCCTTCTCTCCTCCCCTCCTCCTGTGCTCGGCAGTTGGTCCGTCTTGTCCTCAGCAGCCCCCTCCTTGTGAGAGCCTTCACTGTCTGAGATACCAGGATGGACCGCTCAGTGAAGGAGTTGTTCCTCAACTTCATGATTGTCTTAATCACTGTGTTGCTGATGTGGCTGCTGGTGAAAACCTACCAGGACTGAACCGTGGAGCAATAAGAGAGAGAGGAGATGGAGGAGGGAGAGGGGAAGACAGGATGGAAGTGGTTGGAGGGAATCCAGCGTGGTTACTGTAGGCCTTGCCATTAATTGATTTGTCAAACACAGCGTTCATGTCTTTTCATTTGTCCAAGGGGAAGTAAAAATAGAAGCACTGATCTACATTCACTGGTCCAAAGCTACAATAGCCTGCGGTCAAAAACATGGTAATCACCTGTGGGATTTAACCTAATTGTTACAGCCTTGGCCAGGTCGCTGACGAACTGGTCTCAGATCAGTATTTGTATTCAATTCATGTGGCCTAAAATTCGTGACCACAGACAAGGGGGAAATCAGGGTAGAAATGGGAGAGTGAATATAAATAAAGATGACTTACATGGGGCTAGAATTTTTCACTGCTAGAATATTTCACTTCAATTTTTCACTTTCCTAGTGACCAGTAAGAAACACTGTTATGTCACTGATTACAGTAGTGGCATAGCCCACCTCGTTGTGTCTCAACCTTTGATGTATCGAACCATGCCGATGTGTCTCAGTCTCAAAAGCTGCCTCCAACACTGAAACTATCAAGCACATTGTTCTGATTGTGCTTTTTGATGAACATGTCAAATGCACCTATTTATTGATCAAGGAGAACATCAACATGAATCATTAAGCATTATATTTATGTTTACTTTGTTTTGCCATAAAACAGTCTTTCATTTCATTTGTTTCATCTCTGTTTTGTAATGGAAAATTATTATGCATCCAACATCGACACTATTAAGCCCATTTTTTCTCTCCAGTGTCCTTAACTTAACTTCATTGTTCAACACACACTAAGTATTCATCCACCATTGAAGCTGATGAGCCCATTGTTCTGATAATGATGGAGGAGCACACATCAAGATTACACACATTTCCACTTAACAACAGAACTGGAAATCTGTCAATCAATTACAACAGGAGATCCTGCCTGGTGTTAACATATAATATTGGATTGTTGTGTATATCATGGAAGGAGATACCGTGCGGGTTATTTAAAGTGAAGATCTACTATTAGCTTGGTACAAATATCTCCCTCAGCTAGAAAACAACACAAGAGCTAGTCTAGTCTGTTATTAACATTATGGAACAGCTCCACTGACAATATATAAGAGACCATTTCTGTTGACACTGTGACATGAAACATAGGACTGTGACGGTGACATAGGACTGTGGATGATTTTCTGGGGATATGAGAAGACAATGCTTTTGATATTTTTAGCTGTACTATGAAATAAAGCACATTTAGGTGTAAAAGCTTTCAACCAATCGATTAATCTCATGAGCCCTGAGATTTTCATTCATTTTATAGTGTCTTCAGAAACCACCATGACTTATGGAGTATCTTGTGTAGATTGTTGTCCAAAAAAAGAGATCAGGCTGCAACATATTGCTGCCAAAGTCAAGGGGGTTGAATTCTTTCTGAAAGTGTCACTTAGTAACACAAATTAAAGTCTTTTTTTTCTGGATTCTTGCTGTTGTACAATACAGAATACAAATATTGAATGAAGTTGAAATTGAAATCCATTGAAAACATAGTACACACACTAGACAATAAATATCATTCAGTTAATAAAATAGGATTTCATCAAGTCTTCTGCCCAATAGCGTTCCTCCATGGGAGGGGCCATCTCAAACATCTCAAAACAGCAGATGCTTCAAACATGCCAACTTAACAATCGTGTAAGTGAAAAAAATATATATATTTGGCTCAGTTTCTTGCATGTATCAGTGTTCTGTGAGGGCAGATGAAGTATGTACAGTATTGTGTGGTTTTGCATACACCTGAACTCACTCCTCAGATACTCTTTTTGTCATTCTTGCTGAATTAGCTCAATAAAGCACCACACAGCTGTCCATCATGCACAGCCGGGTTTCATGCGATACTAGCGAGAGACTCACCCCGAGAGGAAACTATAGTACTTGCTAACATGAATGACACTTGTGTACTTCCACTTGCATGCGTGTGTGTGTATGTGTGTGTTTGTTGTGTATCATGCTGTGCCCCCACTGTCGCCCCACGGGTCTCTGTATCTGTTGAAGCTGATGAGCTGACAGTGAAACTCGGTGAGCGCTCTGGGCATGGGCGCCACTTCCTCCCACTGACTCCTTCCTTTGTGGAACACCTGCACAGGTAGCAAGAAACAGGTTGACAGTGTAAAAATGATGGTTAATGAATCAGGAATGCACTTATATCAGGGTTTTCTTAAATGAAAACTATTGTTGTGGAAAAGCACTAATAATAGGGCCTTTTTTCCATGTGAGAGCCCATCAGAGCAGCAGATGAAACCATGACTTAGATCACCAGTGTGGCCTACCAATGTGAAGATAGTTTAGTTTGTAGTTGAGCAACTTGTCTATAGATATACCAAGTTCATTTTGTTCTCTTACCTGAACCTCATCAGTGATCTCGTCAGGGGAATAGTCTCCACCCAGGATGTAGATTCTGTCTCTCATGCCCACTGTCCCAGCGTTGAACCCTGCACACTCAAATGACCCTTCACCCTTCCACACACACGTCTCTGGACAAAAACTGTATACCTGGGTGGGAAACAAAAGCCAAAGAACAGTATGAGCATAATGCTTTTAAGATATAATATCCACCTACTCAAACTCAAACACACCTTGTATATATGTAGGTCACAGAAATTAGATCATTGATTGATTGAATGTTTTATTCATTTATTCATTTATTCATTCATTCATGTGTGTATGTATGATGACTCACCTTATAAGTGGACAAGTCACAGAGGTGTAGTGTATTATTAATAGACACTGCCTTGACCAACGTAGCATGGAAGAACTGGCCGAACTCTGCCACTAGGCGGCTCCACTGGTCCTGTTGGGCATCATAGCGGAAGAAGCCGTCCAGGGAGGGGTTGAAGGAGTCTGTGATCTCCACCTCTGAGCCCAGGGTGTAGATAATGCTGCCACAAGCACTGGCCTCAGGGTAGTAGATGGCTCTGGGTAGCTGGCAGACCGAGCACCAGCTCTGAGACAGAGGGTCGTAATACTCCACCTACAGGTTGAATACAATAGAATGGAAGAGAAACTTGATGGGCTGGAGGGAATTTGTCTTGCACCCTGAAAGATGCGATGGCAACACAAACGGTTGTAATGACAAGATAAAACAGGACAGACAGACAGACAGACAGACAGACAGTGTTACCTCCAGTAGGCTAGGAGCGCCCCCTCTGGATCCCTTGGTCCTTCCCCCAATGACATACACTCTCTCCAGGCAGGTCACAGCGGTGTGCATGGTACGGGGTTTCAACATGGCGGGTGCAGGGGTGCAGGCTCCGGTCACAGGGCAAAAGCACCACACCTCATCTGTGGCATCATGGAACGGCTCGGCCACATGGAGACGCACCGCCCGGCAACAGTTCCCCCGACAACCACCAGTCACAAACATCTTAGATCCAGTACCCAGGAGAGAAGATGGTGAATAGTTAAGTGTAGCTCATGGGCTCCTGAACTTTTTAAACCTTGTGACCCTGACTGATGAAAACATACGTATGCACTGTGCTACTAAACGTAAGAAATAAACCTGAAACCCATTTTTGATCAATAAATAAATACCAAAATGCATTGTATTTGAAACACAGTGAGGCCAAATAAGGACATGAAATAAGAGGCAAAGAAGTAGTAATCTACATCAGAACAAGACTATAATGTTATATTCTGTTCTGTTCTGTTCTGCACTGCTATACACTATTCCACTCCCTCTCTTTTCCAAGCCCTCACTCCACTGTACGAGGCAGCCTCCGTGTGAAGCATTATGTTCGTCATGTGGAGGGACACTCACAGAACCGAAGTTAACAGGAGGAGTGAACTGGTCTAAAAATTCAATGGAGCAGCGTCATACCCTTGCCACTTCATCTTCTGTTGCCATGGAGAACAACATGTTCTCCATGTTGTTCTAACAGTTATATGCTGATAGTTATATGGAGTTTTGAGCAGCCTAGATTTTGATCAATGTGTATTGTTTATGGAAAAGAATGTAAACATGTTTCAGATCAGAACAAATTAAGTCACTTTTACTTCATGTGGCATAACCTACTCGCATCCAAATTCTCTAGTCTGCTAAACTTTAACTTTTCTCTCTCTCTATCCCTAAACCTACCTTCTCAGCATAGCTGGTGAGGTGGGAGCCTGGTGGGTCTGGCATCGTGGCTGCCCCCACTTCATGTCCCTGTCCCAACTCTTTCCACTGGTCTGTTTCCAGACAGTAGCAGAAGGTGTGGCGGATCTCGCCGTTCTCCTCCGTCTTGTGGATGTAGATGTAGCTCTGCGTGGTGGCGGGCCTGGCGTCGGTAAGCAGGCCAACGCACTGACTCTGTCTGCTCTGGGCTTCTGACAGGAGGCCGACACATGACTCATCCTCGCAGAGCAGAGCATCAGTATCAAGCAAGGTCTGAGGGAGGCGTGAGGGGTATAACCAACAGACACATCAGCACACATTCCAGAAACTCTGAAAGGTTGGCAACCAAATGTATACCATCACTGCAGCTGTGTGTAAGTGTGTGTATGTTTATGTGTACTGTGGGAGAATAAGGTCCAAAACAATGATAGCCAGCCTGCTGACATTCAGCATCGCCCCGCAACACAACACAGCCAGAACACTGTGGGAGACGACATCACGGAGACAATCGCCTACAGCTGGACCTTGTTAACTGTCAGACCTGATGTCAACCCCAGCTCGTCAGCAGCCCTATAACAGAGGCAGCCTCGCCCACTGAGGTGTGTCAGTGTGGCTTCAGCTTGTCCCCAGACTGCATGCTAGTTTGTTTGGGGTTTTTTTTGCAGCTGAAAGAGTCAACTGACTGGCTGCCTCTCTACCGCGCCCTCTACTAGCTTCCACTTCTTCCACTTCACTTCATCCACATTTGTCTTATAAACTCTTGTTTGCACCGTATAGAGAGCCAAACTTGACGTCACTTCTGGTTCACCTCTGCCTAGTCTAACCTGTTCTTTATTCAGTTGTTGTAAGACATGCCCCCCTCTGTCTATGGAAAATCGCACTAACCACCTAGCAGCTAGTAGGCAGTGGGCAGTCTTGCTTCTGCTTTGGCTCCCTATTTGCTGTGTTGTCTGGTTATGTTGCCCAACTGGTGTTTCCCCAACACAACATTATACAGTATGTGCACATGTGCATGTTTATACCTTTAATGCAGGTGCAGGTAGTTGGTGCAGTCTGGTTAGAGATAGTAGTCCCGGTAACAACCTCCGTCTCACTGGGAGATCATGTCGTATCCACCTCAGTAGCGACTTCACCACTACTTCCTCACCGGGCACACTGAGAGCATCTGACCGTAGACAGGTCTCCAACACCTCCACCTGCAGGAAGCGATTTATGTGACTGGTAAATGCTGGGTGAGCTCCCGTTTGCAGTTCAATTAGGCTTTTTGATGTGAGTGGAGCGATGAAATGCTTACTTGTCCAATCAAAAGCATCATTTTTGTACATAAGGCCTTCTGAAAGTGTTAACTAGGTTGTGTTATGGGTAAAATGTTTTTACCCTGTCTCTTGAACTAAGAAGGGCTGGCTACACAGTACCCTAACACCATAACACTCTCATGGCAAGATACATCACATGCAAATTCAACTGCCGATACTGTTTAATGGCTATGAAGCAGGATTGTGGAGCTGTCATGTCCATCACTGAAAACTAGCAAAAACAGTTTTAATCCCTCTGGTATACACAATGCAATCTCTGCAAACTCTGGTCGGGATCTAAATCACATCCAGGCTTTCAAAGACACTTTTGCAAATAACCTACAAATCTTTAAAGGACAAACTTTTTTGACTGTTTCCGGGCTGTTGTTTGTATGTGCCACACTCAAATAAAATATATATATTTTTCAATATCCCATTCTCAAACAGCACCTGCATATCCAGGAAGTCCTGGGTTAAGGCAAGGTCATGGAAGTTCTGGACCACAAACTCATTGGCTCTTTGGAGGAGGGAGGCAGAGCCGTAGCCCTCAGCGAGGGCCAAGAGGGGCAGACAGTTAGAGAGGTCCAGGGTTCCTATCAGGAAGTCACTGCACGCTTTGGAAAGAACTGACACCTGGAAACAGAAGAGACAGACCACATCCCCATGAAAACACTACTTCAGATTAGTTATATAATAGAGTTGCAGCGTAATGTCCAGTGGAATAACAGAGGATTCTAGTAGACCATTGCGGACATAATAAGAAATGTTTTAGAGGAGGACAAAATACGGATACATGATGTTCTGAGTGCTACCTGCAGAAAGGAGGCAAGCTGGAATAGCAGGTCCACATTGCCATCAGGTGATGACTGCCTCTCCAGAGTAGGCAAAGTCCAGGAAGGAACCCACGGCCACCGGAGACTGGTTGCCCAGGGTTACCGAGCCGTCGCCACACTCTCGCATATCCACCTCAAACATGGCCCTAAACACAGGAACAGTCACAGGTGATATTAACTGTGCCTATATTAGAAAGAAAGAATATACTGTAGATGTGTGGTGATTTGGAGGAAGGATGAGTGGACAGACAGACAGACAGACAGACAGATAGATAGATAGATAGATAGATAGATAGATAGATACGTGTGAAATATGGCTCTAAACAGGAGTACAGGACATTCAGGGTGAGTGGAATAAAGCATAAAGTGAGGAAACCAAAACAGAATGTGGAAATATTAAAATAATAGTAACATTAAGAGACTGTCAAACTTTGCAGGGATTTTTGAGCGTGTAATGTGAATACAGCGTAGTGTTTTCTGAGGCAGTTTAAGGCATGATGCAGCAAAATGCAAAATACCTCAAGAAATATGGCTGCAACAGTCATCCTCACTTTCTTTTAATCTCTCTCTTGCTCTCTCTCTCTTTCCTTCTCTCACACACACAGACCTGAAGAAATCACTGCATGCCGCCAGGACACAGCGGTGGCAGGGAAAACGGTTTTCCTGGACTGTAATGGTGAAGTCAAACAGCAAGCCTCGCTCCCGGAACGACCGGAGCACGCCCAGAAGCTGAAGCCCGTGTGACTCAGACACCCGCAGCAGGGTCCTGCGCTCTGGAAGCCCGTTGCATTGTGGGACGCTGTCAGGTTCTCTATTGGGAAGGCTGCTGCTGTTGTTTTGGGTGTTGGTGAGAAGGAAGGGCAACTCTAGACGTTCATCCATCTTGCCAATGTCTGACAAGGAGAAGATAAAAAAAATCCAAGGCTAATCGTGACAATAAATATTACTTATTGCATGTCCCAAAAATTTTGAGAGAGAGAGAGAGAGAGAGAGAGAGAGAGAGAGAGAGAGAGAGAGAGAGAGATGGGAAGGGATGGGATCACAAACAGTAATTATTAGCAGCTTCAGCATATCGATACAGAATGAGTGCTCATTCTACAGTACAAGCTCTGTAAATGTTTTTGCTTAGTTAGGCCAGGGGAACAGCTTCAGGGGAATAGCTTCAGGGGAATGAGGGGAATAGCTTCATTTATCTCAATCACATAGCCTAGAAAGATTTAGTTTGGAATGAAAATATTACAAACTATCTTAGACACCATCTAAAGTCAAACCTAAATATAGGTAAACTGGAAACAGGAGAAACGCTACTTACAGTGTCAGTACCTTGGACAGCTCTCTTGCTCAGCTCTCTTGCTCATGCCAGTTTAACTTCCGGAAGCGCTGAATCACGCGAGGATGTGACTCAGACAGTTCTTTGATTTATTTGCACTTGTTTATCGAGAATCATAATTTTTTGGAAATTCTGCTATTTTTTATTGCTATTTTTATGTTAAAAGACGAACTCGTTTGCATCGTTTTCAAGTTGTGTTCGGGTCTGTGTCTCTTTGTTTGTGCTAAAAGGAGGCGAAATGCCGGATGGGAATTGTAGTTCTCTGGGAACTAACGCTTACGGGCAAATCATGTCAGCTCTGCTGGGGCAGAAGATATACTTACAACGCAAGAGGCGTCACTTCTGCCTATTTCCGTCTTCGCTTAAATTCCGTCAGACAGACTACACCGTATATTGTTTGGCGGCGAGTCAGTGCGAGAGGCTTATTTAATTTGTAATGTCTGTAAGTAAGCTACTGGTAGGGTTGTGAGCCCTGATATCAGTAATGGATACTTCATGAAGATACATTAGCTGCTGTATGCATTAACATTATACAGCGGACTATTCAATAATTATAATTTCACACAGTATCATTCATATAATAATTTATATATTTTTTATAATCTTTATAATTTCTGTCCCGGTCTAGCGCACAAGGGTTTCCATAAACTGCAATAGGATGTGAACTATCTTGATATTACAGTCTTTGGCTGTGGTATATGGCGGGTGAGTTTTAGTTACCATTTGATCCTGCAGATATCGCTGTTGTACAAACTCCAGTAGCGACTGTCTGATTACAAAAGCAATACATGTAATGTCACTACAGTTAATGAAATAAATGCACTAATTATATCACAAGAAATGTAGCTAATTCGGTGAAAAGGAAACACATTTAAAGGTATAAATGGCATTTTAACTGTGAAATGCCATACATGAAGAATTGGGAAACTGAATTGTTATTATCATTGTAATCATAAAATGAAATTTAATCGTATTCTATGTTTTTATGGTGACAAGATATTCCATTGTATTACATTCATGATTACAATTTTAAGAGCATTAGGTTGGTAAGGAGCTGGGCTGCAGGCCCGCTGTTGGAAATGAGTGGGTTATGTTCTTAGATATTTGTTGATTGATTATGTTGATTGCACTCATTGTAAGTCGCTTTGGATAAACGCGTCTGCTAAATGACTGTAATGTAATGTAATGAATGCTGGATGCTGTAGTGAAGTGCATTTTGCAAACACTGGATGGCGCTACCTTATTGTGAAAAAAATGTTGTAGTTGTGCGTATGAGGTAGAGCCACAGAACTGCTGAACCTGAACTTGTTACTGGGTAACAATACCGAACAAAATGATGTATCCAGAATACCAATTGCAATAGTGAAGGTGGAATACAAAACATTTTCACGATAGGATTTGTAGGAATATACTACCTCTACTAATACTACTACTACTACTACTACTACTACTACTACTAGGCTACTACTACTAGGCTACTACTAACAGCAACAACAACAACAACAACAACAACAACAACAACAACAACAATAATATAGAAATCTAAATTAACACAGGGGATTATTCATCAATACAAAAAGCATGTATCGATCATCAACTACATCCATAATAAAAAAAGGAAAATATAAATTAACTGTGGGATTACAGAGTGTCTGGTAGACTAGCATCTTCACCAGCATCTGCCCCGCACGGAACCTAAAAACCAGTGCTCTGTTTAGTGAATGCGACTGGAACTACAGGACCTGCCGTGATGTCTGAAATACATTAGTATTATTATATTTCACTAGTCTATGTGTTATTGGTCGGCCGGGTCCCCTCCTCTCGCCTAGCATCCCTGCATCCCTCCTCCCTCCCTCCCTCCCGGCAGTGCATCCCCATCCCCCACACGGTGGCCGTCTCTCCGGGTGAAATCTGTCTTGCCAGCGCCACTGGCCCGACAAACGCTATAGCAAAACGAGTTTGCAACGTTTCGAGACAGAAGAAATACAGGAGTCAAGAAAAGGACGCATACACACAGGAAAGCTTTTTGTTCGACCGAGTGTCTTTGGTAAGTTTCGTCCTCTAATATGGAGGACAGGAATGTTAATGTATCGAATTGCTAGTTGGTCGTTTTTTTGATTTTTTTTCTCCTCTGTATCCTTTCAATTGTCCTCCGTGGTGGCTACAACTAGCTAGCCCGCTAAGCTAGCCGGGCTAGCTTAAATATCGAAATCAAACTGATGCTTATTGTGGTTCGTCGTGTCGGTATGAAATACTGGTATGCTGTCTGGTGGCAAGATGAGCTACTATTGTCTATTACTCTGTTCTGACTTACTACGGAGTTTTTGTCAGCTGCTAATCTTATCCAGCTAGTTCGCTAATTAGCCATTTGAGCAGCGTGTGCCGAGGGATGCAGTGATGCTACAGCGGGTTAGCCTTGTCTTTTTAGCTAGTGGGTAAGCTAAGCTAAAGTTAGTATTATTTGACCTATCCAGATTCCTACATGGGGGGCTTTTGGAGTAGTTCAATAGTCATGCTAACGGTAACTAATCTGAAGGTATATGGCGAGATGGCATCTTAGAGTTGTTATCTAGAAATCAGTGGATTTACAAAATGGTGTCGGAAGCTTGTGTTTGAGTGTGACCATTTTTGTCCAACCATGGCTGTTTTGGCGTTGCTCGCTATCTCTGGAATGCAGTGCACTGCCAGCGCATGCCATTCGCTGATGACTATAACTACATATAACCAATGATGTAGTGGTAAATAAAATGGTGGTGAAATTATATCATCCAGGCGTTGATTATCACAGGACAGACAACCACCAATATAATCAAAACGATTGTATCTGCAGAAAAAGATTAGCTGATGTTTTTTTTACTTGGAATTGATAGGGTATTTTTATATAACTTAGTCTGATACTACTATGATACTGCTTACTATAATGTATATTATGAATATATGTTTTTAAGCTGGTTAGCCTAAAAAGGTGGATAGTTTAGGTGGGCTAACCTACCCTATTGTGCATATAACCGCCCTTATATCTAGCGAGTCTAGAGTCAGGTACTTGACGGTGCTAGCTACTACCAGAATCATAATTAATTACAATTGCCAAATGCAGTAAATGCACAGGGATTTGTCTTGGTGTGATTGTTGCGGAGATAGAACACTTTTACAAGGAAACATTCACACTTATTGACACACATCATACAAGGACTGTACAGAACCTCACATACAGTGCCAAAGAGACAGGGTTTGACAAAACACCAAAGGCATTTTTAGTGGTATTACTAGCCTTATCGCGAAACGAATCCCCTTCATGATCATCTCTTTCTGGGGATTACCTGCTATAGTCATAGACCACTAATCCCAATTAAGAAGCCCTCAGTATTATAACAAAAGGATTAGATATTGCATCTTAGATATTGCATTGCCCTTGTTAGTGCAACATGCGTTATATATAGTTGACATGTAGGAAATGTGATTTCTTGTTTTGCCTCTGGTTATTTGGATAAGGATTCTTATCCACTAAGTATCTCTAAGTATTCTAAAGGAAATTGTTGTTTTTCTGCGATGTATTTATCACATCCTTAAATACATGAAAGTGGCTCCTGAGGTGCAACTTGGTTGTGGGCTCAATCTATAGCTGGTGTAACTCCTTGTTTCCATTTACCAATAGGCAGGGTCTGATGTAGCCAAACTATCCATTATGCCTTAAGCTAAGGCAGGGCTGAGCAACATATCAACACAAATATCGCAAAATGTAACGCAATATCTTCATTTCAAAGGCTGTGCATAATTGTTGAGAAGAAGCATCTGACAGAATTGCCTCACACAAATACCGAAATATTTAATACACATAATCTGGTTATCATTTAGAAATCCAATCAAAAATGGAGAACATCATAGTATACTTCTGGCATAGCAAGTAATTGTATTTTAACAGTGTATCTGTAAAGGATGCCAAGTTTTCAACAACAAAAAATTTCAAGTCGTATTGAACTTAGAATATGTCAGAATGTTTATAATATGATATATTGTGGTTATGATGCATCCCCAACCTAAGGTGACCCCTTACATAGAAGCCTAGCTTGGATGCTAGAGGAAAAGGGGAAATGTGGGTACTGGTGTGGGTTGAGCGCAATCTCACGTGGTTGAATGGTGGGCTGTTCAATGCAATGACTCCATAAAACTGTCAGACTAGAGAAAGCTGGAGTCACTTAATGTTACGAGAGCCAATGGTTCTATTACAGACTGCTGTCTTTCCAGCACTTCATTCCCTTGTGGGTTGAACAACTTAATGACTTGCATCACAGATCAATGAACCAAACCCGTATAGATGGCAGCTTCTCGAGTCTGTGTCCTCCGGTCCATTTGATGCCCAGCATTTTTGAACGGATAAGCAGATTTGAAACTTTGGATGCTTTGACTGGCTGGACAGTCACTGATGTCAAACAAGGAGGATGCCATCTTTAAAGGGAAATACCACGGAATTTCAGAATTGAAAATATTGCAACATGAAAAATATTACATCTTACAGATATACGATTAAGCCTTGAATATAATGTTGTACATTACATAGAAATTGTAAAGACCATTTTTGGTAAATGTTTTCAACTCAAATCATTCCATTTCATTGTGTAATTTAAATAAATGTGCCTTTAGCATCATCAAATAGCATTGTGCTCTTCTTCATGCCTTATCGCCAGTGTAAAGTACAAGTGCTTTGTAGTATCGGTGGACCACAATGGATTGCACTCACTATGAATGGGATAGTCACCAGCTCACTGTAAGATAGACTCTGTAGCGTGTACTTGAACAGATTCATAACTTGTATTGTGTGCACACATTGTTGTTTGGCGATTGATCTTTGATCTAAAAATGTGTGTAGACCGTGGCAGGTGAGAAATGATATAAAGAACAGAGGACCAGGATAAAAGGTGGGGCATTTAACTGATGCCCGGAGAAGAATGCCCCCACCCCTTTATCGCATCTTTTCCTCATATCGTGCAGCCCTAATGACCATACACATGCACTGCAAGCTGTTGTTACAGTGAGGATACATGGCCAACATTTTGAGTCTAGATTTGTCAAGTTTACTAATGGTCATGATTGACAGCATTTTCTCATGATATAGGGTATATATAAGATTCAAGAAGTTCAGGGTGTACAGTGAAATGAAAAGGCAATGCTCAACAGGAATGTGCAACAACTATATTACATTATATATGTAATATAAATTATGTGTAGTCGCTTCCTAAGTGTGTGTGTGCATAAGAGGGCCATTGTGTTTGATTTGATGTGATTCATCATCTACAATTTAATGCACATTGATTTTTGCCTATTTGTCAAGTCTCATATCCATTGCAGGCAATAATGCCAGTTTGCTCTCAATATGGTCTCAAAATATTGATTGTATATCCTGGCTTTAACAGCGAAGTCCTAACTCATTCAGCTGTCAGTGCTCTGGTGTTGATGTGTTTTCCTTGAACTCCTAGGAACAAGTTATTACAGAAGATGAACCTGTCAACATTAGGGATGCTGCGATTAACCAATGACACTAATAACCATGCTTTAAAACGCCATTTTAGAAAATGGTTTCTATCTCTGGTTTGTATGTCTACAATTCGATGCTCTTTGAATGAAGCCTTGCGTTCACATGAGAATACGCCTTTCAAAACTTCTCACAAGAGTGAATCATGTTATTGCTTGATATATAGGTATGTATATGCTTTTTAGTATAGGTGTATATTTTTGTCAAAAGTTTCTTAAATAATTACTTGTTAAAATGGGATATAGATTTGGTTAAGAAAATGATTTATTTTATTGAGTTTATTTTATGAGTTATTTTAAACTAATAATTTACTGGGTTGCAATTTAAAAAAAAAAAAAAAAAAGCTGTTAAACAAGAATGTTTCACAGATTTGATTAAAATTAAGCTTCAGCTTACATGCACTTGTTTTCCTCCAAACTAATGTAATTTGGGCCTTGTCCAGCAATTCATTATGTTTGCGCTCCCACCCTCCTTAGGTTGATGTGACATTTGAACGTAATCAATAATATTTGATGCACGTTGTTTCAAGCAGTCAATCATTTTGAGTGCCTTGGAGCTTTGTACTCTCTTTAAGTGTGCCTCATAGTAAAAATACAGAAAGCCTCTATAATAGGTTAGGAATGCTCCAACACCAGTTTCTACTGCTCATGCAGATTGGGAACACACAACATTGAATATATGCTGGTACTAAGTACAGATCTGGTGTAGACTCAACTATTTTGTTTAATAACTCTGTAGCTGTTAACAGGCCAATTGCCATGGAGCCACTCTGCGTGGGTTCATTCTTTTAATCTTAAATCTGCGAACACCATGCTGAAGCTGGGAAAGATTAAATTCTCCTTGCATAAATGTAAGAGTTGCATACCCAACAACAGGACTGAAAAATGGCATACTGCATATCTAATGCACAGTGTTTGGGTTGTGCGCCCCCATAATAGGATATGCACCATCCTGTCTGTAAAATTAGACCCACTCATACATGGGAAATGATGTATACAATTGGCTGAGTACTAGGGTGGAACTTGAAGCCATCAACTTAAGTAAATAACTAATCAATAATTAAAATTCTTACAGTCCCCTAGCACAAAATTACTATAACATATTTGCTGAGTATTAGCCTCAGTGTAGGCTATGATATTACGTTTCTCACACCCTAAATAGTAGGCTAGAGAGTTTTTGTTCGCTTTGTGCAGTATCACATCATTGCACTCGTTTTTTTTTTAAATACAAGGCTATATCAGATTTTTAATCAATCAAATCAATGAAATGTACTAATACTGCAGAGTATATTTACCTTTGCCACCAGACCCTAGACTAATACTGGTACTCTTACCAATTTGAAATAGATTTTGTGTCCAATGCCATCAGAAACACAATTATGGTCCATTTTGGGTACCAACCTTTCCACCAAGCATATGATATAATTATGCCCAGTTATGAGGATCTCATTTCCTGGAGAATGTTCTTTACCATAACACAAGTAGGTCTTCTTGAATTTGGGTTAGTAGCCAATGACCACAGGAGGGGAAAAATCTCCATAATTATGAAGGTTATTTGTCTCACAGAATAGGCTCTTATCGGACAGGAAACATTTCCATTTACAGTGGCCCAGCACAATATTGTCACATAATCCGGTGATTGAGACCCATGAGGTGTGTGACTGATGAAATGATTTTTGGGAAGGAGAATAAAAGCGGAGGAAGCCAGCACAGAGGAGATGCTGTCCCTCAGTGCATAGTGCTGTCCTAGATCTAAAATAGCCCAGGAGCAGTGTGGAGCTAGTCGCTGCAGGGCAGGCCTGATATGAATGGAAGGCAGGGGAGACTTATGATTCCACCAAGCTGCCCTTGGATATGCCTTGTACTTGAATGCATTTGATTTGGAAGTGGGCATGAGTTCTTTTTGTGATAGCATAGGCTATTATTAGTTTCGAGGGTGTCCCATAGGTCTGTGTTTTGTTAGACATTGCTGTTTTTGATGGGATTTGTGCTGCATGGGTTCAGTTTTAAGTACTTAGTTTGGCATGCGTAAGGGCTGCAGATACCAAGAATTGGGCATTAGCACAGTACATTTTAATGATGCTGAAATGGTATTTACCTATTAGACTAAGCAGAAGTATTTTCAAAGAATTATGTTCCCACAGCTGTAGAATAAAGTAAGGATAATAAAGAATGCTGCCACAAAAATGAAAGATGACAGTAAGACTGAAAGAATGAGCGTAGTACTCGTAAGTACTAGTAAGTACTTCTGTGTACGGTCTGCAAAAGGTAATGGTATTGGTGCATAACAATAGTTCTAATCAGCGTTTTATAAGATATTAGACATTTGCCTGTGTTTTTCTTGTGTGTGTGTGTGTGTGTGTGTGTGTATTCTTAGCCTGTTTGCTTCCCATATGACCAGAAGAGTGAAATCTCCTTTTCCTTGAGGATTTAAAAACACTATTCAATTCTTTTCTATTCTATGCTGAAGGGTGATAACGCCCACTGGTTTTGATGTGTTGCCTAAAGAGCAGATGCCTGGTGAGGTATTATGTGGGAGGAGAGAATTGGGGTGGGGGTTGTATTGTACGTGTTTTCCAGGAATGGTAGCTTGGGGTGTGTGTGTGTGGTTTACTCTTTTACTATCCTTTCTGCTGCCTACTCCCGCCTCATTATTACCTCTTTTGGTCCCCCCACCCTGCAGCAATCTCCCTTTTATGGAGTGGATACAACATTATTAGTGGTGTTTTAAAACACACCATTTACTTATATTCACATCAGTACAAGAAATATGTGGGCATACACTTTGAGGATGAATTCAGAAAATGCAAGACCGTTCACTTGGCGCTCAATTTGCAATCATAGTGTGAACGTACAAAACAATTGGAGACAAACGCACACTACAGCTGTATGAGCATGCAGGCTAGCTAGCTGGCTCCAGCTTGTGTTTTGTGTAGCCCAGACCCTGGGCCTATATGGGTATTCATCTGAAGATGTCATTAATATTGATGGAACTATTGATGGATCATTAGCTCATAAAATACACAATTGGGACCAGAATACTCATGACAAACTGTGCCTGGACATTTTGTTCAGTTTAAGGAAAATGGGCAGCAAAACAATATCATTACATTAGCATGAATTTCAACTTAATGAGAGCACAATGCAAAATGTATTAGCCCCATTCACACATGCAGTGCAACCCTGAATCTGTACAGACTTTACTCGGAGGGGTTGTATGTGTGAACGCAAATGTCCGAATCAGTTGGTCTGGAAGTCAAACGGACTTTACCCACCCAGCACCCTAGTCTAAAATACGTTTTATCGGCGAGTGAGCCCAAGTGTGACTGGAGCGGAAGATTCTCCGGAGTATTCTCTACGAGCGAGTGGGCGTGTTGATGACTTATTTATTATGTGACTGGCGAGAAACCGGGATAATGCAAACATCCGAGGAAGAAGGCAACTAGATCAGACAAAGAAGACAACGACACTGGGGATACGTGTAACTACATGTAGTATTGACATCAATGCAAAAACGGCCACTGAGAGTGAAACGGTCACCTCATCTGCTATCTTCGTGCTGTGAACAAAACACTGCAATTTCCGCAGCCTACTTTTTGTGTCATGTCCTGTCTCCCGCACGCTCTACCCAGGCCCCGCCCCTTGCCTAAACTAACCAGAGTATTTTCTGTTGTTGTGAACGCATCCGAAACAGACATTCTCCAGTGGTGTGCTGTATGTGTGGAAGGGCAACTTTAGAGTTAAAGAGCAGACCTGATTCTCTGGAAAATATCCAAAGTGTATGTCTTCAGGCAGCAATTGGGTGTCTTTTGTTTTCTCTCAAGTATGCCTCAAGCACCAGAAATACTTCGGAAACATGGATGAGATGTGTGGGCTTGTCTCTCCCTGTTCACTCTGTCCTTCCCCTACACACAAGTGCACGATCTCGCTCTCTCTCACACACACACACACACAGGTTTTAGAATGATTGTCCTCTAGGGAATGGTCTTTACAATCAGGGCTAGTGGTCTGCTGAATAGAGGGGCTTATGGTTAGAAAGGGTCTTTTTCACTCTGTGAGGAAAAGAGGGCCCAAAGCACCTAATCATCACCACCCACTGAAAACAAAGGGAGTTGTGGTTAGACACGCCTACCCATCACATACGCACTTATTGACCTCTGTTCCACACACCTTCAATAGACACACGCACACTTATGGTTCCCTTCTTGTACTCACCCATTCACACTTCATCACCTTCACCTCCAAACATACACATGGGCACTCTGTCTCTCACACTGAAACTGATTAACGCACACCCACTTTCCTTTTCTCTATTCAGGCACAGCTGTGGTTCACTATAGTTTGTGTTTGCGGCATAGGACCTCAGGGCTAGGTTAGCCACCTGTCCATGTGGTAATGATGGCCATTGTTCCCTCTGACTGATGGGAAGGAGAGTGATGGGAGAGGCGGAGAAAGTTAATGAGAGAGACGGAGCAAAGGGAAGGAGAGAGACAGAGGAAGAGGACGTGGCGGGAGGAGCGAGAGGGAGGAACGAAAGGATAGGGGCTAGATTGCGCAATAGGGTAACCAATTCCTCAGGGATATTCTTATCAAGGCCAGTAATTGAAACTGCAGAATGAACCAGAATTTAGGCACCGCCCGTTTCCTGGGCATTAGACACTCATGTTTATGAAGGGCAAACTTGACAGTGGTGGTCCTACACTGAATGATGATTGCCCCTACTGCTAAGAGAAACTGTAAAGTTAATGCAATTTCATTCCTTAACCTCATTGCTCAACCAAAATGAAGAAAATTATACATACCATTGGCTTAAGTATCTAGAAAATAAACAAATTTAAACACTTTCTGTAATATTGGAAATAGGACCAGAAGCAAACCTGGTCCTCAGAACCAAGCCACTGTGACAAAACAGTTCTGGGGAAATCATTGATGTCATTTCAGGTTTGTTGATGAAATGAAGTTCCCAATACTGTCCATTCATATTGTGGCTGCTTTACACTCCATAGAGAACCCATGGGAGGAGGAAGCTATTTTCTCTAGTTATTACATCCAATCTCAATGCCATCTAGCACGTCATTGGGACTAATCCTGTGTATACATCCTCACAGATGCACCCGCAGACGCTGCCAGACACACAAAAGTACACAGAGCCCCGCTCTTATTGAGGCGCACCCCCCCCCCCCCCCGAACACCCAATAACCTAAATCTTATAGAATTGGTTGGACGAGGTCTTCATTGTTCAATGTGTGTAGAAGTGTATTCATATGGATACCAGTTTTAGGAATCAGCCCGTTATCAGGCTAACCGGTCCCTCCAGGAATTTGTAAGTGTGTTTATCTGTCTTATGTGTTTGCCCTATGATGCACTGGTGACCTATCGTCCCTGCCGTCTGCACAATGCATCCTGGGATAGACTCTGACCCTGAATAGGAAGAAGTGGGTATGGAAAATGAATGAATGAATGTGCTGATGTTGAGTTGAAGGCATGTTTATATTAGATTGGAGGAGGAGGGACTGGCTAACTCATACTTGGTATTCGTAAAGGCCACAGATATTCAGAACTGAGCGTTAGCACAAATACGTGGATGCATTTTTTTTAGCCCTAGGGTGGGCGTTTTGACGTCTGTGTTCGTGGACGAGGCATTTAAATGCTTCCTTGCCTAATTATAAGTGTCATTCGGTGCAATTCGGCATCGCTGCAGTACATGCCCAGGATTATGACAAATCTCAGCAATGTTAATGGTTATGAAGTACACACCAGGATGGATCAGTTCAGAATTAATTTGGAAATGTCTATTGCTCTTCAATTCAGCAAATGTGAATTTTTATATTTCTACAGGAAGCAGAATTGGACAAATGACTTTTGATTTACGGTGTAGGGTGAATGGGTGGGTGATGTTTAGAGTACAGAGAGCTTGCCACGGTATATCGCATGCAGGCCTATATATAGCATGTGACAGAATTACACTTAAAACCAAGGTGGTCACTGGCTTGATCAGTGCCATCCTGCTTTAAATGCATCAGGATAACAAGTCCCATCTCTTTCAAGACCTCAACTGGAATAAATGTCAATATTACACACTTTTGAACTCAAATGCTCAAAGTACACTCACAACATTCAAACAAACACATTTATTCATTTTAGATTTTCATTCCTCGACTGTTCCACTCTATTTTCACAGTGCTTTTGTGGTTCTGGCTCATCTGTGTATTGGATCATGCTTACACATGGTTTAGTGCAGGACTTGGCCTATGCTGTATTTTGTTTTATTTATTTATTTCGCTCTCTCTTTCTTTCTCTCTCTCTCTCACTTGCTCGCTCACTGGGTGTTTTGTGCTTTCTCATTGGTTGCCTTACTGTTTGCTTGTATTTGATGTTCTTACAGCACACCACACACACACTCTCTCATATACTCATGCTCTCTCTCTCTTACACTCACACACACATACCATATAGGCTATATGTACATGGGTATGAAGCTGTAGCCTATTTTACTTGTCCATGCAGCAGTCGGTAGTGCTAGAACACAACTTGTCTAATGTGTGCACACAACAATAAAGGACATTTTGTGCGCAAGAATTAGGAGCAAGCACCATTTCTCTCTATCATATGTACATAAATTGGCTATTTAGTAAGCTATTCATCACAATTACTAATGTTTTAATTGGTGGTTAGAACAATGTGATGCAGCTCTTACTGCACACTCACTCAAGCACACTGTCCCCGTCACTGTCTCCCCTGCTGCTGTCACTAACCATTTGCGGTGGCTGCGGTGCTTTGCTTTGCTGTTTTCTTTTCTTTTCTGTGTTCGTTGTAATCATGACCTCTCGCTGTTTTAATTTCAGATTTGCATATCCACTTCCACCCCTTCCTCATTTGCATACAGCAAGAATGGCGAGCGGGCATCCCACAGACAAATTCAGTTTCATGTATCAACCAGACACGCACAAGAGGTACGGGCACGCCCACACACACACACACACTTATGCACAGACATGCACTCACAAACCAGGTAAGTTCAAAGAATAGAGGAGGAGTGGGTCTTGCAAGGGCAAGCCCAAGATGGTTTTAACTCAAGGCTCCTGGTTGCAAAAAGTATGATGGAAAAGGTATAATATACACTTTTGTTTTGGTAAAAACGTGAGAGATGGGTAATGGGTGAGCCCCGACTAGCCCCGTTTAGTGTTGGCAAGGCTAATAAGTAAGTCCTAGCTAGCCCTGTGTTGTCCTAAAGTGGAAACCAGGCTAGTTGGTAAGCCTTGGCTGGCCCTTTTTGGCCCTGTAGTGGAAATCAGGCTGCTGCGTAAGCCCTGGCTAGCCGTGTTTGGTGCCCCAGAGGAAATCGGGCCATTATTTTCACTGGATCTATGCGTCCTTGTGCTTTTCTATCAGTGCTTGTGCCTCGCCTTGCAACACTGACAGTTTTCAAATATATGCTTAAGTAGAGCCCAGTTGAAGGTGAGGATTCATGCGCCTCGATTTTGTTGCATGCTAGCAAAATCCTTTGTCTGAATGTCACCTTACGAATCTGAGCGTGGGATCAGAGTGTGTGTATGTGTGTGTGTGTGTGTGTGTGTACTTGATAATCCTAACAATTTCCAATTTACATGGGTTAAGCTTACGCCTCTCTCTCTCCCCTCCATTATTCTCTCTCTCCTCTTTCTCCTCCCCCCTCCTTCCTCTCTCACACTCTGTATTTCTCTTCCCACCATCTCTTTAAGTAAAAACAGGTTATCTTCGGGTATGAATCCAGTCTACAGCCCCGTGCAGCCTGGCACCCCGTATGGAAACCCTAAAAACATGGCCTTCACTGGTAAGACAAGAACACACATAATATAACATTTGCTATATTATGATAAACTCCTTTTAATGAGGACAGATATTTGCTGTGGTTGAACAAATTGGCCACTCTGAAACAGACTCTGCTTGACACGCACATTCATTTGATTCATTTGGACAAAGCATTTACATTTTAGCCATTTAGTTGATGCTCTTGCAGCAACTTGCAGTGGGAATAGGCTTAAATAGGTCACAAAAATCACAAGCAACCAATCGTAAAGTGAAAGGATCAAAGCCATAGTGCTCTGACAATAAACATAATAAATATTTTAGTGTCAGGTAAAAAAATAGTAGAGAAAAGTAGAAATGTGTGGTTGTTGTTTTTGTATTTTTCCAAAACAAGACAATAGGATTTTCAGTGCTAGTAGAGGAGATAGAGTTACAGGAGAGGGCTGTGATTTAGGAGAAGAGGAAGGTGGGGGAGAGTGGATGTGTTGGTGTTTTACATGAGGGACATCTGTCCTGACTGGGGGGGACAGTAGGGAACAGAGTTAAGCCTTCTGGCCTGTTGGCCAAGTCACCACAGGGAAGAGAAAGCTATGCCCCTGGTAGTAGCAGAGCATGGGGCACATAGAGGAATGTAAGGCTGCAGCGGAGCCTGGAGGTACGAGGGTTTACATCAGCGCCGGGCTTTGAATTTGATACAAGCCGCCACAGGCATTCAGAGAAGGAAGTGCGGGAGGGTAGTGACATGGGAGAGGTTGAATACAAGTCAGGCTGCAACATTCTGTCTGAAAAGCTGAAGAGGGTACCTTGGGAGCCCAGCCTGGGGGTAGATGACTAGAGCTCAGACTAGGAGCTTGGCAGAGTCCCTGGTGAGGAATGGTTTGATGCAGCAGATAGTGTAGACTGCAAACCTGCATGATAAGTGTAATGCCATTGTGGGCCTCACATAACAGCTGGTGAGGGCCCCACTGAGGTTTTTGCCAGTCTAGGCAAAAGAGTCACTGTGATGTTGGTCAGTGGTGATAGAAATTTCAGTGGCCACGATATCCCAGGGAAGTAGATCGGCTCAATTTTCAGGGTTAGTGGGTGGGCAGACATCCAATCGGAGATGTCCACCAGGTAACTGGAGAAGCAGACTTAACCAACCTGTATGTATGTTGCTTAGTACACTGGTACAAGTGGTTACTCCATAAAATGCCATAAATAATCCCCCCCGCCCCCTCCGCCTCACACTCAGTCCCCTTCACTTTGTCATCGTTTCTGTCGCGACACTGCCTGGTTTTGTACAGAGCTGGGAGAGATAACATTATTGCCCACCAGCTCTATTTATGATGATCGTCTAATCTTTTAGCAAAAGCCAAAAGGAGACCTGGGGGCTGAGGGGTGGAGGCAGGTTTTGTCTTTGTTTTGATTTAGATTTGTCATTCATCTTTGCACCTGCAGTGGGTGTTATTTTACATAAATCTTACACAGCATACCGTTTGAAATAAAAATGTTTTCCCTGTTTGTTACAAAAATGTACCAAACTGTGACCCTGAAGTGAGGTACAGTATGTGTCGAGGATTAAGATTTGTGAACAGTTCCAACCCCTGTTGGTTGCATCTGACCAGTATCTCAACCTACTGCAGCAGACAGCAAAGCTAGATACAGCAAGGCCCCAAGGCTACAGAAATCTGTCTCAAAGCCGCACCATACCAGGAAAGCTTTGTCTGTTTGCTTGATGTGTGATATTGATGGTGTGTGTGTGTGTGTGTGTGTGTGTGTGTGTGTGTGTGTGTGTGTGTGTGTGTGTGTGTGTGTGTGTGTGTGTGTGTGTGTGTGTGTGTGTGTGTGTGTGTGTGTGTGTGTGTGTGTGTGTGTGTGTGTGCGCACCTCCTTACACTTGTCTACATGCATTGCTAATGTTTTTGAATAGTCTCCTCCCACACCGTATTGGTGTGGCTCCTCTGCCAGATCTGTGTGTGTGTGTGTAAGATGCATTCAGCCGACTGTGTTATTGGTGCAGACATTTTTTAATGAGCACCATCTGTGCACATCCTGCTCAAAACCAAGCATTGCCCTACCTCTGTTTGTGTGTATCTGTGTGTGGGTGCTGTGGTTCCTAATGCGTCCTCTCTGCTGTGATGTCCTTTAGGCTATCCAGGAGGGTATCCTACTACGGCTCCCACCTATACACCCAACCTCTATCAAACAGGCAGTCCCGGGTATCCACCAGGTAAGCCCTAACACACACATATAGACTATTGATGAATTTGTTCATATTTAACAATGGAATGGCTGCAGAGGCAAATTGTTGTCTTACCTTATTTTTTACAGTTAATTAGTGGGATGCTTTGCATCATTTCCTCTACCAAGTGAGAATCATTGTCTCATTCCACCTGACATCAGAGAGAAAACACTGCTAGCCTGGCAAAGATCGAATCTATTACACAGTTGTATAAGGAGTGTGAAATGTACTAACCTACTAGCCTACAGTGTTTTTTCTGCCTGCCCATTGTTGTAGGTATTTGAGACCCTGATACAGAGTTGCCAATAGATTTGCCACCAAGATTTCTAGAATAATTTTACCTAAATCTTGCTGATGAGCCACCGTTGAGTCCACAGTTTGAAAAAGGCTTATGTTACGTGTTGGCTCCCTGTGTAAGATGAAAGGCCTATGTTACTCAGTATTTAGGTTAAGGATAGGATAACATTTTACATATGCAGTGTTTATGCATGTTTGACTGAAACAAAGATTCCCCCCATTTTTTAGTAGCTTCCTGATTTTTCTTGTGATAACATTGTCAACCAAAGTAGCTAAGAAGATTTATGTCGCAGTACTACAATCACTAACCTCATCTAAATAGTTCCATCGCAATTTGTTTTGAGCCATCAGAGCCTTGTTTAGCGCACGTAGTTTGCAGTAAATGAATGCAATATAGATTAAGTGTGAACCTGGCCTAAGGGGCATTGATGCTGAAGGAATGGGAAACTAGCCAGCCAACAGCTGCTGCAAACCATATAGACGCAGATACATACTCTGTTGGGGTTCAGTGTCTAGTCCCCATAGCAGATGGGGATAGCAGTTGTCTCTGTGCTCCTCAGATATGGTGTTTATGTATAGTTGTTGTTCAAGGGTGGGGGGTCTTAAACTTGTTCAGCCCAGGAACCCTGATTGAGTAAATATAGTTTTGCTCAAGCTCATTAAAACATACATTGTCTTTTGTCATCGACTATCATTTGGGGACCAGAAATGGGCTCATGGCCAAGTTTGGACCCAGACACGTAATTTAGCAATTACTGGTTGAAGAGATTTCTCCACAGGGCTGGGTGTTTATGTTTCAATAGAATATAAACCCAAATGAATTGGTCATCAGTGGTATGTTTTATAATCCCAGTGAGCTAGTTTGTGCACATTTAATCTGTGCTGCTTTTGAAGCATCACTTTCTTCTTTTTTTATTTTCTTTTTTATATATATATATATAAAGTCAAACAAAGAAAAGATCAGGCATGCTGTGGTATATCCGAGTCAAGGTCCCATATTACCCCCAAAGAAGCTGATTATTGGAGCTGTTTATGTAAGCAAATGTCATGGTTTAGCTTAATGTATGGTGAAATAAAATAGATTTTGCATCCAGGACACACATCACTCTCTGATGAAGCCGGATATGTTCTGATTAGAGCACTGTGTTGGTCAATGTCATTACCTTTCAAGACCATTAAATAGAGAAACCATTTTCTCAGTAAGTCTTTGTGTAATTGTCACACCATTGTCCTCTAATGCCATGCATGCATGTTAGAGCAAGGAATGTGTGTGTGATAGAATGCGCACGCACACACAGACACACAGACATTCGTCCTCTCTCTTTCTCTCTCTCACTCTCAGACACACATAGCAGCTCCAGCATCTCTTTGTTCCCTTGTCCTTGTGTGAGAGAAGCGCTTTCATAAGCTCCCCCGGCAGCTAGCTAGTAGCATGTTTGACCTTCAGGCTCCTCCAAGTGGTTGTTTAGAGGTACTACACCTTCAGAGAGCAAAGCTGAACTAACCTGACAGAACTGGATTTCTGTCTTTCTGTCTTATACCTCAAGCTTTTAGGCAATAGTGGTATAGTGATAGAGAAGAAGGTGGGTACACTGTAATCTTGTCATCCATATGGCTTAGGCTGATAGGTTGCTTCAGTGTATGGTCAGTCAGAAGTGACTGTACTCCATATACCTCAACCACACACCTGCTTTTCCTTGCAGTGTAGCACGACTCAAAGATGTTATCTTGATGTTTGATTGTACAGGTGTCTAGATGAGGCTTCCATGAAAGATATTAGAGGTGGAAATGGAAGAAAATGTTATGGGCTGGTACAGTTTCAACTAGATCTATTGAGGAGAACATTCGTACTTATTTTCCCATTTCAGTGTTTAGTCAGTCTTAAACAACACATGTCTTTTATCATTACAAAGATATAATGGGCAAATGTAATGTATTCCTTATGGTCCCTTTCTTTCTCCCTCCTTTATCTCTTTCTACTCTCTTTAGGATATACTTCAGCAGGCACCCCATATAAAGTGCCCCCCACTCAGACAAATGGAGCACCCCCTCCTTACACCCCTACCCCCACCCCATACCCGACAGCTATGTACCCCATCCGCAGTGCCTACCCTCAGCAGAACCTATACGCACAGGTAAGGCTACTTGAAAGATCAATCTTTCTTCTTTTTTTTTCACAAGATAGTCAGAAGGATTTTGGCCTGAGAGCAGTCTGAGGACCAGCTAAAACAGGAATGCATGGATTGGCTTTCTGTTCAGGGATGAAACCTGATATCTACCGTTTTGATCTCGAAATGGGTCACACGTGTAATTTCTGTTTCAGAATGAGGAAATGAACTCCTGTCATACACAATGTTGTCAGCCCACTTTTTAATCATCCAATTAGTGAGTTGAAACATAAATTGCTGCCCGTTTCCAGATGACGCATTGCAGTTGATTGTCATGCAAAACATACCTTTTACCCTGCTCTGGTTATTCCCTTTGTTTTCTAACGGTTCATCTGTTGGGCCAAAGTGACACTCAGAATGGTTTCGTACTGACATTAACTTGACCTAAAGACAGTGCTGCTGCTTGCATACTCTTAAGAGCAGCAGGGTGGTGTAGTGAGTAAGGAGACCTTCCTTCAACTGGAACACCCAGTTTCAAGCCCTGTGTCAGCGAGCAGCCGCCCTGCTGAAGTACACACTACATCCCCATCAGCTGCAGGGGCGCTGGTCTGTTTCTGAACTTGCACTTCGATCTGCCTGTGTAGGGGGGCAATTGAAAAGAGAATTTCCCCTTCAGGGATCAATAGAGTATCAAAACAAATGGGGTGCAGTCATTCTTATATTGCATGCAAACTGTTGATGGGGATTTAACAAGAATGAAGAATTGTGTTTGTATGGTTGTTACCAGATAATCAAATCAAATTCTCTTAGACTTTCTCCAAATAAAGGAACCATCTGAATATTACAACTAGCGCCATGTGATCCATTTTATACACACACTAACCTGTGCTTTCTCCTAACAGGGAGCATACTACACCCAGCCAGTGTATGCCGCCCAGCCCCATGTGATTCACCACACTACTGTGGTGCAGCCCAATAGCATCCCCTCCACGGCCCTCTACCCTGCCCCGGTCCCGGTGCCTGCCCCCCGCAACAACGGCATGGCTGCCATGGGGATGGTAGCTGGGACAACCATGGCTATGAGCGCAGGTATGATCAGAACCACTGAATTAGAGATAGGTACTTTATCACAGGGGGAAACTAAATTGTCACAGCAGCAACACAGAACATACCAAAATGCTATAATAAAGCTAATAAAAACAAAAGAGGAATACTATGTGTATGTTGCATTAAACAATAAACAGAAATTGTACATCCCCTCCTCCATATGCAACATACAAGAAAGATATTGCAGAAATCCATATGATGACACATAATGGAAGTCCATGTCTTGATTGCCCTTGTTCAGTAATTGTGTTGCCCCGGACGACAACCCGCTCCTACAAACGTATCGCATGCAGTGGCATTTATGGTGCACCATAGCTGCATCCACTAACCACCAACTAAATTCACATTCACAAATGGCTCAGGTCTCTGTGGTAATGGTGTTGCTAACTTCCTGTAGGGACCCTGCTGACAACGCCCCAGCACACTCCCATTGGAGCACACCCGGTTACTGTGCCAACCTACAGGCCCCAAGGGACACCTGGGTACAGCTATGTCCCGCCCCACTGGTAGAGCCCGCCCATCATGTGAGTCTCTACCTATTTGCAGCTCTACTTCTCCTTGAGATGTTCCTCATGTTTCCATTTGTCTCTATTCCATCTTTTTCCTCCTCTCGTCTCCCCCCACCACCCAATACATCCGTTCTTTTGTGTCCCCCCCTGTGGCGTCTGTTTGACTTGAATACTTTAATTCTTTGTTGCCTCACATCCTGTTTTCTTCAGAGGAGTGAAGCAGTCTTGCAACAATCAAAGATGTATTTTTTTTTTCTTCTCTCTCACCAGATCTGGAGTCCACCATCATATGCAACTGCTCAAATCTTACATGGGCTCCCAATGGTTACCATGGGAACTCTGCACCTGTCTGCAAGAACAAAACTAAAGTGCAACAGCCACTTTACTATTATTATTATCGTTATTATGCGACATTCTCTGATGTTTTTACAAAAGCTGCTTTTATTTTTTTTATTTTTTTTTCTCTTTTCATTTGCCAACCAGTCATTACCTTATTTTTTTATGATTATTTTTCTTATATATTTTATTTTTATTTTCTCATTTCCTTTGCTGTGTCTCATTGGAACTCCAGAAGGACTCTTGACCAATCACGGGTGTTGGTTGCTCCTGTTTCTGTGTTGTGCTGGTGTGTGTGGTCCTGCCTGCTGCTCAGTCGGCTGGAAACTATTGGGCACTTCTTCATCATCGTCATTATTATTATCATCTAAAGCAATCACTACCACAGCCATCATCATTCTTATCATTGACTTATGCTGCCAAATTTTCTAACAACTAGATATCAGCACAGGGTTTTACTTAATTAGGAATTTTTTTTTTTCAGGTCTTTCAATTTTAAGTTTCTTCCTCCTACACTCAACCAAATGACCTTGGAATTTTCCTTTAGACTCTCTGACCTTTTTTTTCTCCTCTTCATCCTGTTAGTCTATCCATTTTATTCATTTGGTTTCGGTTCATCTTCCACTTTTGTTTAACCTCGGTTGTCTTCCAGCTTGATGCTGTCTGTCTGGCAGACTCGCCGTCATACCTGTCATTCTGTCTCTGTGTGTTTTAAAACTTGTGCTGCGTCACTATGGCCAGAGCACTTATCTACCATTACCTATCCTGATGTGTGTCCCAATTTGTCCACACTAGCGTAGTACCTAGTATGCACTAAGAACACATCAAGTCCTTCATGCTACATACTATGCAGGCTAGTATGTTGTGACACTATCATATTCTTAATCTAGCTAGAGAGCATTTCGAGGTCGTTCTGGTCATGTCAGTTTTTATGTGGTTAGCATAGGCCAATAAATTATAAGACGTGAAAATATTTATAATAGTTGTGTGTCAGCAGTATGGGTGGCCGTGCACACTTTCTCACACATATACACAAACATGCACACACACTCATACACACACAAACACACATAGGGGCTCTTGTGCTGTGAAAAATACTGATCACTTGGTAGCACTTACCTCCAGTTACACACACACTTTTTCATCACATGGATTCTAGAGGTGTGCATGGCAAACACACCCAGCAGAGAAGGAGTTGAAAGGGATTGTGTTGGCACAAGGAAAGGAGAGCAGGACAGGACGAGGGGGGGAAAGCAGACGGTGCTAGGCACTATGAGGAACAACAAGGAGGAAGGAGGAGACAACATTGTCACGGCCACTCAGAACTGAGGGTACAAGACGTGAGTCTGACATCTCACCTGCAAGAGACTGCACAAATACGCTGCTGTTTGCACTGTATGTATTGTTCTTCCTCTTACCCACTGTGACCATATTGTCTCCTCTTCGTTCTTCCTACCAGGCGAGGACTAATAACCAAACACTTAACAATGACAGACCCATACTCTGAGTATACAGTAAATAATGGAATAATGAATTGATGGATTGATGGGATTCGATCCTCCCAGTCCATCCCACAATGCAATGAGCACCCAGCATTTGCTCTGCCTTTTTCTCTATTTGAACTGAAGACCAAGGCAAGGACATGTGGATGCTGCTGTAACACGGTTATGAAACACAAATGGTGTCAAACCAGGAGGCTGTGATCTATATGCACCTGGTCCATGTCATTGGGATGGTTTGTTATTCTCAAAGAGCAAAATCAGGATACTGTCATCAACAGGTCCAGGAGCTTAGCGTCCATAGCAACAACACTGGATGGGTACAGGCCTCTTCATCAGTCTTGTAAAAATCCCCAAAAAAGGAATCAGAAATTTTCTAATTGCTGAATTCTGAGATGGCTTTTAACTTGTACGTTGAAATGCCAGCATACTGACTTTGTCCAAACACATTATGAGTGGGTTTACATGCACACCAATATCTTAAGTAGGATCTGTTTTTAGTTGCTGCATGTAAACCTTGTTCCCCATTTACAAAATGGAGAATAAGCTCTTAGCCCGACTTTTAAGAAAGAAGATACCTTGAGATAGAGGGATAATATTCAACATGTATACGTCTTATCCTGTTTACTGTCGCATTTGTTTGTCGTTCTGTATATTTGTTCATGGCATTCATGTCCACAAAATGAAGATGCATCTAAACCGCGTATCCCAAATAAGAGGTCATTGGGGATAGTGGTCATTATGTGGACTGTGTGTGCATGCCAACGCTGTCATTGTGTCCTGTCTTTGTTTATTGGTCCTTGGCTTGAGAGGGGGGGGTGGGGGGGCGAGTATTTAGGTGAGGCCTGTGGCATTTTTCAGGATTAAAAAAAAAAGAAAAAAGAAATCAACTCAAATCACAACTTGGTCTGTAGAGAGTACAGATTGGTGTAACAAAAGCATTTACAGCGCAGGTATGTAGATGAAGTGGTTTGATATTGCAATAATATAATAATAAGAGGGAACGCCTCCAACTGTTACCGTACAGTCATTATTTTATCAGCGTTTTGAATTGATTTTTAAAAATGCTTATTGTAATCTCTAAATATGGATTACAGGCTCTGTATACGGCCTCCATTCAATAATTATTACAGTTACTGCTAAGAAGAGTAGAACATATCAAAAATTTGGTTATTGAATGACTTTGTGACGAAATATTGCACAAAATGAGACAAAAAAAAAACGACTATAATTTAACGCTAAGTAACAGGTACCTAGGCTTTGTAGTGCAGGAGGGAGAAAGAGGCAATTCATATTGTAATTTAATTAAAAAATAAAACCATAAGGTCGGGTGTTTAATGAGGTATTTAGTCCAGATGTTTGTACACTAGTAGGTTAATTCTCAACAGAGTATTGCATAATGCTGCTGTCGGACGAAAACCGTGTATCTTCAAGCCTTATTTTCAGATTGTATTTTAGAAACCTGGATTTCCAATGGATTTTATTGGCCTGATGGTCATGAAATTTACTCACCATATAAAGGACGTATATTCTAATTCAAGCCAGTAAAACTGAAAAATACAAACATTAGATTTTCTTGCGACAGCAGTGATGTTACTTTTCATAAGGATTTATTTAACCAACCACTACTTCTGTCAGTATTTCTCAATTAAATCATTTGGTTTTTTTCCTTTCTCTCGGTGGTCAATTGAACATAATGGGTATGCATAATATTCAGGTGTAGTTCATATAGCATTGGATCTCTTAAGTTAAAAAAAATGCAGTATATTTATACAGCGAGTGGTACAGTAATGTGTTTCTAGCTAAGCATGGTTGCATCAGTGTGGCAGCTACTGTTTGTGCTTTTAATATTGTTACCTCCTCTGCATCTCTGTCCTCTACATATCTGTCATGGAGGGGAGAGAAGTTAAGGCAGGGTCTATAAATAACGATTTTTCTGATGTGTGGACGTTAACCGCTAATGGGCTGCATGGGACCAGCATCCCAGAGGACCAGCATGCCAGCTTGGTCCATCAAGAATTCTTGTCCCAGTGCTGGTCCCATGGTCACCAAACCTCCACATTGTTCAGGAAACCTGATTGTGTAGTGATTGTTGCCAGAGTTTATAGACCTTGAGTCAAGGAAGGACGTAGAGGATGGCTCACAGGACTGACATGGATAGAATAGCCATTCTTGTTGAAGTTATTTTAACATGTTAGCTGGACTGAAGGGAGATCACCATGATAGTCGAGTGTCTTTTCTATCCATTCATATTCTGTGGGTGCATAGATATTGGAATAATTACTTCTTGCAACCCCCTGCCCCAATGCCCTTCATTCTGTGCCATATTTCACAAAATTGAATTCAGTAAATATTAGTTTGATTTCCTAAGTAACTAACTGGTGAATTCTGAGTCCTTGTTATGTCTAGCTTCCTGTGAATCTGTGTTTTCCTATTGCTGTCCACGTTAATGCATATTACCTGTCTCACTTTATCTTGCTTGCTGTATCCCCCATGTCTATGCTGTTTTCATTTGGTGCCACAGCTCCCTTCTGAGGCCATTTAGCATCCCTCCTACTAAGCATTTAGTTGAATTACATTTAGGGATGCAAAATTGTGTCAAATCAGATATGCTCCTCCCGCCATTGTCCATTTTCCCCCTCTCCTTCCCCCAACACTTCATTTTCATATCTTTTGACCTTCATGTCTTATATTTTCACTTTTTGTAAAGGACAACCCTCGCCCCCCCCAGAATAGCAATCATATTGGATTAATGATGATTTGGTAATAGTGAAAGTGCCACAAGCCCCTTTTGAGCACTAGATGTCGCCAGTAACAAAGTCTTGACTTGGCGTGCCAATGTTTTATCCTGGAAGGCCAAGGGCTGAAATGCCCCGTGGTTGCCAAAAAACACTAGTGTATTGATCGTTTACAAATCCCTCAAGTAAATGATAGCCCCTAAGAAGGTTTCAGAATCACTCCTCACATATTAAGTGGTATTAAAATAGACTAGATACAGGATACCAAGTTTTGGGTCATGCTTTGGAGTACCCCAAAGATATTTGGGCTGCCCTATTCTAAATTAAATGTTTTTGTTAAATGCCAATTAGACATAAAAGTGTAATAATATAATTTTGCCTGATATCTGGCACAAGTTTAAGGTTTTATCTGTGGTGTTTCCCTTTAGGAGGGAGTTGACCATTTAAATTCAGGTATTTCAATGAAAGGTTTTCTTTTATGGGCTGGGGACCAATGCTTATGAAAACCTATTTCTACTGTGGAGACCCACGGTGCGTTTTGGATTCCAACCTGTAGGTAAAGAAAACGGGTCTCAGAGTAGTTTGCTTTTCATATTAACTTGGGGTGGTGAAACCGCTTCCCCTTTTCACTCCATTCCTTGCCTCCTTGCTTTCAATTTACACTTAGGAGTAAGAGATGGACTATTGAACACTTTGATGTGTTAGGGGGGAAACAGGGGAACTTGTCTTAATCATGGTCCTTCATCATTTTCTTTCCTTCACACTTTGTCCATCATTACATCTAAGGTGACATTTCCAAACATTGAAAGGTGGTGACTTTAACATTTATTGGGTTATTTGTTTTTGTATTACTGTGTATTTTAATCTTGCACCTCTTCACTTCTGAAAGTGAAGAAGTGACCAGATACATTCACTACTCCATTTCTCTCCCTCCCTCCCCTCCCATCTCTCTTCTTTTTGCCTTGCAGTTGTTAAGTCTTAGCAGTTTTTCATGAGTATAAATTAAAACACTACTATCAAAGTGAATAGTAGGCTCTTAAATGTCTTTGATGTTCTGCTGCAGCTTTTTTTAATTTCAACTCTCTTCTTAGTCTAATTTGACACTAAATGTGATGCAAAAAGTGGAAATTCCTTGTCTTCCAAAAAAAAAGATTACTTGTATCCCCCCCGGGTCAAGTATTCGGAACAACCCCATCTTTGGAAGTTTTAGTTTGGTACCCAGTTTGCACATGCTATGGTATAACTGTTACCGTACAGTTGTGTTTCAAACTGAAGCCCAACGTCTTTTCAACGTTGAGAGAAGTGAATTGTATGTTAGCTATTCGGTCCAGAGTGAAGGACCCGCGTCAGGCTTGTGATATGAAGTGTAAATCTGTTTTACTTTTTTTTTTCTTTTTTTTTCTTTTTTTTTTTTGTTTTCTATGTTCTTTTGTTGTTGAGGGTTTTTTTTTTTCTTTCAAGATCAGTTAGTGATCTTAGTACTATAACTAAGCCAAGTTTGTAATTGTATAATATTTACTGTAAAATGTAGAACATTGAATAACTATTAAAATTTTCCTATAAAAGGAAGATTGTCTCGTGTGATCTCATTCTGAATGCCTTGACTCAGCAGTAGTGCTTGTAGGGGGATGTTTTATTGAACATATCCCCCACAGTTGGCTGGTTGGGGTCGGGGGGTGCAGTCAAATTATACAAAGAGAAAATACATCTGCGAGTACAGCTCCTCAGTGAATAAAGTGCAAAAAGTGGACGATGTGAATTTCTTTTGAACTGGTGCGACTCCTGCCATGACTCCTTTCTGAAGAACTACAGTTCAAATGAGTGTTTAAGTGACTGGGTGTGGCTCTTAGTAGGTCTGATAGTCATGGTATGTTTGTGTTCGCTTTACCACACACAGGGAACACGCATATCTACATGGCTTACAAATCTTAATGTGTACGAAAACATTTGAAATTTGACAATGACCTGGTTTTGATACTTTCTGAAAGACAAAAAAAAAAAAAAGCCGACTTCCTTCGTGGTTGAGAAATGAGGAAAGAAATGAACGCTCACTCTTTCACTTCTCTCTGGACTGACTACCAGACATCCTACCGGGTTGAGCAACGCCAACCACTACCGTGTACACACCCATACGGATTGCGCAGATGCATGCGCTACACACGCAGCCTGCCTACATACATACACCTCTTACACAAAAGGCTTGACACTCTTTAACCTTGTGCAACAACTGTAACAATGGTATGTCTCTGGGTTTCAGGTATTTGGTGATTCGCAGGGTTTGTTTTGGCAGTACTCAGGAACATCTCTGACTATTTGTAATTCAATATGTTAACCCTTTGTGGCTCTATGGATATTTCAAGAAGGATTAGCCGCATAGCTATCAATCAGATGTAATTGGATATTGGATCCTCTAAACAGAAAACTCAATTTAATCAATTTTGTAATCTATTTTTCTATCTATATCTCTTCACGCCAACTGCTTGTCTGCTTGTGGATCTTCTTCCCCCTCTCTGTTTCACTCAATTTCTTCTCTTCATTCTCACTCTCTGTCTCTCCTTTTCACGCTCTGTCTCTCTCTCTCTCTCTCTCAGTCAAACACAGACACACACTGACTTTGGTTCTCGGTGCTTTCACCAATGCCAGAATGACAGATGGTTTATAGGCGCTGAGGTATCATAAGAACATGTTATATTACAGATCAAGAGCATCATATGACAGATGCAGTGTGTAAAATTGTGAAAAACTGAGTGAGTGAAACAAAGTGTCAAGAGTGCAGAGAGAGTGAGTGGTAATGAGTGGTAATGGTGATGACCACAGTGGTCCTAGAGGTTCATTACTGACTAATGGCTATTTGCCATATTGCTTCCTCCCTGACATCCGAGGGATCCAGCAGGTCAGGCCACATGGCCTCTTAACATGAGATTTAATCCTTTTGAGGTCATTGCACTTTTATGTTTGCATAGACTAGGTGACATACAGTCTGTATGTACATATTTAGTTTAGGGGTGGTATCCCTACATGACCAGTGCTAATCTTTTAACTCTTCATGGTAGAGCCTTGCAAGAAGGGACACAGATTGTGTCAAGCATGGATTCAGCTGACATGGACAATGTACACATGGCCAAAAGTCAGTGGACACTGACCATCACATCTATAGCTTGCTGGACATCCCCCTTTGTGGCTATAACAGCCGCCACTCTTCTGGGAAGGCTTTCCACAAGCTTTTGGAGTGTCTGTGGGAAACTGTGCCCATTCAGCCAAAAGAGCATTTGTGAGTTCAGGCAGTGATGTTGAACGAGGAGGCCTGGCTCGCAATCGGCGTTCTGATTCCTCCCAAAGGTGTTTAGTGGCCGTTCAAGTTCCTCCACACCAAACTCTTCTAATCATTTCTTTATGGACCTCGCTTTGTGCACAGGGGCCCTGGGGAACTGCTCAGGTGACTTCTGATGACATGATTACACACAATTCCATGGAATTCATACAGTACATTACAGTTAAAATGGTGTCAAGTAGACAAGGCGTAGTGTCATCTGAGCTATTGGGAAATAATTCTTGACAACACACACACCCACACACACAAATTCACATCATCTCATGAGGGTGTATTTGGAGAGCAAGTAGATCTGGTTACCTGTGTGCTCTCTCTCTCTTTCTAGCTGTCACATTCCATTCATATATACAGTCTAGCGGTGCGCAACACTGCAATATTTTATTCAATTAAACAGAATATGTAGTCATGATGCAATTGAATTAAGACAGTATAAATCGATTGAGCCATGAAAAGCCTCATACTTTCTTCTGATCTAGTTTCCAGATATGTTGCTTAGATACACAACTTGTATATCTGAAATACATATCTTGCATTACAGTACTTCTGGTTTGACTGCATCTGTTTAGTTCCCCAAGGCACTGACAAATTACAATGTTTGTTTAGTAGTCGAAGAATCAGAAACCTGAAAGAAGCCTTGAAAACATCACACTAAAGACATGAAAGAAAATAAATGTTCATGGTTAGAGGATCAGGTACAGATCAGCCCTTTAAAAGTCCAACTTTTTACATGCCCACTACAAACCTGTTCCACGTCTACAAGGACTTGTTTGGAAAAATGCTGCGTTGTGCTATTGCAGAACAGATGTACGGTGGGTGAAATCTGAAATGACTGTGTATGGATCACTGGAATGCAGAGGTTACTCCACAATCATTTCGAAATTTGCAGATTGAGCTTTGAGCAACTTGTTTCCAGAGGGAAATAAACTTCACTTCCCCGTCTGCATACGTCTCACTTTCAAGATGACGAATAGGCTCAAGGTTTGTTGTTTGTCAATTTGATTTGGCTGAGTATTAGGAAATCAAATCACCTAATTGACTCTGCTCTCCCTGTTCATGTTTCTATTTCTCTATTGACCTATACACTGTGCTTGCTGCAGCTGGAATTAAGCCTTAAGTACACAATATGATCCAATCCAATCTTCAACCCTTCTCTGTTTCTTCTGTTTATTATTATTTATTATGTCATCATTTAACTTGATACCAATGTTCTGGCTATTGATAATTGCAGAAATGGTCAGAAAAGTGACGTTTTTGCTGATTCCACGCATGCAAAGAATTGATAGTGTGTCTCTCTAGCAGCAGTCATTCATTCCTGTGAACCTTGTCCTCGCCTCAGTAATATGTCCCCAGTCGTCTTTTCAACAAAAACACAAACCACAAACCATAATACACCTTAATGACTGCACACTCACATACATACCTACATGTGTATACACACACACACACACACACACACACACACACACACACATTCAAACACACACAAACATTATCTCTCAGACTCTCTCTCTCTCACACACACATGCACAAATTAAAGTGTCATAACTCTCAGGATATGCTAAAACGTGCATCCTGGAAATTAACTTGTCAAACACCCATCACACACAGCCACAGACACACACCCACACACATACGCACACACACACGTGGTAACATCATGATGAATCATGGCAAAACACTGACAAGCACTTCTGCCAGGTTAAGAGCAACGATACACACATGGACAACAGTTCAATACAATGATATTTGCAGAGTGATGCTACCGACTGACTGGGGTCATAATTGGGGCATTGCTCCTGTTAACAGACAAGACCAACTGACAGCAGAGTGTTGCACAGTGCACACAGATTGATTTTCCAGGCCTTGAGCTTGATGGATGGATGTCCCTCCGGGGGTTGATAGCTGCATACAACGTGTGGAGTCCTTCCAAATCAATAATTCACGCTCAAAATGTCATGAATGAAAGATAGGCAGGGGTGTGGCTCAATCTGTTGCGTATATTTCCATCAATAACATCAAGTCTGTCAGCAGTAAACAAGCAGGCTACGAAGGACAGAGATGCTTTTTGTGATTACCGTGAAAAATAGAAAAGGCAGATGAGAGCCCAGATGGATGAGAACCAAGAGGACACACACTCAGCTCTCTCTGTTTTTATGAACATTTTCACAATCATTAATTTTTTGTTACTCCTACTATCCACTTTCCCTTTACACCTACATGGTTCAGCCCAGCCCCTTCATGGCTGTTATTAATGGCAATTTGCATTTCATGATGTGAAAAGGGGCCAACATCAATTATAGCGTTAAGGCAGACAGGTTGTTAAATCTGATTAGACTCATGTTAGGCTGAATGTGGTTGACTGATAAAGGCAGATCAGGTGTAATTCTGAAGGAAACCGGACCCTGAGCAGGAAGCAGCTATGTTGACATATCACATAAGACGTGCTATAAAAGTCACCCTCATTCATCTATCAAGATTATATATTATATTATTATATTATAATTATATATATTATATATTCTCCTATTGTACTAACTTTTAATGGAAATAACAATTTTTTGATGCCCCCCTCCTAGGAGCCTTCCAGGGACCTCTAATGGGCCCCGGAACCCACTTTAGTAAACCACTTGTTGACAGATGAAGGCTGTCCCACTAAACTTGAGATCCTCGTGCATCTTCTAATCACCCCCTTCTCTCTGGTCGGACTCGTTGCGCGTCCACGGCTCTTCTCAAGCGCACGGGCGTGACATGCGTCCAAATGCACCACTGAGTGTCTTGACAGTGGCGCGCGCGTCGAAGTGCAGTACAGTGAGGCACGGGCGAGATAAACGACACGCTGAAACCACACTTCTGCGAGTGTGTTGACGGTTATCTTCAACATGTTTTCACAACAGTTTGCTCCACTTTGAAACGGCTATCTGTCGCTGCAGGAGGCACGAGGCGGGCAGACAGGCACCCACTTGCCAACTTGTTGATGTTGTCTCTATTTCGTTGCAGTCATTCAAGGTAAGAAGATTTGCTTTTAGTTTTATCGCCATGCGCGGTTAGGCTCACTGTGTGTCAAGTAGAAATGTAAAATATCACGTTTGTCCCTGACGAAGTAACCGTAGTATTCCTATTAGGACTTAGTCTGTGGTGCTCCATAGCCCAGAGTTGGTATTTCTTTCACTATAATATTCCTTTAATATGCCTATAGTTTTGCATTTGACGGTGGTTCTACAGGGTAATATGGGCTGTAATTTAATTTGGATCCATGTGGGGCTGTTTTCTAAGTCTACTGGTTATTGATTTTATTATAAAGCTGACATTGAACGAAATGAACCATCCATATAAAACTGCAAGGTGCTTCTGTAACGTTAAATGCATTGTAATGCTACAGAACCGACAGAGGGGTAGTACATGTCTGTCTCTGTTATGCTGGAGGAACATTTTTGTCCTTGTTTACAGGTCAGATGTGAGATATTTCCGGTTTATTCTCTGAATTTACTAACCAGTGACTGCCCTGTTGATAAGAGCTTGGCTGCTGTGACAGCATCAGATTAATTAGCCTCCCCTCTTCCCCTCAGTGTTTTAATCAAATAGTTTCAGCCCAAAATAGAATCCATGGTGCCCTTCATCAAGGCTCTTGCTGCAGTGGCCGCAGCAGTAGGAGCCTGGTTGCACCGGGCAAATCCCAGGTGTGAATATTTGTAGCTGCTTGTGTGTGAAGCTTGTTGAAAAGGAGCATGCATGCTTAGCAAATTTCATTGTGGTGTTGGAATTTCTGAACCAGGAAACGCAGCCTTATCCATTAAAGTGATCCTGGGAACTGTCATTTTTCCCACAAAGTGGAGCAGCATGAGAAAACACATGGCTTTTTGACATCACAGCTTCAGATGTTGTCTCTGTAGTTGCTTTTTAAACAGACACAGAGTTATTAAGAACATCTGGCGAGACATTATATTCTCTTTATGGTTACTTCCGATCCTTTGATTATTGTTAAAGCTCACAACCTTGATAAATATTTATAATAATGTCTGTTTTTTCAATGCATTTACATTTTGGTTGTAGGTGTATGACCAGTAGCAGCTTCCACAAACCAATCTCACCACTCCACTGTGTCTGTTGTCATTGGTGGGTACCATCAGAGAGCAGACATACAGTGTTATCACGATGTTGATGCGTTACAATATGATAATACTGATATCTTATGTTCTGCGATACATTATGTAACTTTGCTTCTATACTCCAGGATTTTACGATCGCCTCCAGGATTTCTTATGTGTTTTCCTTTCCCTCAAGACAATAAAATGTCAATACCATTAAATAAAGCTAAAATTAAAATCCAGCATAACAATCCAAACAGACTCTAACCTAGTTATTTGTTTTATGTTCTAAACTTTAGGCATTTGCAAGTTTTGCAAGTCTTACAATAAGTATATTTATTCATCACAAACACTGCAGAGAACAGCCTGGAGCATGGGGCAAAATGATAGTGAAACAAGCCATCTCTTTTCACTTCTCATATTCAAGGTACATCAACAAAGCAAGTAGTGCTACAGACAAAAATCTAGCAATTATTATATTAGAACAATATAATTTTTGCTTGTGACTGCTGCCCAGGATCACTTCACTCACCAAGTACAAAAAATATACAGGAATTTGTGCAGGAATATACTGACAACAGAAGTAGTGATGTCACCATGCTGAGACACAACAGGGCCGCATTAGACAGCTGACATAATACTATTTCCTTAACTGTGTCTACTTATTTGCCTATCATATTTTATACACGTCATCTCCGCTGTTATTGACACCAGTGGAAAAATTTAGATGCGGGGGTTTTTGCAAGACGCTAACTATACATGTCACTGGTTTCCCAATCGTTTTTATGGCAGCGAAGGGACTGAGTCTAATCCAGTAAAAACAAGTTTTCACGCCACAGCCATAATAACAGAGCTGGGAGCGATTGTGGCATGTAACAGCCTGGCACAAGTAGCCCTGGGAAATGGCAGGGTTACAGCGTTTTTAGGGTGGTTTCCACTCGCTCTGACATTATTTAGGCTTCTGGAGGTGATTTATCTGTCGGACTGGGGACAGATTAGTGTCAAGTTGGCATGGAGACAGACAGACGGAGACAGAGAGGTGATGCAAGGGTACAGAGACAAACAGAGACCAAAAAACGTAATTTCCCAGAATTATCTGAATGGGAACATAATCAAAAGTTCAACATCAGCCATCCTAAGTGTACCAGCCAAATGACCACTTAAGAATAGTCATCTAATGTGAATGCCCTAAGATCTTCTCTGGTCTGAGTGGGATATAAAGGGACGACTAATAATTTATCTCGATTGGGAACCATGGAGACCAAAGTTAATGTAAAGAATGACTGTATAGCCCCTAAAAACACTGTAAATGCATTATAAGTATATAACAGCATTGGGGTATCCGTAACTAAAGCCATCCCGCCCTTCGTCTCGTGTGTTTTACTGTCTTTATGCTTTGACCAGAGCTGCATTCACTTCTCCTACCCATGACAGCATCCACCACGGGGCATTGGCTAACTGCTACTTATCGGCCTTTTAAGCTTTTAATATGCCTGACGAGAGGTGTGTACCAAAATGTTACGGCAGCTTGCACCAACTCAGGTTTTTGTCAACATGTTTTCTTCACAAGCCACCGGTAATAAGGAGGGCGAGAGAGCCAAAACAACAGCGACCAGACGCCGGGATAAGTAGAAAATATTTGTGTCCCTGGGATATTCCTGTACCACCAACAAGCATTTACCCTAATAATAGAGACAACACTGAAATAAGAGCCAAAGGCAGAGGTTTCTTTCACGTTGAAACAAATGGCTGCGACATGTTCATTCAGCAAGAGCGTCTGTGTGTGTGTGCCAATTCTTGTACAAAACACAATCGGTGGCCCACCACTGCTGAAAGACCTGTGAGAGGAAAAGAACCGTACTGTGTAAATACATCAACATTTCAAGTTTCGGTGACTAAAGCCCCTGTGTTCTGCCGGTCTGTCTCTCTTGCTTTACTCTCTCCTTTCACCTAAGCTGCATTCACTTCCCCTGTGTGTGGCAAACCCATCACAACGTGGCTTACCTGCTGCCTATCAGCCATTATTGGTGAAATCTGTGTATCAAAGCGTTACAGCAACTTGCACCAACACGTTTTGTCTACAAGTTAAGGCAAATAACTGCGCCAGTAGAATCATCCTTGCATGCATACTTGCATACTTGGCAGCCTTCTGCGGTCTCCATGTTGACTTTTAGATCAGTTCTACATCCCATCTCATCATTTGTAATGTTGCCACATTGCCACTACTATTTTGTGGAAACCCTCTTGTCTGGCCAGTCTGTACCATGCACCACCTTACTCCATACTTGGCCTTTTGTGTGGAGCACGAGGTAAATGAAACGACCAGGCCGTAACAGATCTTTCTCAGAGGACATAACAGAAGTGGAAGTGGACCAGCAGAGTGGTCGGTAGGACCAATGCCTGAGTAGGACCAATGCCTGAGTAGGACCAATGCCTGAGTAGGACCAATGCCTGAGTAGGACCAATGCCTGTGTTGTCCAGGGAGAGTTTGAGAAGGTGGGCTTGTTCATTACGGTGGTTGCGTACCTGTTGTTGACTCTGATGTATCAATTGTTTCTCTCTGTTCTTGGCCATATGGCTAGTGTTGGGTTAGTGTTGAGTACCAGGCCTTCCCTTCACCCCTATCTCTCTTTATGGTGCAGCTGATTGGTTTACAGTCTCTCTTCTCTCACGGATACGCTGCTTATTAGTGTGTGTCATATTAGATAAGATAACGGTAACAAATGACATTTTCAACACGCAATTGTGTGTGGATTTGTCACTGTATATGTATCTGTTGGACAGATTAAACAATGTCTGTGTGTGTGTGTGTGTGTGTGTGTGTGTGTGTGTGTGTGCGTGTGCGTGTGCGTGTGCGTGTGCGTGTGCGTGTGCGTGTGCGCGCTGTATTTCAGCAGCCAGTGATGAGGAGTGGGCATGAATCATTGATTAGAGTGGTCAGGGACTTTAATTGCCCCCTGCTCTTTTCTCTAATTGACATCTCTGCTCTTTTATTTTAGATCACCCACAGGACAACGTGGGCCAGACTGTGTGTGTGTGTGTGTGTGTGTGTGTGTGTGTGTGTGTGTGTGTGTGTGTGTGTGTGTGTGTGTGTGTGTGTGTGAAAGTGTGTGTATGTATCTTTATGTGATCCCTCCTCTCCCCGCCAGTCACCGGTTCCTTGCTCTTTTAGATTCCCCACAGGGCAACTCTGTAGACAGCCAGAGAGAGACAGAGTGGCTGCCACGGCTAATGAAACTAGCTCACTGTGTATTTGAGTGTGTGTATGTGGTGGTGGTGTTGGGCTGCCACAGAAAGAGAGAATCCCTGTCTCTTGTATTGTTTGTAGAAAGTCGAAGAAGAATTTGCGTGTGTTTGAGAGAAAAGACGGCGAAATTGTAAGGTGTGGGCTTCTCTCTCTGTGTGTGTGTGTGTGTGTGTGTGTGTGTGTGTGTGTGTTTATTTACTCTCTGTCTGGGTCTGTGGTCTAGAGAGGGTAATGGGCTGGCTCTGCTAACTGCTGAAGATGTTGACATGTTCTGTTTGATGTGTATCACATTCCCAGTCACATTACCTTCACCAGGGCTCACAAGAAAGACACGTTTACATGACGACACCACATATGTGCATATCCTGGAGTAATGCACATATGTGTGTGTGTACATTTACTACATTTTTTTACATTGAACAACATTGAGTTTAAGCTCTGTTGTTAATCTCCTATTTCTGATGTGTTTCGAGTTGCAGTCACATTGCTGTAATCATGGTTTATAAATAACCCTGCGACACCTTCACTTCTCCCTTTTGGCAGGCAAGAG
Source organism: Hoplostethus mediterraneus (assembly GCA_034670385.1). NCBI lineage: Eukaryota > Metazoa > Chordata > Actinopteri > Trachichthyiformes > Trachichthyidae > Hoplostethus > Hoplostethus mediterraneus. The sequence goes on along the minus strand of JAXDDW010000010.1, from coordinate 189,909 downwards.
GGCAGAGTGCATTTAGCAATGTGTCATGTCAGCATGCGCGTGTGTGTGTGTGTGTGTGTGTGTGTGTGTGTGTCAGAGAGACAGAGTACTGAATAAAGTGTGGAGTGTGAACGACTGGTAGCGTTACTTCAAAGGGTAAGTCCACACAAGGAAAAGTAGGAGGGACAGGGTGATTGACGTGTCGTGGTGAGCGGCTTGTGCTGCCGTCTGTTAAAGGAGCCTCCACACTGGGGAATTAGCTCAAATGGTAGAGCGCTCGCTTAGCATGCGAGAGGTAGCGGGATCGATGCCCGCATTCTCCAAGACACTTTTTGAGTAAGTGGTTTTGTTGGACACATGCGGTGCTGTCAAGGATTAGGGTGTCCTCTGAACTAATGAAATCACTCAGAGAGGATATCAGCTGTAACAGGGGAAGTGTTGGAAACGGCACTGTCTTCTTTCTTATTTCTTTATCCTGCAGGCTATCTACTACTACTGCTACTACTTCTGCTCTTCCTAACTTCAACCACACAAACTAGGTCAAATGGTAGAGTGCTTGTTGAGCATTCATGAGATACTGGTATCGAAGTCTGTATTCTCCAAGAAAGGGTGTGTGGGTGGTATGTTTTGTTGAAAATGTTCGACCCATGTAGCTAGAAAGAAGAACGGTTACAGGAAATATATTGAAAGCAGCTTTTATCTTTAACAGTAATGTTAATATGCTCTGACATGTTAACAATGAAAAGATGAGTGATTCATTATTTCATATTATCTCATTGTCATGAAATGTCTTCACTGCTTACACAACTTTAATTTTATGTTCTGTTTTAAAAAAGCAAGCCCAAACCTGCAAAACTTCAACCAACGGCACGTTTTCTCTGCCAAGGTGGTTCATTCTCTTCTTTGATTTCATTACTTTATGATTAACAACATTTCTCCATCCTGTTGGGCCATGCATGGCTTTGCAGGCTATATAGTAACTTCTGCTGTCTGTAAGTTTTACACAGTTGAGTGTGTCCTCTTTCTCAGAGATGTATAGAAAAGGCGAAATTACCTTAAATAGAAGAGTGCTTGCTTAGGATGTGAGTAGTAATGGGATTGGTGTCCATATTCTCCAGGAAAGGAATTGTTGAAGGACGAAATAACTCCTAAACAATACTAAACCCTTGTAGCCAGAATACCTGAAATTAGGTCTTGAGTTTAAATCATGCTGACAGTACTAAAACAATGTGGCCGGAATACCGGCAGTCACTTTACAGAACACTGCAAAGGTCAGTGAGCAATATTTTTGAGCAGTATTTGCAGTCAGTGTCATGAGTAAACTTGTGGCGAGAAATGTCTTCACTACATGTACAACATTCATTTTTTTATGTTATATGTTATGTTATAATGTTTTAGCGTAGTAGGCAGGTTTTCTCTTGCTGGTGTTCTAGTGATTCATTGGCCTCTTTGACCTTGTTACTTTATAAAAGACAATATTTCTTAATCCTGTTGGGTGGTTCAAGGCTGCATAGGCTTTCAAAATAACTGCTTCTGTTCCCGATTTCTATATAGTTGAGTGTGTTCACCAGTTTTTTTGATCTCAGACAAAGAAGTAGAAGTGCTTGCTTAGCATGTGAGAGTTGAACAGGGCCAAACTTTTTATTCTCCAAGAAAGACTTGAGTTGAGTTGACTTTCAGTGTCTCAATAACTATTTTTGCCATCATTATCATGAAGGAATAAAGTAAAGTTTTTTTTTGAAAAGCAGGCCTAAACCTGTATCATCAGAACATTACATTACTTTATGAATGACATTATTTATCAGTCCTGTTAGGACATGAACAGCTACAGCTGTTTCCAACTTCTACATAGTGGTAGTTGAGGGTGTACTCTGACTCACACTGACTTGAAGGGGAATGTGTCAGACTTGTGGAGAAAGCATGTAGCCAGAAAATCAACTGTAATGTGAAAACTATCTACCTGTGCAGATGAGACCACTCAGAGCCCAATGATTGACATTTTCAAGATTCAAGATTCATGAGTTTTATTTGTCACATACATATACATGCAGTATATGTATGTGACATATGCAGTTTTCTCTCCAGGGTGCTGTGAAATTGACTCACACACCCTGTCTGCCTGCATTGCTCATGTACATGCATGTGTATACAAGTATGCACGCACACACACAAAGTCTTCAGGAGCCAAGTCAAACCTACGTCAATGTCTTTTACCCTCTCTCTCTTTCTCTGAAGCATCGTCCCACAACCTGCTTCTTTACTGGCATAGTGCAGAGAGATGGGTTGTGGTCTACTGGCACTCCGTTCCCTCCTCCCTTTCACCTACTGCCATGAATTATGAAATCATGTGTCACTGTTTGTACTTAGAAGGAAGTGGCCCAAACCAATCACTTACTCGCCCACGTGCTGCTATGAAGGAAATGGATATGATTGATGGTGGCGGTGGAGGTTGTAATGAAAGGATTAATCTCTGCATGTAGCAATCGTCTCCAAACAGTATGAGACGTGACTGTGAGACTCCAGACAGACTGCAGTGGTACTACTCATTAGCCTAGGATTGTCCTTATCCTCTAGGCTATCAGTTGGCGCCAGGCTAAATCAACCTTTTTTATTTCTGCAACTCTTCATGAATTGTTGTGTTGACAAAATCAGGGATAGGCAGAGCAGGGCTTGCTGAGCATTTTTCCACTTTCCAATGTATCGCTGTCAAATGTTAAGTATCTTCGGTTAAAGAGCTTAATTAAAGATGTTATCGAATGCAGTTGACCCTGGACTGCATCCAGTGTGGAGCGGGTAGCGTTCATGATTGTTTGTCTCTGCACCATTGTGACGTTTCAGATGTGGACGGTGTGAATCGAAGGAATACTGATCTCTCCTGCCCTCTGGTGGAAAGCATCTCTTTCTCTTTCTATCTCATTCATGTACACAAACACATCAGCAAACACACACTCAAATCACAAGGGCACAACCAAAGTCACAAAGCATTCATTTGAGGTCCTAATTTGCAGTGATTTTTTTGTTTGTGTTAGCAAAACTAGTGAGCTCTCCATCATATCATCAATCTTGTCATTGGTTTCCAGTCCAGTTCTATTCACAATGTAAGTTAAAAATAGTTATATTAGTATCCAAGTAATGACCCCCTCATCTCTCTCTCTGTCTCTCTCTGTGTGTGTCTCTCTCTCTCTCTCTCTCTCTCTCTCTCTCTCTCTCTCTCTCTCTCCCAGAATGTGAAGGGACCTATCATGCCAATGCCTTCTGTCGAATCCTTCCCCACGGAAACTCTCTTCTCGGGACCCTTTTCCTCCCCGGACGTCTACTCAACAGAGTTCTACCCCACAGAGTCCTACACAACAGAAGCCAGCATCCGCAACATCAGCACCATCGGCAGGATAGGCAACCCTCGCTGCACCTACAAGGAGGACTTCAAACGGATCTTGCTTCCTGCCGTCTACAGCTTTGTCTTCCTGCTCGGCCTTCCTCTCAATGCTGCCGTCATACTGAAGATATGGAAGAGGCGGCCCAACCTGTCCCGGAACAACATCTACATGCTCAACCTGGCCATGGCCGACTTCCTGTATCTGATGTCACTTCCCCTGCTGATTTACAACTACGCCAGCCATGACTACTGGCCCTTTGGAGAGATTACCTGTAAACTGGTCAGGTTTCAGTTCTACAGGTGAGGGATTTGGCTATTGGTTAGTTGTCTATGTATGCATCTGTGTTTGTATTCCTTTTAGGTTAACTGAGCAAACAATGCCCTGCTATACCTTTTATATAGTTACACAAATGCATAACTGAGTTACAGCAGTCTTCTACTGTTGGCCATTGATAGACATACTCACTGATAGGATGTAAAGTTTTGGGTTGAGAGTATCCAGTTGACTACCCTTAGTGCCACTGAGGCTATTGGTCCACACATATTCTCACAACCCTTCATAGTTTTATGATTGGTGAAAAGGCATGATGGCGTCAAGCACAACCTTGGACAAACACTATATGACACCACATATAATCTCATATGATAAGATTGAAGGCATAATAAACAGGGTTTGACGTGATACTATTTGTCCCTCCAGTAATCTGCACGGCAGCATTCTGTTCCTCACCTGTATCAGCATGCAGCGCTATGTGGGCATCTGCCACCCCCTAGCCATGTGGCACAAGCAGGGCGGACGCAGGCTGGCGTGGGGTATCTGCGGAGGGGTATGGGTGGTGGTCGCCCTCCTCTGCGCACCGACCTTCCATTTCGCTTCGACTGGAATCCAGCGCAACCGCACAGTGTGTTACGATTTAAGTCGGCCGGATCATTCCTTAGACTACTATCCTTACGGCATGGCCCTGACCTGCCTTGGCTTCCTGTTGCCTTTTATGGGCGTGATGGTGTGCTACTGCCAGATGGCCCGCCTCCTCTGCCGCCCAGTGTCCTACCAGGGTGTCTCCGCGGCGACTGGGGAGAAGCGGGACAAGGCGGTACGGATGATCATCGTGGTGGTGGCAGTGTTCTCTATTAGCTTCCTGCCGTTTCACCTCACCAAGACCGGCGTACCTGCTGGTGCGCACGCTGCCTGCCGTGCCCTGCGAGACTCGGAACCTGTTCTCCATCATCTACAAGAGCACCAGGCCGTTTGCCAGTATGAACAGCGTTCTGGACCCCATTCTGTTCTACTTCACCCAGCCACGCTATCGCCGGAGCACCAGGAGGTTTGTGCTGAAAGTCACCACCCTCAAGGACAAGGGCACCAGCGTGTGACTGACTAACAAATCACAAACTGAAACGGTGATTATCAAAGTCTGGTTGCTGGACCAGTGGTGATTCCTAGGATCTTTGGGACAGTTTTCCCTCATGCTAGTTCTACTGTAAGCCATTTTCCTTACCATTCTGTCTGATGAAGGACCACACCTTCTAAAAAGAGTTCAAAAAGAACCCTGGAACACTCTAGATGCTTTCTAATCAGCAACCTGGATGTCCTAATCTGGCCATTGAGAAACCTCAAATTGAAGCCTAGAAATAGAGAACTAGCAGGAGAAATTGCTTAATTTATTACTCTGAAACTTCCATAACCATCTTTCCTATCAGTCTCCACTGTGTCTGTGTAGTAAAGGAGAAATGTTGTGATAGAATATTTTTTATAAAGGAAGGTTTCACACCCTCTCTTTCTCTTGTCTTTCCTGCCACTCCCCACTATGTACTTTCTTGCAAAGGAGAAATGCTCTACAATAATATTAGAAAACCTAGGGGTGTCTTCCACTCTCTACATAGAACTATGCATGCAGTATCACTATATAGTATATATGATATATATATATCTGTGTGACTGTGTGTGATCTTGAGGTGGATATATAGATAAAAAAGAGAGAAGGAAAGAAGTACTTTTAAAAGATAAAATCCACAGTGGATTAAAAATATTGAAAACTATCATGTATTCATGTATTATGCATGTTAAAATGGCATGAAGTATTGTCTTGTAACACTGTAATTTGTTAACACGCAGTGAGGCTTTGTGTTCTGGTATGAAATTAACAGCTGCTGGAGTTAAAATGCCCAAGAAATTGAGTAACTACACCTCCGAAAGTGGGGTTACAGGTGTAGAAATGCCAATGGAAGGAAAAAAAGGTTGAAAATGAAAAATATATAAAGCTTTTTTATACCAATAGAGTATAAGATTTCTGCTGAAATTTCCCCATTGCATGATTTTCGAGATTGCATGATTTGACCACTGGGTGGTGTGTGCCCCCCACTGTTGTTATCTCACTGCACTAAAACACTGACCTTTCCAAACTATTTTTATTTTATTTTTAATGGGATTGCTGTCTGTTTTTTTTATTTTACTCTGCATTGTATGTATTTCTTAACAATTATAACTTATCTGACAGTTAAAGGTGCACTGACACCAACTGGCCTACTGAGTGGACATCCAGTTGATACCATGCTAGTAGGACATGTATGTGGTTTCCCCTACATTTTCCTTAAAATTCACAGTGACTAATGGAAATGAGGCCATTTAAAAGTTTGTGCTGACAAAGGGCATGCATCCATCAGACTTCACCCAAGTTATATAACACATTTACCCATCTTTTAAATCCTTATCTGATTTGTGTCTCACACTTATGATGCTGAGAAGGAAGGAAAATGTAATTTAGGGAGTTTTAGGGATGGTCTAAGTTTAGACTGAACTCTGTGGTTTGCTGCTTCCTGTGTGTGGTGTACCCTTCCTATGAAATGGGGGAGTATTTGTGTGCCAAACACTCACCCCTGTTGATGCAAACGCTATTTGATATGGATGTCTATGAGAAGAAACACTGTGCTCTTAAAGAGGTACTTATAGTACATGTGCCTCGTTTGGTACTTTTTTATGACTACCAATCCCCCATATGATCTTGATTCTGTTAGATCATATGGGTTAGAATGACAGTTCTAACACATATAAGTGCATAGATTACACTACTTGTTAGAGTAGAGTAGTTAGAGTACTTTAACTACATGTCATTAAACTGATTTTTGGTAGTTCGGCTAAATGTAGTTAGCTAGTGTTGGCTAGTGTTTTTAGTAGTTTATCACTTTTTTGTCCTGTAGTGTAGTTCACTCCTGCAATTAAAAAACTATTTTTGGCTATAAAAGAAAAGAAGGTTAGATGGATTTTTATCCAATAATTTCTGGGCTGGGCTGTAGACACAGGCTCCTCCAAACTCCTTTGACCCCCTGCTCCCCTTCCCCTTTCTTTCATCCCACTGTGAAAGCCCAGACAACACCCTCACTGTTTCCAGACCGCCTCACTGTAGTATGCTTGCTTTACCTTTTTTTTTTCACAAGTATGAAAGTAACATTAGTTAACAAAACTATATTTCTCTTGAGGGTAGCTTAGCTTCCCCAACACTATAAGAAACTTAGAACTGTGCCTCAGTCTGACTTGTTACTCCAGAAGCCTTATTCCCTTACACACCATTAGAGTAAGTCAACATAAATGAACCGTAGCTGCAAACAGTCTCTTAATTAAAATGTGAAATATAAATGTAAACTGTAATGTAAACATTAACTCTGCTAAGCTATCTCTCACTAGTAGAAGGCCAGGGTGAAAATCCTGTGTAACTTACTATCTTGATTATGAATAGTTGTCTGAGATGGTGAGATTGATGCCATATTTGTTCATAAAAGTATTGTTGTGTCTGTTAGCCATTACTTAGACCTGGCTCTCCCACCCTTGAGGCCAGGACCAAATCAAAATAAAATGTCTGTAATAATATCTGATTCTCATTTTGAAATGAACTAGCCAACGGCTTTTGGACTGCACTGAAATCACTGAGCCCTAGGCAGCTATACCTAAACACGGTGGACATTGATGAGCTCATGAGAGCAGCTTGATTTCTGCACCTTTGAGGGAAGAAATATTATGTATATGTAATCAGTACAATGTGAACTCAAAATGTTCCTGTATTTTAAATATTGAGGTCTAAGGAACTTTTTGACCTCAATGTGGTGTCACATGCTAAAAAAGTTGGGAACCTCTGACTTAAACTGTGGGTGTGTACAATGTGCATTTTTGATTATGTTGTGCTTCTGGCTTCAGCAAAAAGTGATTGCACAATCTTGCTGTTGATAGGCTTGTTTTGGTCAAATATGTGTGATATCTGAAGTTTTTGTTTACATGTCTGGTGTGTGTGTGTGTGTGTGTGTGTGTGTGTGTGTGTGTGTGTGTGTGCAGGCCAGAGCTGTTCAGATGTCTGTAAAGTGCCAACCTATTTCTATAAATCAGTATTATTCTTTAGAAGAATTCTTATTTTTGTTACATTCTGTATCACAGAATATAGTTAAGAAAAGAATTATATTTTTATTACATACACATAATTATATTAATGGAAAAAAATAACATTTATGTTCTTAGATAAGTGGAATTTTTTTTCATATTAATTAGAGCATAATTGAACCCAATCCTTTTGCATTGACTGTGAAAATGTTTTGGATGATCTCTGTAAAAATGTAACTGAAAAAATGTCAATAAAGAATAATAAAGAATCAAATTCCTGAATGCCTATAGTTTATTAATTCATTGGGGTTCACATACAAAAGTAATTGTCAATGAATGTGTGTATTATGAATGTAGTTATTCCAGTCTACATTCCCCCTGCTTCTTCGAGAAAGTTGTACTTTCACTGGCCCAATCCTTTCAAGTTGGTCAAGCCAATGATAACATGGGCTGGTGTGTTTGGTACCATCTTCTTACCATCACATCAGAAGGGTTTTCTTTGTATTTTGGAGAAACTTGCATGGTGAAGCTGCTAATGTGTGGGGTAAGAAAAAGAAGAATATAAACTTCCAGCGGCCTCCCGATGGTTGGGAGTGAAGACAGGTAAAAGCTCATAAACAGCCAACAGCTTGTGAATAGGTAGGTGAACCACTTTTCAGCAATGCTCTGTGGTGACCTGGTAAAATGTGAGGGGGAATTTTGCCAAAGTCCACAATCCGCCGGGGACTGGCATATGCATGTGAGCTCAAATGGCAAAACCTGAAACCTGCTCTGTTGATACAGAATCGGAGACTGACTCCGTGAACTTAATACTAATACGTATTGGACACTGCTGAAATCAGAGCCACCGCTTTGTCTGAACAGAACCGTGCACATGCACCACCAAGGACCTGAACTTCTACAGCTCGGCCTTTGGAGGGCGCTGCAGTCAGCATCCCCTCATCTCCGAGGGAAAGTAACATAATTTCCTCATTGGAACAAAAGAACCAGTTAACCAGACAGCCACATGGGAAGGACCACAGAGCGGTTATTGTGCATGAGTGAAAACTTTTTTTGTGAATGTTGACACTCTAATTCACGAGCACCATCATAACACACCGTGATAGTACAGCTATCACAACATATGCAATGTGCAAAATATTAATGTCAAGATGAAATGTTCTTTTCTCTTGCTGTGAGGGTTACACCACTAACTTACAACACAGTATTCCTAAAGGTACTCAATGGTGAGTTTATAGTGACATCTCCTGTGGTATCGCCAGAATATTCCTTTAGGCTCTTATAGTTTTGTTGTTAAATTTGTATTGTTTCCCTCCCAAACTTCTTACAGGATTACTGAAGGACTATAATTACATCTGGTTTGTCCACAATATCTGCCTTCTCCCATCAAAAAAGAAAAAGCTTTTCCTCTCTATCCCCGAGGGGGCTATGACAGCCCCTATACCCCTAGTCCCGCCCACCCCCTCTGCCCTATCTCAGGCATTAACATGCAAAAAAACAACATAAGTCACGGAAAACTTAATCATGTCAAAATAAGGAATCCAAAAACTGCTTGGGAATTAAGAGTGAATGATGCGTCGGGCCTATGCAAGCGTGCTGACTTGGCGATGGGACACATTTAGTGGAAATAAAGGGAAATAACAATGGAAGAGTTGCATTTGTGAACAGGTTGGATCTGGGAAAGTTTTGGGCAAACTGAGCCCTTTTTCTTCCTCTCACGGATGCGGTTCGGGAAGCGACAACATGTAAGTTTTGATAACCGAGGAGCGCACACCTAGTTACTCTTTAAACAGTTTAATCTCACGCCTAACCTCGTTTCAAAGCCGCAAACCGCTTTGCCAGCAATTAGGATTTAAAGAGAGTATTGTTGTTGGGGGTTCATGTGGTTGGGCTGCAGGGGGAATGGGACCGCAATTCAAAAAGGTGCTTGGCTCTGTACTATCAATGAAATAAGAAGGGTGTGGAAATTATAACAAAGAAGGACATGAACAATGGCACAAAGGGAGAAGGCGAAGAAGAATGTGGCGGTGAATCGCAGCGTCTCTTTCAAAAAGTTGGAGTCCTGGAGCGCCAACAGGAGTGAAGACCAGCAACACAAATCAGAGGATCTGGAGGCTGCTGGCGTCGCCCTTCCCCCGCAGTCTACTAAAGCAGAACAGCCTTTGGCGACGCGTAATGTCAGTGTGTCAAGAAAAGTTTCCAAAATCTCTGCCACCACCGCCGGCCTCCCAACCGCAGATCTAAAGAGAGGCTCCTCCACTCCTCTCTCCGCTATTTCTCCATCCATTCGCCAGCTCACAGAGAGGTTCAGCAGCAGCAGCGGCTCCGCCAGGACGCACGGAGCCACCCCGGGAAACTGCACAGCGGGAACCCGGAGGAGCACCACTCTGCCCCGGGCCAAAAGCACTAGGAGAGACGGGTCGCCCTCTCGTAAATCGTTTCACGAGGACAGCGGTAGTGGATATTTCCAGAATACTGACACGGCAGAGTTTCTTACAGAGACTAACGTTAAAGTTCAGGGGCAAAAGTTTCACTCTGGCACTGACTCTGTCTCGGGCTCGGACTCAGAGAAGAAAAGTCAGAAATGGATTTGTACGCGATTAACAGCCGACGATGGCAGTAACTCTGGTAAGAGAGATTATTCACAGATCGATGCATGTCCTTCTGATCCTAGAAAGACTTTGACCACAGATGAAGAGGAAGATGTTTCTACTAGTGCAGGGACTCCTCCAGCCTGTAAATCTCACAGAGCTCATTTCTCCACACACCACAGTGACTTTGTTCCCCTTAACTCTGACAACTGGCCCAGTGTCACCAAAATCAGACAACTTTTTGGTGAGAGACAGAGCAAAGCTACACAACAGGACAAGACATCCAATGACACTAGTGAAAATTTAAAAACAGCTGGCAGAAGCCATCTCGACCAGCTCAGCCCCAAGGAGAGTGCCTCTCTGTCAGATAGAAGCGACAAGCTGTCACCTACCAACTCTGCTAGTGAAGCCAGTAGCTTGTCCTTGCCAGAGAGACACCACCACAGAGCTGGAACCCAAAGCACAGTAAGCAGTTGCGCCACAGAGGGAAGAGAAAGGAGGGAAAGTAGATTTCGACACGGCATGGACTTGCATTCCAAAGCTGACCACCAGCAGTACTCAAATGAAGAAGAGGCAGACATAGGGACAGCCAGTAATAATAATAACACAGTGACTACCAGAACTAGTTTTCAAAGCAACAGCAGCAGCAGTAGTAGTTGTAGCAGTAGCCGCTATTATAGAATTAACCCACATCCATACAGAGCTCAGAGTCCCAGCAGTGGAGGAGAGGCTGCCCGCGAGACCCTCAGGACGACAGGGTTGACATCTGACCCCGACCCTGACCTTCAACCCCCTGCCCCTCCTCCTTGGAGCTGTTCAGCGGGCATAGCCACCTCCTTCTCTTCTTCCTCTCTTCAGCAGCCGAGGGAGAGGGAGAGAAGGGATAGACAGGGGGTCGGGCTGCCCAGGGATAGTTTACATTCCTCACATAGCTCCTCCAAAGCACCAGCCCCCTCCTCCTCTTCCCCCTCTTCTGCTCCAGCTCCAGATAAAGCCATTGCCTCCTCTACTGTAGCTCCCTCCCCTGAGCCAAGAGCCCCAGTCAGAGTTGCTTCTGCACTCAGCTCCCACTGGAGGTTTAGCTCCGGAGACGAGGAGGAGGACCACTCCAGGAGAAGGAGAGGAGGTGGAGGAGGAGGTGTGGGTTGGAGCGCTATCTCTGCCCCTGCTCCTTCCACCTCCTTCAGAGGAGGAGAGAGAGGTGTCACAGAGCGAGGAGGAGGCTATTTCTCCCGCAGTAAGAATGGCTGGTGGGGCAGTAAGGGCATTGGAAGGTCTTCAGGCAGTGAGGAGGACAGCCCTGGTTCTCTAGGACCCCCCAGTCGAGACGTAGTGCGGCGGCGCTCGCTGAGGAAGAAGAAGAAGGTAAGCGGAGTTGCCCTAGCGACAGCCCACGGCAATGACAATGATCATGATGGGGAATCAGAAGACAGTGACAGTGACAGTGACACAGCTGTGACCATGGAGCACTTGGAGAGGCACCACCAGCAAAATAAAGGAGGAGAATTCTCTGGAACTGCATTCCGGAACCGCTCAACAAGAGAACCCACCGCTGATAATTCCAGAACCAGGGTGCAGCAGAGAGAACCCATCACCTCCCCATTGACCTCCAAATCACTTCCTGGTGTAGCACGAGTGTCAAAGGTCAACATTCCCCCATTTATTTCCAGTCCTGGTGGGTCGCGATGCAGCAGCCGATACTCCAGCACAGAGACACTCAAGGAGGAGGACCATGCTAACCGAGGGGCAAATGTGTTATTTACCACAGGGGGAGCTGGAGGTAGCGCTAACAGAACTGTAAACACGAATGTGGCATCTTCATCTATGTTGAGCAAAACGTACCATGGGAACTTTACCATGTACCGCTCCCCTAGCTTTGGGCATGGGGACAACTTCTCACGTACCCCTGTAAGGGTTCGCCCCAAGATTGTGCCTCCAGTCACTCCCTCTCCCACAGTGCTTCCTAGAGAAGGGGGCGTGTCTGCAGGGAGGGGTGAGACCAGGGTGTTTAGAAGGACATTGGGTGTGGGTGGGATAGATGATAAAGATAAGAATCGAATCTCCATGTCCAACCCTGATATCGCCTCGGAAACCCTGACGCTCCTCAGCTTCCTGAAAACGGACCTGTCAGAGCTCAGGGTGCGGAAGACAAGTGGGGGGGATAGGTCTGGGTTTGTGGAGGGGTCAACAGTGTACAGGATGGGCTCACGGAGTCAAGGTGGGACCCTGCTCCCTTCTGGACGTCGCCCATCACTGAAAGATCTGACTGCCACTCTCCGCCGTACCAAATCCTTCACTTACTCTGATAAACCCACCACACCAGTGAGATGTTACCCGGAAAACAGTGCCAAGAGGAGCTCCTCTGAACAACAGCTTGACTTGAATGCAGAGAGGGATGGAGGGAGGGTGTTGGTGTCAGACAGGGAAGTGGAGAGTGATGGGGGTGACTTTAGGGTTGGAAGAGGACAAAGAGGAAGGGATTATGGATATGATGAAGAGGTAGAGATGGTGGCGACTCCATTGCAGGACAGGTACGTGCAGGAAGCCAGGCAGGTCATTCGAGATATCTGCCAGATGAGCGCTAGGGAGGAGGAGGATGGCATGGAGGATGAGTGTTGCAGAGCCAAACAAACAAGGGAGGAGAAGGATAGAGAGGGAGTGAGCATTAAGGATGAAGCGAGGAGAGACAGAGAGGCTGAGTTTGAGAACTCGAGGGACAGGGATACAAGTGAGAGAGAAAGAGAGGGTAGGGAGACAGATAGGGAAAGAGAGGGTAGGGAGAGGAGAGAGGGGGGCTCAGAAAGCATGCAGTTGGAGAAGCTAGACAGCAGGGACACAGAGTACAGGGAGAAGGGGAAGAGAGAGAGCAAAGAAAAACAGAGAGCCTTACAGAAGGGTGACTCGGAGGAAAGCATGTTCTACGACCGCTCTATAGATGAACTGTCAGGCCACGAGTCCAGTCTAACGGATGAAGGGATTGTGACGGAGCCAGAGACGGGTCCCACTGACCCCTCCGAGAGGTCTTTTGTGGGGTCAGCAGGGGTTAATTTGGGGTCGCTAATTGCTAGGGATGTGCTAGGGCAGCCTGTCACCGTATGGAAGCAATCTGCTCTCCATGAGGGTGAAGGGTTGAAAGAGGAAAGAGGAGAGAAGACAGAGAAAAGTGTGAGTTGTACAAATCGTTTGAATCAAGCCAGCACAGGCCCTCCCTCTCTTCTTCCTGCCCTTAGGGCTGAGAGTGACAGCATTGTCATGGAAACAAACAGCACCATTGGTATCAACAATGACAATAATACTAGTGAGGCAATCAACACCGACAACACTGCATCCCAGGAGTCAACAACCACAACAGGAGGAGGAGGAGGGCTTGAAGCCCCTGCCACCCCCAGTGCTCTCCGCCGACGCCGTAAGTTCTCCCCAACTGGTAATAACAACACTGGCTCTGACTCCAGTAGCGGCAGTAACACAGAATCAATAACAGCAGCCATTGGGAATGGAGAGTCTACAGTTTACCGCTCACTCAGCGACCCCATGCCTCAGCGGTGCTGCTCAGTGGTAGAAGAAGGGAATAACAGTTTCTCCTCTGTGGACAGTAACCTCTTAGGATCTCTGTCTGTTAAAGGAGGAGGAGGCTCTCCAGATTCCTCTTCGGTGGCCAACCAGTCAGAATGCAAGGGTAGTGTGGCCAGTGATCTGTCAGTGTGCAGCGATGGCGGTCTCCGTGATGATAGCATTCGTGACTACAGTGGGGTGATCAGGAGCATAGTGGCTGAACCAGGGGCAATGGACAGACTGATGATGGATGACCATGGCAATGGCAAAGCTCCCAAGAAGAAGTCATTCAGTGACCCCAGTCGCCGTAGTGATGCCCCTTTACTTTCCCAGAATGACCCTCAGTACAAAGTTCAGTCCAACAGCACTGAACCGATCAGTGAGCTCGATCAACCTGGCCAGATCCTACCTTCCAGCAGTGAGCCAATCTTGAGCGAGCAGAGAGAGCAATTGTGGGAGCCAGAGGACCCTTTGCCAACCAAGCCACATCGCTATCACCATGGAAATGACAACAATCAAGTCAAGAAGCCTCGCTCTCAGTCGGAATGCACCCTTCGCTCTGGTAGTCACAGGGATGAAGATGATGATGTAATAGACCACGGAGAAGAAGAGAGAGAGGAAAGGCGGAAGAAATTTAACTTTGACCTCAAATTAGCTGAGGTTCTGTCTCCCAGAATGGGTCGTCGGACCTCCAGAAAGCGTCCAAACCGGCTGGCCTTGGTTTCTCCTAATGAGGACCCCTTTGAACCCCCAGAACTGGAGCAGGAGGATCACAACAACCAAGTCGACCTCACCCCTCCGCTTCCTCCTCTACCCCAGCCATCCAAACCCAAAACCAGACACAAGCACATCCGCCATGCTAGCGAACCAGCCGCCTTCATTCCCATCTCCCCACCTCCACAGCTCCAGCCACTGAAGGAAGGGGGCCACCAGGCCATCCGACCCACTTTAGAGCCCTCAATCCTGGGTAAGCCTCCAGATGAGGCTCCCTCTCTCGAGGATGTGACCAAGAGGTATATCCTGGCTCTGAGTACTCCTGAGAGAGAAACTGAGGGCCCAGGGCCTCTGCCAGGAGCCGGGGATGGAGCTGAAGGGTTAGTGTCAACACCAGAGGGGCCCAGCGAGACCCGCACCAGTGGAATTACGAATGTTGGACCACAGAAGAAGGGTACTGAAGACGCTCCATCCATGCCTGCCCCACAACGGACCAAGCCCAGAGTGGTAAGTTCATAAAACCTCTTCCTTCTGTGTGTTTTTGTGTTTTGTGATGTGTGATGTGTGACTCCGAACTAAATTCACAGATGTTTCATTACAAAAATCTTTTTTAAGACATATGTGTGTGTGCATGTGCAAGACTGTCTTTGCATGTCGCTTCATGCATTATGTGGCATTATGTTTTTGAGCTGATATTTTATTACTATTCTGTTGTTGGTGGCTAATACAGGAAAGACATTTTTATACTATGAACATCAAACAAATGGCTACACATGGCTATACATGTTTTTGTGGAATTTGTTATGAAAGTGAGAGCTTCTTCTCCTTTCATTGGTAGCTGATACAGTGAAGATGTTGTCTTCTGCAAAGATTAAACAGATGGTTGTCATGGACAAGATCACATTTGGTTTGGGTTTGAGAGGGGATTAGTAACTAACTGGCCTTATTCCGATGTCACAATATGGTGAAGCTGGTTATTGTAAAGGGGATTGCCGCTCAGTATAATAGTGGGAGACACCTGAAAATTTGAGGTAATGCCAATAGTGTTAAAGCAGCAGGTTTACACTTCAAGTTATCCTATCCTGGCTCCCAAGTATATAAGCAGTTTGCGCTTTCAGTGGTTTCATTTGCACACACATACCTATACTCAAAAGTGCATGTGTACACACACACACACAGAGAAGCATTTTATTTAATCAACTGCCATGAGTCAGGATTCATGGTTAGTTTCAGAGTGCATTTGCGAGCAGCAGTACAATACAGAAGCCATTAGAGGCTGAGTTGTGTTAAACAAACATCAGAAGATGTTATTAGTTGTATTAAACAAATCTCAGACAAAGGGCATTAAGGAGTGGACCAAAGCCCACTGTGTGTGTGTCTGTTTTCATTTATATGTTTCATCTAATATTAATTGTCCCAGTGCCAGAATCAGAGTTATAGAGAGTAGCTATGATAAACACCAAACCGGTGTGTGTGTGTGTGTGTGTGTGTGTGTGTGTGTGTGTGTGTGTGTGTGTGTGTGTGTGTGTGTGTGTGTGTTATGACTGCTGTGTGTATTCAGCAGTGTTCAAACATTGGGAGACATTGCTCTTTTTTCTTACTCTGTGTACTAATTGCAAATTACTAATTGACTTGATGGGTTTGAATAAAGCATTTTAAAGTTTACTTAATTTATCCACCGGGCTGTCCCACTGTGTGTGTGAGAGAGAGAGAGTTAATCTCTTAACTAAAATCGTAAGCTGAACTCACACACATATTGTAGAAGTGTGTTGAAGTCAAACACTAGCCACTCCGTGTGAGCTTTGACTTATTTCTTGTGTAATAGTGCGGTGCTGACAGAGCGGTGAGGATTAAACGTGTGTGTGTGTGCATGTGCACGCTCCATGTTGCTTTCTGTGTCCTGTGTGCCTATTCTCATTGCCGTACACACCTGCTCTTGCTTTATCCCCTACATGTCCCTCATAGCACACACACACACACACACACACACACACACACACACACACACACACACACACACACACACACACACACACACAAACTCATTCGCTCTCTCCATCTTTACCTGGAGTCAGAATTACAATCAAGTCATGGATATGACTCTGAATATGCATGGGGAAATAAAACAAACCTTCGCTTCTGTGCTCAGGACACAAAGTTTTAGACATAACTTTGCTTTCACCTGACAACTGATTTTTGGGTTTTGCACCCCAGCAGCATTCACTTCAGTTCTATTAGGGAGGCAAAATGGCGCAAGCTAAACTGAATTTGCTTACAGAATTAGACTCTACACTTTTTGTGTGTGTATTCCAATAGCACAGTGTACATTTCAGTCATTTGCATCGTTGTGTTGTTTCTATTTGTTAAGAAAACTAGGTCAGCCCTCTAAAAGGATGGCTTCAGACAAAGCTGTTTTTTTTTCTTCATGCCTGATAATAAATAATAAATAATAAAATACACAGACGTTTGGTCCAAACCCTTGTATCTAAAAGTTTGAGAGGTCTGTAACTTTTGCCTTCAGTGATAGGATTTTGTACTTCCTGGAAATATATTTTGTCAGCTACTGCTGGCAGGAAATGTACTGCTGGCAGAATCGGCTTATTTGGATACTCGACAGCAGTAGGACTGTTGGTGCGGTCGTGCTGCTTTCTCAGTGGCATAATTCTAGATAGATGGATGTGCAACTGTATCCTCTTTAATGAGTCAATATCTAGCGCTCTTACCCAGAGCCATTGATTAAATGAGTTTTGCCACTGCGGTTTGCGCTGGCAGCCGTGGTAATGTAATAATGTGATACTTCCTCCATCCCATTAGGGGAATTCTCTTTTTGCTTGTCCTCCTCCACAGGGACGTCGGAGCACAGGGTCAAGTACAGAACAGAGCTGGTAGGGATTCAGTGACTTGCTCAAGGGCTCAAGACACCCTTCAGCAGGGTGCCCATGCGCCCTCTGGTCTTAATTAGTTGTTGATCACGTTAATACCCCGTCCCCCCCCCCCTCTTTCCTCGTTGTTGTAGGGATAGTAGCAGTGGCTGGAGAGTGATCTCACCAGGCAGGAAATGGGTTTAGGGAAACGGGAAGTTGTTGTGGTAACTGAAGTGTTTGATGATATCCAGTGCCACCGGTTGCTCTGTGTGTCTGTGCGTGTGTGCTCACATGCACTTGTGTGAATGTGTTTGTATATGTGCACGTGTGTATATGTCTGCACGTGTATGTGTGTTTTATGAACCGGTTTGTTCTTTCTTTGTGTGTGTGTGTGTGTGTGTGTGTGTGTTTGTCTGGAAGATATCAGTACTTTGTTCCAAGTTTTAGGAGCCCAGAGTTGTGCCAACACACTGTTTGGAACACCGGGTCTCAAGCACTGCCCCACAGTTCCGGTGCTGTGTGTGTGTGTCTGTGTGTGTGTGTGTGTGTGTGTGTGTGTGTGTGTGTGTGTGTGTGTGTGTGTGTGTGTGTGTCATTTGGATGCAATGTAATGAAAGCTGTGCCAAGCTGAAATGGAGTGCAGACAAGTCCTGTGAAAGAAAGAAAAAGAGAGTGAAAGAGGGAGAGGGTGAGAGAGAGAGAGAGGGAGCTTTTTCCTTTTCTGGAGAGCGGAGTGTGGCTCACTTCCTCTCACACCAAAATCTCTCATCTTCACACTCGCTTTCATTCGTTCTCATCTACTTTTCTCTTCTATCTCCTCACCTGTCTCATCCCTCTCTCCTCTCTGTCTCCTCTCTCTCTCTGATAATGTGTCAGCCATGCTCTGATGTTTGAGAGTTAGTTGCATTTTCACCTTTTCACCCCATCTCCATTTTTCTGTTTTATACTAATTCTCCTGCATTCCTTCTCATGTTATCTCATTCTTTTATTCTCTGTCTCTCTCTCTGTCTCTGGAACATAGCAGTGAAGTGAGGTCATAACTTTTAGGCTTGGTCTAAGGCAGACCGAGCCAGATATCAGGTAGAGGGGAAAGGAAAGAGACAAAAAAGAAGAGATGGGACGGTCCCACAAAGGATCAGAACAGGAAAAAATGGT
Source organism: Hoplostethus mediterraneus (assembly GCA_034670385.1). Taxonomy (NCBI): domain Eukaryota; kingdom Metazoa; phylum Chordata; class Actinopteri; order Trachichthyiformes; family Trachichthyidae; genus Hoplostethus; species Hoplostethus mediterraneus. The sequence continues at coordinate 171,312 of JAXDDW010000010.1, read as the reverse complement.
AATGGAGGGAGTGAGAGTGAGGGAATGAGAAAAGACAGCTGATTTATACTTTAACATTAAGTCACAGGGAGAAAAAAGAGCTTTGGCACTGTTCAACTGTCCATGCCGTCTTTCTTCATGGGGTGGATTCACAAGTAGCCTACAATATGTGTGAACCAGGCACTGTCACTGTAAGATTAGCATACTGGAAGAACAGAACGGCCCTTCCTTCACAACAGCTGAATGGCCACTGGAAGCAACAGTGGTCGTTGTGTTTGCTGAAAGAAGTCGAGTCAGTTACACAAAATATTGTGTGCAGCACACTGTGAAAAAAAAGAGTGATCACTGTGATCAAAAAAAGTGGCAAATGTTCCTCAACCAAACTACTTTGATTATTGGATTATTAATCCTCCTGAAGAGTGTGCGTGTGTGTGTGTGTGTGTGTGTGCGTGTGCGTGCGTGCATGCACTGCCCCTGCTGTTTGAGTAGTTTTCACTTTAGCAGGCAGCAGGAATTTGGCCTGTCTTCCCTTCCCCTGTTGCATAACGGTCTTCAGCTCCCCAAAAGTGTGTGTGTGTGTGTGTGTGAGCCTGCTTGTATTAATGTCCATGCTAACGTGTGTGTGTGTGTGGTTCCTTCATCTGTCATGAACAAATGAGAGGACGTCGTCTGCCGTCTGAAGTGATGGACGGACGAGAGAGGGAAGGTGGGTGGACAAAGACGGAGGAAGGAGAGAGAAAGATGGCTTTGTGCTCAGCCCTGTGTGGATTAGGCCTAAAAGCAAAGTGTTTATAGCTTCAGATTTATTACTGACTTCTTTTTATCAGACCACCCAACTGGAATCAAACGCTTTCCTGCTGCCCCCCTCTCAACAAGTGTGGTTGTGCTGTAGAGAAAGTAGTGGAGGTGGATATACAGATAGACAGTGAAAAGCATTAAAGTTTAGGGCCACTGTTTCACCACATGCTGTTTCACTGTAAGCATTAGACTGTATTTGTCTCATGCTTATGTGTGACACACCTCGCCTGGCATCTCCCCTGTTAACACTAATGATAGGGGAGGTGGTTGCCTGCGGGTGAAATTAGAAGGAATATGTGTGTGACCAATCACTGTAAATGTTGGGGATGTTTTAAAAAAAGGCTTCCTGCTAACAGGGTCTCTGTTCTGCAGTGATGATCATAGGTTTGGTCGCACCTTCAAATTGCTTGATCAAGCCCTTTATTTTGTTCGCCATGGAGGGGAAAAAGATGATGCTTTAGTGACCTGTTCCTTTAGAAGTAGACCAAAGGTTTCAGTGAAAGGACACCACCCACACACACGCACACACACACACACAGACACACACAGACACACAGGATAAATGGTGGGTGCTGGGGGTCTTTTTTAACCTTTTGTAAAGGTCAGCACAAGTTTAAAAAGTGAGGGATGATGAGTGAGATGAAGGGGAAGGAGAAAAAAGAAATTAGATGAAAGGATGGAGACGTGTGGTTTGTTCCTGTTGTGTTTTTCCATGACTCAGCAGATAAAGGGAAGAGCTTGGCTCAAAGAGGAGATCAGCCGCCCCGGGCTGCAGATATCGGTGTTCTCAGTGACACAGACACAGGCTCTGATTGGGAAAATAAACCTTTACATTTGCTTATGCTCAGGGTTGGGTGCTGTAAAACAACACCTATTGGAAGGTGATGATAGATGGCCATGTTCAAATATGGAATGGTGGTGAATTTGAAGTGGATTTGAATGGTAATGAAATTGTTTCAGTGTCCAAAAAACTTCCTTATACTACCATCTCAGATATCCACCTTCACAACAACATGGTGAACTATTCTGAGTTAAAATTAAAGAACCTCTGGAGTAAAGTGTCTTGTTACTGATTGCTGTGGTTTCTGTTCCTATGTGGGGAAGGTCCCAGGAGAGCAGAGCATTATGGGTGAGAGAACATCCTCTACCACACACACACACACACACACACACACACACACACACACACACACACACACACACACACACACACACACACACACACACACACACACACACACACACACACACACACACACCGTATCCAGCCTGTCTCTGTCATACACAGACAGGCTGGTGTATTGCTTTTGGAATAGGCACAACAAAAATATTTTGTGTTCCACTGTGAGTGATTGGGGGAGGTCATTTCAGGATGGAGGTATTTGGTTGGATAGGGGGAACCTATTTTAGGGATGCTGTAGTTTGATGGGATTTTGATAGATGTGTGTTGTTCATATTTTTGCTGTGAGCGGGAAGCAGCAGCTCCCCACCGAGGAACTGTCTGCTATGATATTGTTTGCTCCAGTGTGGTCTCAACTCTGTCTGTCTGTCCATCCATCCATCCATCTATCCCTCCATAGTGTTGAGATATGTATGACCTCTCTGTTACTTGTCTGACTGTATTAGTGATTAACTTATGATGATGTAACTCATGGACATATAATATCCTACCAACCAAAGTTATGACAAAATCTTCTTTGTTCAGGTGAAAAAAAGGAAAAGCTGAGATTTTAAGTTTGAATACGGGATGAAAGTGAGTATTTTGTAACAATATTTTATTTTAAGGGTCTCTGCAGTTTATGGTATTTCTTTTCTTTCTTTGAACATGTTTGATAATAAGGATTCTTCACCTTAACCTTTGGTAGAAATGCTGAAGAAATGAATTTTCTTTACATCCTTTCATGCGAGCGTTCCACTGAGTTCCTGAAGCCTTGGCAACAGTGGGAATAAGTGAGCGTGTAGGTAGGACCTAAATGCAATTTTGAGACAAATGATGTAAACCCTACTGATTAGCAATGCCATTACTAACAAATCACAACAACAGACTCTGAGACTTTCCCTTTTAAGGCTAGTCCTTGGATTTGTTTTAATTCCCTGTAGCTCCCTGTAGAGACCAGCCTTCTGTCTTCAAGCTCCGCTGGTGTCCTTTATTCCTTTTCAGCATCTCCTTTCCTCTAGCCTTCCCAGTGGCTCCCTTCTTGACTCTTTATTTCTGTCTTACTCTTTTCTGTCTCTCACTCTCCCTTGGTCTCTATTCTCCCTTCTCTCTCTCTGTGGATCCACCCAGTGTAATTACAGAGCACTTTGCTTATGTAAGGAAAGCCTCCTCTGAAACAGCACTTTCTAGCAGAGCTGCTATTTCAGCTTTTTTGTGTGCACAGGCATATTTGTGTATTGTGTGTGTGTAACCATAGATTTCACCTGGTTCTTAGACTATTCTCAATGAAGGACCTGAAAAAGGGGTCATCTGTGACAGATTGTGTGCGTGTATGTTTATCTCTCTGGCCTGTTGTTTGTGTAGCGATAATGTTAGTCTTCCCCTGTAGTTTTCTCTCTGACTCATACAGTCTGCCTACAACTTAAACATCTAGTACAGTGATTTTAACTGTCAGGAAAAGCTTGCTATGAATTTCTAACATGACAAATGGCACTTTTCAGTTTTTTGATGACTTACCTAATTTGTTACAATTGCTTTCGTACCTCTTCCTCTATGCTTAGCCAGTTCTCAGTACTTTGAGGAGGCATGGCCTTGTCATCATGCTTCACACCACTCAGTTTTTTGTTTCCCATCATGTCAGAAGCGGAAGCATCTAATGCTCACAGTACAATCGGTGCTAAAGGAAATTCTTTTTTGGAAAAAAAAGACAACTATGAAAATCATGAAATATTTTAAATGCCACACGTCAAACTGTATGCCAGCTAGAAAGTACCAGCCAAGGGTTATCAACACGGAGGTCTCTCTCTCTCTCCCTTCTACTCTCTGAGTCTCCGCCTTGCTCGCACACCCACACAGAGATCAGGTCCCTTGATTTTCTTCCCATCTTGTATACTTAATTATAAATAATATACATGTTCACGGTAAGGAGAGAAGTGAGAAATTGCAGATAGCTGCATTATCACATGCACCATTCTCACCATTCATCCATTAATGTCAAATAAGCTTAAGCATCAAAACGGCAGAGAAATCTCATATTGCGTTTTATGAGGCTGATGTTAACCAGCATGAACCTTAACAGATGCTAGGGCAGGCGATGCTGCCGTGCCCACACTCAGTTTACGAGTTGCCTAGCTAACAAGCTGGGTGTTAGCCGCTGGCTTGGCCGTGCCAAAGAAATCCAGTGGATGTCTGGCCTCACAAACCTGCCCATTCGTCTAACTAGGCGAGTTTGCTAACCAAGTTACTTAGCGATAGTAAATAGCATTAGGGAATACAAATATTTATGTTGCCAGTTGCTGAAGTCCATCCAAAAATGGGCAATACAGACAAAACATAGCTTGTAAGACATAGTGAGAGCTTGATTCTTCCCGATAATATTTTGATCTTGGTATCTGGTATTTGAACTTCGACACTCACCGGCAATCCATAATCGAGGCATCTGGATTTTGTCTAGTTTGGCACGCTGTTAACTGGCTACTGTCTGACAGCACTGGCTGTCTGTCTTTGCTCAGAATTACATAACTGTTATACTGTACAGTGTGTTGGGAGACAACAGTAGGTACAGTGACATCTGTGAACAGAGCAGTCGTCCTTATACATTCTCTCACTGTGCTAACGTCTAGTCAGTGAAATAAGAAACTAAAACTATTCCTCATTTTGCTGGGGACCCCCACAAAACCCCTCAAGGACTCCTGGGGGTCCCAAGACCACACTTTGGGAACCTTTGTGATATATGATAATGGGTCCACAGTATATCAAAATACCAAAAATGAAGTTTGAAGTAAAACACGGCTCATTAGGACGCAGGTTTGGCACAGCGCTGTTTTCAGAAGCCCAGGTGGCTGTGTTTCCAGAAGCTTCCAGTGGGTTAGGTTGTGAGTGGGGATAGGGGCCTGAGGACGTCAAGAAAAAGCAACAACCTTAATGGGCAAAAAAGAAAATTGGACTCCTGTTCAGGAAAGGCCACATGCCAAAAAGATTGGTTTATTTTTCCATGACAACATAGGGTTCAAAATGTTCCTTACGTTGGTCAGGAGAGCCAGTTGCTGTTGGCGGGCTGCCTATGTGTCACACAGTGAGGAGAAACCAGGGGCCAAAACAGGGTCTTTTTTTGATATGGTTTAATACACAAGGTCTAAGGAACTAGGGCATGAAGATGAAGTTTTCAGCTCCATGATGCACAGTGTGACATTCTTCTGTCGCTGTGTATTTTCACACAGGATGTATCATCACAACGATCACATAATGCAGTGGCGAGCTGAAGCATGTATGTTCTCTATATCCATCTGATCCATCATATTAAGGAATAAACACCTAGCATGACATTAAATTCCATCATAGGCAACTCCTTTTTTACTTAAGCGCTAATATTGTGGGTAATAATGTGTCCCTTTATAACCTCCCCACCCCCCAACACACACTCACTACTAACACGCTCACACACTGACATACACAACAGGCTTAAGGCCTACGTATGTTAAGTATCTTAAAGTGACAATATCCCCTTGTTACTCAAAGAGCAAAGAGAAAGTGTCTATAGTCACTGTGTTTGCACATGTGCGCAAGTGTGTGTGTGTGTGTGTGTGTGTGTGTGTGTGTGTGTGTGTGTGTGTGTGTGTGTGTGTGTGTGTCTATCGGTGTGTTTGGACTGATTGTCTCATGGGCATGTTGTCTACTTCCCCCCCCAGTCACACACACAATGACACAACTGTGTAGCCTCTGCAACTCCACATGGCATAGTTGACAGCGTGGTCGGACACACACACACACACACACACACACACACACACACACACACACACACACACACACACACACTCTCAGGGTCTAGGCCTTGGTCTAAACTGTGGGTGGACTAGGCCGTTCAGTCCTATTCTCTCTCTTTCTTTTGTCACCCAGTGAAACACCATTCCATCCTTCCTCCTCCCCTCTCTTCTTCTGTCTCTCTCTACCTCTCCCCCTCTCCTTCTTTCCTCTGTCTCTGTCCGTCTTATGGCGACAGTCCGTCGTTTTGGATCATGCTCTAGCTGTCAGTTGAGAAATTCCCGTCAGAATAGCAATGGGAGAAGCTGGAAATCTCGGAGTGCTGTTCCCGAATGGCTGTTGGGATCACGGATTAAGGCTCAGGGAGAGGAGGAGGAGGACTGGAAGAGGGAGAACGGATCAACTAAGGCCAAAGCAGCCTCACAGGCAGGTGTTGTTGTTGGAGTGTGTGTGAGAATGTATGTGCCTGTGCATGTGATGCGGTTTAGGACTACTCGTTGGATCCATAGTCCTCAAGAGTATCGCGACACGCGTTATTTTCTTTCTTTTTTTCTTGAGTTAGGTTCGGCTCAATTCAGCAGTGCCTCGATTTTTGTTTGTGTATCTGTTTATCG
>JAXDDW010000010.1:7500-160000 GCA_034670385.1 Hoplostethus mediterraneus | reverse complement strand
GGGAGGCATTTGACCAGAGCGCACTACCGTTCTGGAGCTCCCTTGATGTGCCGGTCAAAGAGAGGAGACAGTGGGAGCTCCACGACTTCAAAGGGTTCAAATCGCTTTTGGTTTAGTGACCAACGTTGTATTTAGGTTAGACAGTGACAGAGCTCTGGACTTTTTTTTTTTTTAGAAGCGTTAGATGATGGTCGCCCCTATGTGTTCTCTTGGTTGTCCATGGCAACGGTGTGTTGGACGTGTGTGTGTGTGTGTGTGTGTGTGTGTGTGTGTGTGTGTGTGTGTATATATGTTGCCATTGGAATGCGGTGACATCAGAGGGGCTAGTGTTTCTGTTGAGAAGAGAAGAAGGAGAGAAAGAGGTTTGGAATGTTGGGACAATAAAACAAACAGTTTACTTCTCTCTCTCTCTCTCTCCTTTTCTCTCTCCCCCTCTCTCTCCCTCCCCCTCTCCGGGTTTTGCACACCTTTCCATTCACCCCTGACCCTCTTTTGTCTGTCTGACTGTCTCTTCATGTATTTCTCCGCACTCTCCCACTGGCTTCTTTGTCTGTCTGTTTTTCTGCCTGCACTTCTCTCCCTCTCTCTTGCTGTTCTTTCTGTCTCTTTCTCTCCCTCACCTCTCTCTATTTTTAAACCTTCTCCCGCTGAGCTCACATCTGGATCTTATTGACAGACTGAACAGCGCCTCAGCCAAAAAAGACTCTCTCGACTGTGTGTATGTGCTTGTGTATTTGCATGGCACAGCACTGCAGACCTAAATATAAACACCCCTTGAAGAATAGTAGATCTCACCAAACCTCCCTAAAGATCACTCACTCACTCACTCACTCACTCACTCACTCACTCACACTCTCTCTCACACACACACAAATGCACTAGTATCAGCAGCCATAGCAATGTTGATGTTAACATTTCTATGGTTAATGTTAACGTTGAGCACGATTTGTTGAGGCTGTAATGTATCAGAGGTCTGGTGTTAGAAGAATGTTTTGTCTTGTGTGTCTTGTTCCTACATTTTCTAGGCATTTCTGAAAATGGGCGTTTGACCATGTACAGTATGATGCAAATGTGAAAAGCTATGTAGGAAGAATCTGTCTTCTGCTGTGTTAATGCACCACTGCTGAATAAATTCAGAGGATACACTATGGCTACTTTCTCTTTGATGCTTGACATAATGTCGACTTACACTATTAATTTGATTTATTGTGCATTATTTCTAATTCTATACGAGAATCCTGCTGGATCTCTTATAATAAGCTCTGTGTGTGACGGTCCTTTTTTAGAAATGTTGCTCTCGATTTAGGTTCTTCTTGAATTATGATTTTGTATTTAGGAGAAGGCAGCCAAGGAGCTTGTACCAAGGCCATAATTGTGCACAATCTTCGTTTTTTTCCCCATAGCCATCTAGCTAGAAAGAGCTGTGCCACTGAAATCAACAACACTTGCAGTTAGACTCATTGTGCGCTTGTCTTAGTACAAAGCTTTATTGTGGGAAAGGAAAACCCAGTGCAGGAAAATACTGCTGAACCTATTTCTGACCTCTGACCCCTGACCTTCTAGTCAAGTATTTATATCGGGCAATTGGTTAAGCTGCACTAGGCAAGATTTTTGTGTGAAAATCCACCTGTCTCATGAGGCTAAATCACAAAGTGGGGCTGCAACAGAGAAGAGCGTCCCATCCCTCCTTGCTGAGACCCCGCAGATTTGCCCCATTTGCCCAAATAAAATGCTGGTGTTTGGTATGGACAATATCCTTTGTTGTAAAGCAATCACAGACTGGCCGAGTTGGTAAAAATGAGCGTGCTGTGTGTGGTTTACTGGCATCACGTTACACCATTTCTGTGTATTGAAGGTGACATTTGGAGCTGCCAACATGTGAAGTTGCCTAGAGCAGCTTTAACATTGAAAGCCCAATACAGAATGGAGTTGGCCATGTAAAATGTTAGTTATATTCACAAGATTTATTTTTTTAACATTTAACATTCATCCAGTTTTGAGAAATTCAGTCTTGCTCATTAAAACATAGCAGCACTCTTGTCATGTAGAGACCCACCATACACAACCCGCCTCAGGTCCTGAACCATCATTTTACGAAGGTCTAGTGTTGACACTGGAACTCTAACCTTTCGGCCTTCACCTTTCCCTCACCTCAGACAGATAAATGCTACATGCATTAACCTAACGGTGAGTTAACGGCTAGCGAGCTGACAGCAAGGTTGAGGCACTAATCTTGCTAATGATAGGTCTGGAGTCCTGGAAAACCAAAGTTAACAAGAGAGGGAGGGAGGGAGTCCCCGCCAAGGGCTTGGCTGGCTGACTGACTGGTTGGGTGTCACACTGACTGTCTCGTATACGTTTCAGTCGACCTTCAGTGTGAAAGGGCCACGCCTAATCTGTCACTATTACCTATTAGTGACCGTGATTATCGGCTGTAGCTAATAGTCAATAGTGACCACCCCAAGGATATTCTCACTCATCTTGAATTGTCTCCTATATGGGATGGAGCTGGATCAGCGTGCTGTAATATCCCTGGGTTGTGTGTGTGAAAGGTGTATCACAAACTGTGTGATTTATAGGCTGGCTGGCTGAATGACTGACTTTACTGTCTCATTTGGACTGTGCACGTTGACAGGGGTGTGAAAGGATATATAGTATGTGGATTAACTAATAAAACTGTGTGTGTGTGTGTGTGTGCAGCGGTGATTTAATTCCAGCATGACTGCAGGTCTGCTGCTGCGACACCACTCTCTGTCTCTCTTCTCCCCGTCTGGAGGTAAGAGATGTCACAGTCTGGTGTCAGTTTGTGTAGAGAGAGACTTTGTGTATGTCTGTGCGGGAAGACGTGGATATATGGGCCCTGGTCTTGGCTTGTTTTTTCCACAGTAACTATAGTGATTGAGGAGTGGGTGTTTTGGTTGTGTGTGTGTGTGTGTGTGTGTGTGTGTGTGTGTGTGTGTGTGTGTGTGCGTGTGCGTGTGTGTGTGTATATGTTCTATTAATAGGGAAAGGAATGGTACAGGCCTGGGAATGTTGTCCTCTCCGGAAAAACAAACCTTTCTTCCTCCCTCTCTCTCTCTGTCTCTCTCTCTCTCTCTCTCTCTCTCTGTCTCTGTCTCTCTCTCTCTGTCTCCCTGTGAGAGGAGTAATGGGAACGACGTAGGGAAAGAAAAATGACAAGATAAGGGGAGGTGGGGGGGAACATGGCATGAGAAAAGAAGAGGAAAGGGAGGAGATGGTAAAGAAGGACTTGAGGAGGAAAACAGAATTGACGTTCTGGTTTTGTCGTCGTTTCCTATCACTGCCACTGATTCTATTTCCTGCCTGTTTCCTTCTTCTTTCAAATTCCCTCTTCTCTCGTCTATTAGTTTGCACTTTTCACTGCTGTTTAGTTAAGAAATAGTTCATCTATTCAAGGGCTGGAGCCACTAAAAAGAAATTCAGCCACATCGTTTGAGTGATTTAATGATTTACTTGGTGTGAGGTTGCCATAAAAACCCACATCTTCCTTCCCTCTCCTCTTTCTCCTTCCTCACCTGGTCTGCTCTTACTCTGCACACCCAGGGGTGCTTGGACATTGACACATTACACAACAAATAGATTAACACACTCTCTCCACGGGCCCTAGGGACATGAGACTTGCCCAGAATATATAGGGCCATATACAAATAATCAAAATGCACTTTCACATTGTCTGAAAATGAAGATGTACTGTTCATCAGAGACCATATGAGGTATGGAATTGAAGTTGCACTGAAAAAGATTTCCCGAAACCATTTTATCAGTCTGCCCAGATATATGTGTGCTTATATGTGCATTCCTCCCTGCATGTGTGGATGCATGCTCGCTCTCTCTCTCTCTCTCTCTCTCTCTCTCTCTCGCTCTCTCTCGCTCTCTCTCGCTCTCTCTCTCGCTCTTGCTGTGTGTGTGTGTGTGTGTGTGTGTGTGTGTGTGTGTGCGTGCGTCCGTGCATGCATGCCACCTGCATTCCTGTGTTTCAGTCATTTGGGTTTGGGCCAGAACATTCTGGAAAGCAGACCTGTGCAAGCAAGGAGGGAGGGGAAGATGAAAAAAGAGGAAAAAGAATGAGAGGATTTTGGCTTCCTCTGATTCCTTCCATTCTGAGGCAGAGGTCCCAGGGGTTATTTCTGTCCCCTCTGAGGATCCATATCCATAAACAGGCCGATTGTGATGTAATCTCTCTGCTTTTCTCTTCTCTTCTCTTCCTCCCCGCCCTTCTTACTCCCTCCCCTCCTCCCTGCTTTTCTCCTAGTTTAGAGCTAAAAGTTTGGTTCCTCTCTGTTGTTCTGAGACTGGTTTTAAATTATGGCTAAAGATCAAAAATGGTCCGTCGTCCTGCTTGTCGCTACACGGAGGGCTGTGTGTGTTTTCACTCGGCCGGGCCCCGGGGCCTGAGACTAAAATTCCCTTTTCAGTCCCACGTTGAAAAAGAAGCCCTGTTCCAGATTGTTCTAGGTGATGGGAGATACAAGGTTTCTAAAGAACAATTATTTGCACACTTTTGTTTAATATAAACTGTATTAATGAGGATCTGGTAATAGACATTCATTGTAATGTGAAGTACTTCTGATGAAGTGTATGTTTAATGCCATAGACATTTTTACTATGCCCTTGGAGTGTGTGTGTGTGTGTGTGTGTGTGTGTGTGTGTGTGTGTGTGTGTGTGTGTGTGTGTGTGTGTGTGTGTGTGTGTGTGTGTGTGTGTGTGTGTGTGTGTGTGTGTGTGTGTGTGTGTGTGTGTGTGTGTGGATTTTAGAGAGGTGAAACCGGGCAGAGGGGGCTGGGTAGAAATGGCAGGGAACGGAGAGAAAGGGAACCTTTAGTGTGTGTGTGTATGTGTGTGTGTATGTGCGTGCATGTGTGTGCGCAACTAGTGGGTGCAACGCTCGCTGATCTAATCGCTCCCTCTGAGAGCAACACTGGGACTGAGCCCGCATCACACACACACACACACACACACACACACACACACACACACACACACACACAACACTGCCATATAAGGAGAGAGTGAGAGGGAGTTGGGTAGAGTTGAAACAGGGGGTCTCTTTTCCTCTCTCCTTCTTTCTCATTCTCTCTCACTGCTGAAGTTCACTGGCAGTTCTGTCGTTCTCTCGCTATCTTTATTCACACTATCGCCTTCTTTTATAGTTTACACTACATTATCCTCTCTTATCCCACTCCCTGTGCTCACTTTCCTCATTTTTCTTCCTCGTCCTCCCTACTCTTTCTTTCTCTCCCACTCGATCTGGCTGAATCTCTCTCTCTCTCTCTCTCTCTCTCTCTGTCTCAGAAGACAGTACACACCCAGTGTTTAGAAAGTTTTCTCTCCCATTTCTGAAGTGTAAACCTTTCCTCGTGTGGTTTACTCATGAGTACACATTAACTAAATGTTCTGCTGCTTACCAGTCCCTGCTCAAATAGACCCTAGATATCAGCCCAGTCCAAACACATTGTTCGCAGCAGTGTAAGGCCATTAGGAAATAAGTCGATTGTAATTTAGAGTATCAGTAAACAAAGGAGCTCTTCCACTAGCACTGATAGACTGAGACAAAGGCTGCTGTTTTGGTAACTGTTACGCAACTGATTTTTACAGTCATGGTTCATTTATTGACAGTGTCCTGCAAACGCTTTTTAAAAAACTGAAGGTTAGGTAAGCCCTAACGAAGGGCCCGTGTGTGTTTGATATTTCATAATGCGTCGTCAGTGGTTTGGCTTGACCCCTGGTTTGTAAGCCGTTGTGTGCATGTCAGCCATACGAGGCTTCTGCGAGATACCAACAGGACGTGTACTGAATAGATGAATCAGTATCATCTTTTAAATCTGTTCTTAACACCTATTTCTGCAGATGTGCTGCTATATAAATGTGGTGTGTATTCACATAGTCCCGACCTGAACCTTCCTAACCCACTGTGAACGCAGGTCTGCTCCACTCCAACGTCCACAAACATCTCCAATGACAAAGATCAGTAGGATAAATAAGGGACAGGATAACATAGGGATGAGACAGAAAGAACAATGAGGTATAAAACCATACCGGTACCATACGTATCAAACAAGGCAACAACGGTAAAATAAGTAAAAGACAAATATCAAAGAAAGGGCTTACGATAATAGTACGTTTTAAGAAGTGATTTAAAACACGATAGTGTCCTCAGGCAAGGCGCCGTGACAGCAAAGGCCCGGTCACCTGTAGTCTTTAACAGTCAGAAGAGTCAGAAGAGGATCTACGTGAGTGAAAACAGCCAGAAGCCATGCTGTCCCTGCATGATTCCCAGTGCACGTTTAAAATAATGTTGCATCACACGCATACGCACAATACTGACACATACATGCGCCAGCGATTCCAAATAGTTTACACATTGAGAATAAAGCCTGATAGTGCATGTGTGTGCATAATACTGCCCGTGAACGCACCGGGGGAAGTCATGTACAGCGGACACTTTGTTTTAGAAGAATTATTATTATTATTATTATTATTACTAGTTGCTGAAGCTGCATCAAACCCTTGGAGTGTTTGGTTTGTTGTGGGGAGTCGGGCAGTTCCCTGTGGTGTTGTTAATGAACATTTTGACTGAGCCCTGACCAGGCTGGCTTGGCCCGACTGCTGAAGTGTGGTTAATATGTACACTAAGATGACTGAGTGTACCCCCCGTGAACACTGTATGTTTCTGTATGAGAGGGTGTGTGTGTGTGTGTGTGTGTGTGTGTGTGTGTGTGTGTGTGTGTGTGTGTGTGTGTGTGTGTGTGTGTGTGTGTGTGTGTGTGTGTGTGTGTGTGTGTGTGTGTGTGTGTGTGTGTGTGTGTGTGTACATGTAGTGGAAAGTGAGTGTTTCATGTAAGTAGTTATAAACAGATCCACTGTCCTGGGAGTATCCGGTATTGCTGTGTGTGTGTGTGTGTGTGTGTGTGTGTGTGTGTGTGTGTGTGTGTGTGTGTGTGTGTGTGTGTGTGTGTGTGTGTGTGTGTGTGTGTGTGTGTGTGTGTGTGTGTGTGTGTGTGTGTGTGTGTGTGTGTGTGTGTGTGTGTGTGTGTGTGTGTGTGTGTGTGTGTGTGTGTGTGTGTTTCTGTCTCTGTGTATATAGCAGAGAAAACGTTTCCCTTTTTTAGTTCTCTCCCAGTGGGAGCACAGGGGGGTGGGGGCTTTGCATGGTCTCACTCAGGTCCTCTTCTGTTCACATGGATGACAAACAGGAAGGAGCTCTTATGGCGTGATGTCTTGTTGTCTGAGTGAGTGAGTGGAGACAGGAAGTTGTCATATACTCTCAAAGGCCATAAATCAAATGGGCGTTCCTTCTTTCTCTCTCTCTTGCTAGCCCTTTCTTTTCCCATGCTCTATTTATATATGCCTCTTGTTTAATCTCTCACAATTATTGATTTCTTCTTGCAGTAAACTTACACTCCTTTTTATTTATATAAATATATATCATTATATATCCTTTTAACCCTTTTTTCTTTCCCACTCCCTACGTCCATCCCACCTCCTCTCCTCTCTCCTCCTTTCAAACACCTTAAGGTGTTGTTTGGTTAGTTTTATATTGGCAGGCTGTTCTATTGTGGAATTTGGACTTTGAAATTCAGTCCCTTCAAGGATAACATAGAGGGCTTTCAGGTGACATAACACCCTCTGGCCGCCATTGTGGAGGCTCTCAGCTCTTGTGCAGCAGTGACTTGAACACCTGCAGCCTGTTGCACCACTTCATTTCTGTGCAGTTTTTGACAGGGAATTGATCATTTTGCCACTGATATCAATATTGTGTTTAGATATTGCCAGACTGTTAGCTAGCTAACCATATAGCATGTGGACAGCTAACCATCACTGTCTTCTTGTAAGCACATCTGGTGTGCGCACTAGCTAATACATCTAGTAGAAGGTAGCTAGTAGTCTCATATTAGCATTAATGTTTGCTAAATTAGCCTGCTGGCTAGTTAGCTAGCTAACAATGTCAACAGCTGTTTGTTCAGGTTAGCTGAGCTGACTCTTCTCAAGCTACAACTCAGTGTTTTGAAGTAGAGGCTAGTGATAAGACAAGACAGTTTACTGTGTCACAGTAACCTACGTTTGGAAACAAATATACCTTATCTGACTATTTACTTTTGCTTATAACATTAATGAACTGACCTACATCCACACCACATCTTTTCCAGGTAGGCCTATCTCTCTTCTTCTGGCCTGTTTGATATATTTATGTTATATTTAGCCATATTTGCACACACCCAATTCTCTAATGGACCTCCATGATGGCACCAGACGTGGTTGCTAGGCGATTTGTGACGCAATTACAAAGCCTCTATAGAGGATCATATCCTGTGTGTGTGTGTGTGTGTGTGTGTGTGTGTGTGTGTGTTCGTGTTCATGTTGATATCTTATGAACTGTTAATCATCATTTGCTCCATGCACCTTAGGTCTCTCTCTCTCTTTCTTTCTCTTCCTGTCTCTAATTAATTTCTGTTCCATTTAGGTGTTTCTGTGGCAACCCGTGTTACATAGCAACTGACTCACACTCTCCTTTTCTCTCTAACTCTCTCCCTGAATACACCTGACTTCCTGTCCAAATTCTTGTGTATTTTCTGTGTTTATGAGTTTGTGGGTGATCTTGAGTTGTGTTACAGCTTACTCATTTCACTGGAAATCCTTACACTGTTTATAAACACTTTGTAAACAGAGATTCCCTTCCTAATAAAGCAGTCTTTGGTCACTTTAATCAAACAGTACCATTATTCGGTTAGCATCTATCTTATGGCGTTCCTCTTCTCTCATTCCTTGTACCTTTTCTCCAACCCTTCTTATTCAGTCAGGCCTTAACTGTAGGGCTGGCGGTGGCCTAAAGTTTGGAGAAGCAAACTTGTGACAGGAAGGCTGCTGGATGAATTCCTGGACTGGCTGGGGAAGTCTGGGTGGGCTCCCTCAATAACTAGTGTCGATGTAGTGCCCTTATGCAAGGCATTTAAAGCTGTAGTGAAGCTGCTCAGTGGCCAGTGGTTGTACTGCTCAGGTGTGAATGTGTGGATGCTCAGCAAACCCTGGATGAAAAAAGGCTCCTCCTCATCCTTTCAGTCTTTCTTTACCTCCTCTCCATCCTTATACTCCTTTCCTCCCTTTCCATCCTTCTATCCCTCTGCATTCTCTCCATCCAGCTGCAGTCTAATGTTCCAGCATTTAAAATATTGTATATCTACTCGAAGCTGCAATATGTACTCACGCAGTATTTTCCTGGAAAGGTTTAAGCACAGTAAATGTTTCTGTTGGCGCTTGGTGACTGAGCCCTAATAAGACACCTCATAATTTGTAGCATATTCCTGTTGTTCTGTGGTAGCTAGCCTCTCTCTCTCTCACACACACACACACACACACACACACACACACACACACACACAAATATACACTTACAAGGATTTTAGGGCCCAAGTGGTCAGGACTGCCACGAAAGAGGAGAAATTGAGAGAAAGAGGGATAGAGGGAAGGAGGGATGAGAGAAATAAGGAGAGGATAAAGTAGTAAGGGGGAAACTAGAGGGAGATAGAGGGAAACGTGAAATGAGAGAGGGAGAGAGAGAGAGAGACCTAGTCCACAGTATAGTGTTTAGCCTTGGCTAAGCTGTAGTATTTTAACAGTACAGTCTGCCAGGAGCACTGCTGACTAACTGACTGTCTGCTAGCGCTACACTGAAATTTCACTAAGCCTCTGTCTGTCTGGAACTGTCTCTGCCCTTCTCTCCCTCTCTCTCTCCTCTCTCTCTCTTCCCCTCCTTCCCATCATCTCTTCCTCTAGCCTATTCTCTCTCTCTCAAGCCACTATACACATCCTTGTACTTGGGAATGAGTGTGTGAGAGCCTGCCCATGTGCTGCTGAGGGGCCAACAGTAACACTGTGTGCATCTTTTATGAGACCCAGTTTCCTGTGAGAGGGAGTGAGGGAAGAGCGAGCGAGATGGACGGAGAAAGAGAGGAAAAGTAAATCCAGCTAACTCTCTCCAAGTTCCCTGTTATTGGTACACCTCCTTAAAATAACACTGTGTTCTTCATGAAAGATAGAGAGGGGCTGTGTGTGTGTGTGTGTGTAGCCTGATTAGGGAAGTTGAAGGAGGCAGTATAAGAGACATGGGAGGAATTTTAGAAGCAAACAGAGAGCAAGAGATGGCAAAGGGCGGGAGAAAAGACAAGGAGGGAGAGAGAGAGAGAGAGAGAGAGAGAGATGGAAGGTATTTCCGGAGTGGTGTCGGGGTTAAAGACTGGTCTCTGCGGCTGATGGCTATCTCTGGAGCCATCTCAGTGCATGGTGGGATAGGTCTGCTGAACAGGAAGTGGATGGGATGTCAGATTATAGGCAGCGGTAGGGCTGGAAATCAAGGACATATATTTAGTATGGATAGAAAGCACTTCCTGGTCTTTTGTTTCACATATGCTAAGTTCATGAAACTCAGAAAGTGCAGATTTCTAGACATTTCTGCAGTTATAAATATATATTTTTTGCACAATATGGGAAGTACAATATGTTTTCTACAATTCTACGGTAGTTTTTAGGTGTATTCATACTTTTAATCCAATGCATTTCAAAGCAAATATCCTACAGTGCACTCATCTAGTTACAGATACTTTGAAGAAGACATAAGGTCATCCATGACCATGCAAACAGGTCCCAGCAGCCTTGAGTTTAGCTTGTTGTTTTTATTTGATAGTGTGTACCCGTGGACCCTGTGTGCTGCTTCTGTCTCCCTTCTGTCAAAACAGATTTGCAACTTATCAGGTCATCTTCTTAGGTTTCTTCACGTCTGTGTATCCATGTGTGTCAGAGAGTGGAAGAATATTCTTCTTGGGTGCCTGTGTGTTAGTTAGTGTGTGTGTGTGTGTGTGTGTCTGTGTGTGTGTGTGTGTGTGTGTGTGTGTGTGTGTGTACGTGTTTGTGTGTGCGCACATGTACGTCAGTCCAAGCACCAATCCTCTCCTTGCCTCAATCTCACCTCTCAGGGACAAAGACTCTTTTCACAGCACATGTATCACACACACACACACACACACACACACACACACACACACACACACACACACACACACACACACACACACACACACAAATCCACACCATCCCATAAGGGCGTATTTGGAGAGCAAGTAGATCTGGTTACCTGTGCTCTCTCTCTCTTTCTAGCTGTCTGTTTCTTTCTTTCTCTCTCTCTCTCTCTCTCTCTCTCTCTCTCTCTCTCTCTCTCTCTCTCTCTCTCTTTTGCTGTCTGTGTCTCTCTCCCTCCCTCGCATGCATTGATTTTACTGCCTTACTAAATAAACTCTTTCTGACTGGTGTTGTTTCTGACCACTCAAAGGCAAATGGCAAATGACCAAGACAGAGAATGTCATATTTGGTTATTTTTTGTCATTTTTCCTTGAAAAAATATGTAGTCTATATTATACATTATAGCATCACTTCCGTACATATTTTTTCGGAATGAGTTATAATAGTGTATGATATGATATGATAGAGTCCATTTGTGGTTTTACTGTGGTCCTCTGGAAAACACATTGTAATGATATTTCAGTATGACTACTGCCCCCTTGTGGATACTGTGTTTGTAATCTCAAGACAGTTAAATATTAATTTATGATATTTGTGGTCTCCCATTCAATATGAAAGCATCACTCTCAGAACTTTCATGTTCGCAAATGAATTCTGAACAAGCCAATTGTTTTTAGGGTGAAATTTCCTTTTGAGGAGTGATTCTTCCAGTTAAAGTTGGATTACAAATCGAAAAATATTTTTTGATCATTTCTGAATTGTTTCATGTTCTGTGTTCTGCTGTTGTGAGAAGGAGAGAGATGAAAGAGAGAGAGAGAGAGAGGGCGAGGCAGACCACGATGTACTGAGAGACAGAAATGAAGAGAAAAATGTGAGAATGGACTAAGAGAGAAGTAGACAAAGGTGAGAAGAAAGAAGTGAGCAGCAGATGTGAACGAGGAGAGAGAGAGAGAGAGAGAGTGTGTGTGTGTGTGTGTGTGTGTATGTGCGTGTGCGTGTGCGTGCGCGTCATTGGGACCCCCCATGTTGTAGGTAGCGGTGGGAATAATCATTTTCCTGGAACCATCTCTCATTAAGCTGTCACTCAGCATTGGCATGGGGGAAAGATGATCGCCGTCACACCAGTTAACAGAGCTCCACACACCTGGTGTACACACACACACACACACACACACACACACACACACACACACACACACACACCTGGCATCAGGTGAATGACGTGTGGCTTTAGTGCATAACACATACTCTCACTTTTTCCTAGTTCATTTATTCTGTCTTTCAGTGCCGTTTGTGTGTGTCTAGGTGTGTACATGTATGTGTATAGTAGCCATATGAGGGTTGTTGTGAGAAACACCAAATGGGTAACTGTACACACACACACACACACACCACATGTGTGATGACAAATCTGTGTTTTGATCTGTTTGTGTAGCCATGCATCCAATCCTAAGGTGTCTCTCTCTCTCTCGGTCATACACACACACACACACACACACACACACACACACACACGCACCTCTGAGCCAGTGGGTATGCTGACAGGTGTCATCACAGGCTTGTCACATGTCTCTACCCTGTGTGTGTGTGTGTGTGTGTGTGTGTGTGTGTGTGTGTGTGTGTGTGTGTGTGTGTGTGTGTGTGTGTGTGTGTGTGTGTGTGTGTGTGTGTGTGTGTGTGTGTGTGTGTGTGTGTGTTAAAGGACAACAGAAGTGTTTTTGCCTTGCGGCTCTAATATCATTCTTGCCTTAAAAGGACTTAAACCTCAGACGAATGGTTGTGCAGCTTTTTCTCCCAATATTCAAGATTAACAAATGTTTTTCAGTAGTAATAATCAGTTATTAATCAGTATTAATCATCATCAGAAATTGTTAAACATATTGGATATGAGAGCAATTTAGAGGGTATTTATTTATTAATTGGTAGATAACCTTTCTGGTGGAGATGTAGTGGCCCGCCGCATTTTGTTTGGCTGTTGACTCAAATAGTGTAATACGGATGTCACATCATCTGTCAGTTACCAGTGTGAAGTACCAGACGCTAACAGACCCAGTCATGGCAGCAAACCAAGAATAAAACCAAACACACACACACACACACACACACACACACACACACATTTCTTAGCAGGGTGGGGAGGAAATAAGAGGTTCAGCCACTGCTGCAAAAACCACTTTTAACAACCCTCTCATAATCAGCCACGTATGTGCATCTGCATGGGTGTGTGTACTCATAAGTACTGTGTGTGTGTTTACATGTGTGTACTGTGTGGGTACATGGGTGTTTAAACCATTAAGATGCTGTGGTTAGTTCTTTTAATTTGGCTTTATTTAGAAGGTGGTTAACGGAGAGGAAGAAGAAATTCACATGCGTTCCTTTCACTTGCAAGATTGTGCGATTGAATCTTGCTCGTGATCGTCGTTGGATATCATCTGCTCCCTCTTCCTCATCATTTCTACCATTCTACACTGTACTGTCTAAAAATAAAATAATCCGCAGAAGACACACACACACATACATACACACACACATACACACACACACACACACACACACACACACACACACACACACACACACACACACGGATCGCTTTCCCCTTCACTACCTAGCACCCACATTGGTCTAACACTAAATAGGAAATTCTGAGGATGTGAGCACTCTGAAGTTGCTATGGAAACGGGATGCTAGGTCATGGATGCTTATCTAATTGGTTACATGCACACTGTGACTCATGTGCTTCCATGTATGGTGGCACTAACACTTCTAGGGTTAGGGGTTTCATCCCCACGGGGACTACCGTACTTAAGGATCCCATATTATGGAAAACGGTTTATTCATGCGCTTATACATGTTCCACAGGAAATTACTTCCCTAAGCAGCTGAGAAAATTTGAAATCTGGAAGTCAACCCGTTTTTCTGTATTTTCCTTTTTCCCAAAACGGTGCCAAAGATAGGAGAAAAACAGCCCGTTTCAGAAAATGGTTCTTTTGGACGTCATAAGGTGCAAGTCCAGCCCCTCTCAGAGCATGCCCACGCCCAGGTGAACAACCAATCCCATTTACATCGTCACAAAAAGCAGCTCACGGCAGTGTCACAAGCCGTTGCTTATGGTGCATTCCATTGTACTCGGAAATCGGAAACTCCAAGTCGGTATTCCTAACTTCCAATCTAAATGTGTTCCAGTGCATCTGCTCGGGAAAACATAATCGCCTGCAGCAAACTCATGTTTGTATGGTAAGTCTCAGAATGTTACAAGCATCTCAACTCATCAACTACTACAGCGCCATTAGCATCTAAATTGAAGCTTAAAGATGGAGCAATTCATAAGGTACGTGACCCATCTGCAAAATTGGAATCTGTAAGTGTCACCAGATTTAATTTACCAAATTAGTCTGGTTAGTATATTCAACTGCTGGTTATTCAGGGCTAGCCACGGGCTTGTTGGGTCTGGAAGAAGTAAGAAAACTAAAGCTGGAGTCAGGACACATCTTTTAAAGTTATTGGTTGGAGTCAGGACTCATCTTAAAGTTATTTGTTGGGACCAGTGTCTGTTTTATAAGTCTGTCGAACGTGTCAGGCTTGGTAAACTTTAGCCACCATTAGTACAATCGTGTTTGGTTGTTTGGCTGCGCTGTTTGGATGCAAATAGATTGCATCCAATAATATATTGGTTAACTAGCTCAACAAAATTGTCAATCCTAGCTTGTCTGCAAGTTGTATTCAATAAGCTTATGGACATGAGCCATAAACAGACCGGCTACAGCAGAGAGTGTTGCTCACATATCCACATTGCATGTAGGTTGTATGTAATGAGCACTGCTCTGATTGGCCAATCAGAGCAGTGCTCATTACATACAACCTCCACGCCCTCAAAACAGCCTGTTCTTTACACTGGAGAAAATGAGAGACTGAAACACACACCACAGAAGCTGGTTTTAGGATTTGTTTTTATATAGACTTCACAAACGTCTTGTAAAGACCCCCAGGAACAGTTTAAATAGCCCAAAATGAGTACAATACCCCCCTTTTAAAATAAAGGGTTACTTGTGAGTCACTTAGAATAAAAGTGTCCCCGAAGTGACATACTAAGTGGTTTGCTTCAATTAGTGTGGGTTAAATTGTCTTCTTACTGAAAGGGAAAGATGTAAAGAGAAGGAAGAAAATGAGTTTTAGATTAAGTAGGGGCTTGAATAAATGGATGTAGATGGGAACATGGAGATGCAGATACAAAGAGAATGAATCATCTTTTCTGGTTTCCTCCTTTTTTTTTTTTTTTACAGGGCTTTAAAGCATCACACCTGGAGAAAAAGTAGGAGTTTGATAGATTTTTGAATTGAAGTAAGAGGAATATATTATATAATATATAATATACAGTACTGTGCAAAAGTCCTAGGCACCCTAGATTTGTTAATATGAATTTGGCCCTAGATTTTTATTTTTTTCTTTGTTTTTTCTTTACTGCTCTTTATAGTCAAATTTTGATATTTAGGAACTTTTAATTTCATTATTTCTGAAATCAAATCACATTTATTTATATAGCCCTTAATCACCGTTACAGTCTCTAAGGGCTTCACAGTGCCCAACATGTGAAAATAATAAATGATTAGTACACGACATCCCCCAGCCTTAGACCCTCACAGAGGACAAGGAAAAACTCCCACAAAAACCTTATTGGAAAATTGGGAGAAACCTTGGGAGGGGCTACTCAGAGAGGGATCCCCCTACCAGGACGGTTGGGCGTGCAATAGATGCCGAGTTTGGGCAAGCAGAGTATACACAATATATGAAAGTTCATTTTGGTGGAAAATCCAGATCTGATGGGGCGGCATCACAGCATCTTTGCTGTACGGATTTGTTGTATACGTGCCTAAGACTTTTGCACAGTACTGTATATATATAAGTTTTTTGAGTAACAAGCCCAACACTGCTAACAAGCCAGTCTATATGTGTTTGATTTTTCCCTGCTCCACTTTAAAACTTGCAGCAGGGATTGTCATCTCTGATCTTTGTCACCAGACCTTCAAAACCATCTGTTGTTTCTATGGCAACAAGGATTAAAGGCCAATTTCCTGTCACGAGCTTGACCTTTTAAATGTCCTTTCATGACCTTTCCTGTCATCACCCTCTGATCTCTGTTGGAGAGAAAGAGCCGAGTCTATTCTGGTATATACTGGCTGAAAAACAAACATCAAGGCACCTCTAACCACAAAGTTCTGTCTAACTTGGAACTGTAAAACTCTGTGATGACAGTGGTAAATCATTTTAGTCTTTTAAGTTCTTATTCTTAGTTCATGGTGTCCAGCTATGGTTCTGTCTTAGTCACGCAAAAAAAAGTCATTGTCACATATGTGTAATTTGTGAATTGGCAGAAATAACGCTGTTTTATAAAAACAGATAGTGAAGTGGTGTTTCTGTTTCAAGGTAGTATGTTAGGATGCTAGGATGTCAATCAAATGTTCTAGAAAATGAAAAAAACAAACATAGTTCTTTAAAGGTCTTTTTCCTGAGTGGATAATTGTTTTATGCACCTAAGTACTGATTTTTATTGCACTGAGGGATCTTATTTCACTTATTTTATTGTAGTGAGGACAATCAAGCACTGCAACACATCAAGAACTGCCATGTTATTCTTTCAGGGTCCAAGTGTTGTGTTAATATTTGCACTGGGGGACATTCTAGCTTGAACTTGTAGTTCGTGGTATGCAGTATCCTTGAAAGTTTCCTAACGTTTATCACTTATAAGTAGTTCAACTCTAGCCCACACGCTATGCTATCCCTCACATCTGCCACTTCTTCATTAAAACTGCATTTTTCTTTGCTGCGCTCACGCAGGAACTCTCAGGAAAAGTATGCAAACAGGCCAGTCTGTGTGCACGCACGCGCGCACACACACACACACACACACACACACACACACACACACCTTTTTCCTCCCCCAGGCTAATGAGGTGGTCTAGTTAAGATGCTGGTGTCTCTGGGCTCTGGTCACACACATTTTTGTCACTTGCGTGCATGCTTGCTTGCTACGTGTTATTGTGGGTGAACATACTTTATGAATTGTTCAACAACCATCCTTGTTCGCTGTTGTCATGGTTATCTGTGACCGTTG
This sequence comes from Hoplostethus mediterraneus, assembly GCA_034670385.1. NCBI lineage: Eukaryota > Metazoa > Chordata > Actinopteri > Trachichthyiformes > Trachichthyidae > Hoplostethus > Hoplostethus mediterraneus. Next base: position 142,857 of record JAXDDW010000010.1, on the reverse strand, counting down.
CCTAGCTGCTTTCAGTGCTGTCTTCAACCTGCCTGCACAGACTCAGAATGGATAGAGAGGATGTTCCCATTCAAATCCATATCTCTGAATGGATCCCTTGGTCGGTACACTCTGCACTGGCTACCGGAGAACGTTGGATAATGTTGTCATGATTGATACTGTCATTCTGAGTCTTGTGCATCTCAGTACATCATCATGTTACTGGACACCAAGAGGGATCCTTTCTATCCATTCCAATTCTGTCCTGGAGACAGACCGATGGATGGATAGCTCTGAGCTCTGTTCACTAGGTCTGCCCCCCCCCCCCCCCACCTTCCCATCCCTCAGAGAGAATCAGTGGCTTGTGGAGGGATTGGTAGAGTCTGGCCGAGCAGAGCTGAGCAGTGAGTGTCTGCCCTGCCTGCTGTCTCATTATACACACACAGGGGGAGGGCCACAACACACACTCACGCACACACTCAGACACACTCTATCTTTCCGTGCGGCACACACTGCGACACGCACCCAGATATTGCTTACAAGATCCATGCAGTAGAAACAGATCAGACTCACATGCAAACACACACTTCACATACCATGTGTGCTGCAGCACACACACACATACACACACTGAGCAGCCGAGGAGCCGAGCCTACCTGCTACACAGCGCGTGCACACATACACAGACCCACACTTTGAATTCACGGATCTTGGAAGAGCAGAGCTGAAAACTCACCTCCTAGAGGATGCATTCAAAAGGATTTAATTATTAAGAGATCAGCATCGTTTCTGGGAGAAGACAGGAAAGAAGACAGGACAGGAAAAACAACTGGAAAGAACATGGCTATTTTATGTTGTTTATGAATCAGAGAAAGAGGAAGGGTGGTGATTCCTTCGTTCTCTGTCTCTCTCCACGACCCTTAGGTGGGTGTTTTTTTTTTAATAGCGCCCGGCATTATTTCACCGACATGGAGGCTGAGTTTGTGTGAGTAAACAGACGAATAAACACGGCAGGTGTTTTCGGGGTCTTCGGTGTGTCTATGTGTGAAAGTGAGTGTGCACACGGGCACACGGACCGTTCCGTATGCTGCAGATGGTTCGAACCCTAGCCCAGTTCAGCATCGCTCTGGAGGAAATGAATGAGAATGGAGAGAATACAGGAGATGAAGGAGGAGGAGAGAGAGACGGAGGAGGAGAAGAATTGATGGACAGATATGCTGTGGATCGGTTCAGAGATAACTCCAACAACGGGAATGGGAATTCCAATGGGAATGGGAATGGCCCGCAGGCTAATGCAGAGGTAGACTAGTGGGTTTGGGAATGTTTATGAGTGTGTGTGTGTATTGTGTACACCATGCTGTAGGTGTGTGTGTGTGTGTGTGATGCACCTTTGCTGCGTATCTAGGACGGTATTACCTGCCTGTCCAAGCCATTATAGGTTTCACTCTATCCAGCCTCTTTCTCCTTTCTTTCTTTCTTTCTTTCTTTCTTTCTTTCTTTCTTTCTTTCTCTCATAACCCCCAACCCCATTCTAAACCTATCCACTTTTTCCTCCCTCACTCTCCTTTCGTCTCCCTCTTTCTCCTTGTCTGTATCTTTCTTTATCTCCATATTTAGCTGTATCTTTGTATCAATATCTGTCTGTCTCCCTGGGACAAGGAGAGACACAAACAAATCTGTGTCTCTCTCTGTAGGATCATGCCTGCCTCTAATGGAATTAGAGCTGAGTGAATCACACGATTAGTTGCAACACCTACTCCAACACACCTCAGTAGTCTGCCTGTGTGCATCCGTCTACACTCACATAAAAGTTCACAAATCTGTAAACTGGGTCCCTTTTTCCCTCTTCCCCCCATACATCAGCACAATTTAAAGTGTATTTTTTCTTTTGTGGTGGATGTGTGTGTGTGTGTGTGTGTGTGTTTTATGGACCCCTTACTCCAGTTATGGATGTTTGCGTGGGAGCAGTATCAACCTGTCTCTGGATTACATCTACACACACACACACACACACACACACACACACACACAGATAGACATAACACAGCCGCCACAGTTTTGATAATCTTAACACCCAGCCTGTTAATCCACACAAAAGGATTTGAGAGAGAGGGAGAGAGAGAGAGGGATGAGTAGGAGGAAGTAAGGAGTAGCAGGGGAGAAAAGGGACATTGACTTAGACCTATCTTTAAATGAGATGAAAAGGGAAAGGGAGATGATGGAGGGAGCAGGAGGAAGAGGAAGGAAGGAACGAATTAGTGGTGAAAAGAAAATATTTGATTTGTCTTTGTAGGGCCAGTGCTACAATTTGCTACAATTTTACCGTGTACTCATTTGAAACTTAGGCCAATCATCTGTTTGCAACAAGGTGCAAAAAAAAACATAGAAATGTTTGGGGGGGAATTCAGTGACATATATAAGCCCTGAATGTTAGAAAGTCATTGTGGTTGTTGTTGTTGTTGTTGTTGTTGTTATTATTTTTATTATTATTATTATTACATGACTACCTTTTATATAGCCAGCCAACAAAAATTTGATTTGGGCAGAACTGCAGTACCGCAACCGGCCACTTGGTTTCATTTTGCATTTGAAGGTCACGTGTCAATCCCTGCCCCCCTAGTGTCTTTCATTAAAGACCCCCCCCCCCTAAAATTCCTTTGTTACGTAAAGTAAATTTGGGATGGTGCTGATATAGATAATGATGGAAACGGAGGAGAGAATCTGCTGTGAATCACGGTTATATATATATTTTTTTGTATTTTGTTTTAAGTCATTACACAATCTACAAATTGTCGTTATTTTGTTGTAAATTATTATGTGAATATGAGTGGTCTTCAGCTAAGACAGAGCCAGAGGAAAGATTAGAGAGGAGAGGAAGAGGTGGTGGTGATGATGATGATGGAGAGGCTGGGAAATGGATCAATATTGTGTGTGAGACAGAGAGAAATCCATTGATTGTTCTAGAATAGTTCAGTCTATGTCCCCCAAATGGCCATTAGGGAAGACCCGCACACACGTGCAAAAACAAACAGATCAAATACACACACACACACACACACACACACACACACACACACACACACCCCATGTGCCCTTGCCTATATCTGCGTCAGGATTACATAAGCCCATTGAAATGCAGAACCTCCAGAAGCTGTGAAGCAAAGAGACATGTGGTCTTCAGCTCCCTGTCACCCTGAACAGACACCCCAGGGTTACTCTTACCGTTTGAAGGATGATGTAAAGATAATAGAGAGAGAGAGATAAAAAAAAAATAATAGATGAGCAGAGGAACAGATAGATAATGGAGATGTTTTCAGTTTGCCGAAGTAGCGCTGCCTGTTGCTGCTGACGCTAGGCTGTTGCTAGGGGATACAGTTGTTGGGGAGAGGAGGGGGGGTGGGGTTAGGGGGGTGGCAGAAGTGTGACGACAGCAGTGAGAGGAGAAGAAAGGGCTCCTTACCAGTCCAGTGCCTTATCTCTAGAGCTACAGTTGTAGTCAATGAAATCACTTAAGATTAGAGTTCGACCAAAATGGATTTTTGAAGACCAATACCGCTATTTTTATATTGAAGATGCCAATAGCCGATATTCTGTATTTTGAAATCTGTCCGTTTTCATGCTCAAGAAATTCCCAAAGTTCCCCCACACAATTTTATTCTTGGCAGGGTGGAAACAGCATTTATACTAACAGGTGAACCTAAACCCTCCATTAAAACACACTAATTCAATTATTTTAGGATGCTAGCAGCTCCTTCAGAGAAAATGAAGAAAATACAATATTGCAGGTTTTACAGACTGTTATGTAGCTGTGGTCAGGGAGGAGCCTCCATCGTATCAGAGGTGGACGACATGACTGGCTGATTTCTAATATTAAATAAAAGGCCAATATTAGCTGCGAACCAATATATCGGTCCAAGGTCTAAGTCTACTTGAGGTATCTCATTAAACAGCATAGAAATCAAAACAAAGTTGGGTATGAAAAGCTGTGCTTCAAAATGCATATATACAATTTATTAAAAAAAAAAAATACACTGTCCTTAACGTTGTGTTGTAATGTTTGGCTGGTGTTATGAGGAACCGTGTCCTCACCTTCATTGAGACACCAGCGTGTCTCTCAGGCACACATAAGACCATGCTGTACTGGCTTAATAAGAGAGGGGCTAAACCCTCTGAGCCAATCAAAAGCATCAGAGAAAGACTTGTTTGGTCTTTCAGCCAATCAAATCCATCACAAGGTAGAACCCTGCCCTTCAACATGAGCCCAGCTGTTTGTGTGTGTGTGAGACAAAGAGAAACTCCTTACTCATATAGCCTTACGAGTTCAACCACTCTCTGTGCATTCCATCGCAAATGAACAGACGGTGGTAATGTCTCTCGCCCAGTGAATACAGACCTGCCTCTCTAAACAGATCTGAGCTGGACCATTACGGGCTGATTGAATTATACCAACAGAGCCTTGCTCTTTAGGCCAGTCTGAAGAGTGGGGTTGTAATAGGATCAAAGCAATCTGATTACTAATAATTGGAAGCTGTAATCTGTTACTGGTAATACTATTCTAGTTTTGAAAAATGGGTTAATACTAAGGATGTCTTAAGGATTTGGCAGATTAAAGACACAAGCATTTTATTTAACTTATTTAACTAAATAATGGTTATTCATGATGACCTTGCACTTTAGGATTCTTTTATAGGCAAAGTAATCCAAATGTAACTGAAAATGTATATAAGCAACGGTCACTCCATAATAAGAGACATTTCCACATGAAAACAAAGTCATGTGGTGATTGGGACTGTTTCACATGACAGAATCATATTGGTCAACAGTTAAATAAGTGTGATTCAGTACATTTACACTACTGTAATGTTGTTCATCACAGATGTGAAGATATTCTGATGAATTTCCTTTCCTTTTTTAGGATAAAATAGAGTAGACCTTTATTGTCACTTGACGAAGGTTGGTTTTAATTGCTTTCAGTACAGTAATATCTTTGATACATTCAGACCTTCATTTGGACATAACTGAAGACTGAGCGACAAGAAAGACTGCAACAGCAACATCAATAAATGAATTCAGAATTACAGAGAGCTCTAGGGAATATCTGAATCTGACCACTGCCACGGTATAAAATGGAGCATATCCAAATGTTCGTGGTTGTTATTACCATTTAGATTCAACAGAAGCAATTTCCTGACAACACATGGTTTTGTAAGTCGACAGGCCACCGTTTCGTTCTGTTGGATCAACCTCGACGTTCTCTGGTCTCAGGCTTGACTGAGGTGACTGAGGTAGTGTTGACCACGGCCCTGCTGCCGGCTGTGTTTAATGATCCTAGCCTGCTCTCTGACCAGCCAGCCCCTCAGCTGGAGTTACCATGGTAACGCTGCTACCAAAATGAAACTAGCATTCCTGGCATTATTTCGCCACGTTCTTGTGTGTGTGTGTGTGTGTGTGTGTGTGTGTGTGTGTGTGTTTTATCTAATAATGATCACTAGGACAGAACAGAGGAACATTCCGGTCTTGAGGGAAGTTCCCCTCTTGTTTTACCTCATTGTCACACACACACACACACACACACACACACACACACACACACACACACACACACACACACACACACACACACACACACACACACACACACAGCTATAGCCCAGGTTGAGTAATCTGACCCAGCTAAACAGAGAGACATGACAAGCTCATAACGGAACATAAGGATAAACATAGCGTTCATTTCAATGTGATCTGTAGAAATTGTTTGATGGTGCGTTTTCATTCCTATTTAACCAGAGAGATGTGTACATGAGTGCACGGGCAGGTGTGTGTTTCAATAGATGTGCGTCAATTCTGTGCGTGTGTGTGTCCATTTGCCAATAGCCTAGTGAAAGCAGTCACTCGATATGTAAGCACTTGTGTATGCATGCATGATTGTTCTAGTGAGGTTTAATATGTACTCCATAATTACCCAGAGAACATTGTGTTATTGTGTTGAACCCCAGGACTCTCAATGCAGCGTGTTTACAGTGGCTCGTCAGTAAGGCTGACACAGGTAGCCATCATAGAGGTCATACTTTTACTGCATGCATGCTGCGCCTCAACACCTCTCCAACCAACACTTGTCAACTCAAAGCAATTGTCATCGAAAAATCATGCTAGTGTGTTTTTTCTTCTTCTTTTTTTTCCCCCGTTTAGCGCTGCCTCTCCATTTGTACCTAGCGGGAACTTCTACAATGGTGGCCATTGTTTGTATGGAGCTACAGTTTGTGTAACACTTATGTGTCACATGTAACAGCTCAGTCAGTCAGTCAAGTCAGTCAGTCATTCAATCGGGGGCATGAGATTAGCCTTGTGGGTAGTGGTTGTGTGTGTGTGTCTTGGGGCAGATTAGGGGCAGTATGTCAAAAGACTAATTCCAAGTCGAGTCAGTCTTATCCTGAATTATTTGACAAGTAAGATGACATGTCATTGTAAAAAAAAATATATATATATATTCTCTAACAATAACATTCACGATAAAGAATAGAGGAATCCAAAAGGGCTAAGAATAAACCTTCTGATTTTGTTTTCCACCTTAGAAGGCAAAAGTTTCTCACTCGCAATCACTCTCTTTGCTCTCGCTCTCTCTCTCACACACACTCATACACACACACACACACACTCCCTTCCTCTCACACACACATACGTTGACACACACTCATACACACAGCACCTTTCCCCCTCCAGTGGTTCTCCTCAGTGCCCCTGGGGGCCCTTCAGATGCCAAACACTAAACATGGCCTTTCTGGGAAGTTATTGTTACAGTTATTTATAGGGCACAGTGGTACTGGCAGGAGAGAGCAGGGGGAGAGAGGAAAAAAACATCCTATTCAGGGAATTTGTGTGGCCTTTTGTGTGTGTGTGTGTGTGTGTGTGTGTGAGAGAGAGAGAGAGAGAGAGAGAGAGAGAGAGAGAGAGCACCATGTAGTTTGCCTGTGGCTCTCTGTGCTATTTATACATGATGTACCAGAATCCTTTGTGAGTCTCCCCTGAGACCCCTCAAATAATAGATCTCTACCTCGCTGCATAGTCTTTGTCCTCTCCATGTCGTTCTCCCCCGCTCTGGGTGTCACGTCGCAGGATAGACGATAAAGAGGCTTAACACATTGGAAGCACAAACTGCACAAAAGTTTGCCTAGTACAAATATTACTTTTTTGGAGAAAGATGTATTTTAGCCGCCAACCACACCCCCTTGTTGAGTTTTAGAAAGTTGCCCAGTGATTTGGATTTCTTTGGAAGAGTGTGGAAGAGTAGAATCTAACACGTGCACTAGTCACGTCTTCACTTGTCACAGCAGCGACAGAGAAATGAACTCCGATCCTTTGGCAGCATTTGCATTTGTTTTTTCTAGTTGGCTGTTCTTGGTATTTTCTCTCCTGCTCTCGCTCTCATCAAAAGTCTCTCTCTCTCTCTCTCTCTCTCTCTCCTCTCTCTCTCTCTCTCTCTCTCTCTCTCTCTCTGAGTCTCCTCTCTCTCTATGACCCCATGGCCTCTCTCTCCTCTTTGTTTTTTATTTGTGTGTACTGTGTGTAGGAGGGGTTGATTCACTTACATCCCCATAGATCATGAGTCAGCGTTGGGGTAAATTGCTTAGTCATGCTTTGCTTCTGTTGAACCTCCTGGCCTCAGTGACCTCTAATCACGTCCTTTTGTTTGTGTGTGTGTGTGTGTGTGTGTGTGTGTGTGTGTGTGTGAGACTCCACCTCTAGACACACGTTGTATCTCTCTTTCTCTCCCATCATCTTTGCCGTCATTTTACGCTGTACTGTCAAATAAGACACCATCAGAAACAAGACAGCAGTAAGGAAGTCACACTGCAGAAAAGGAGAGAGTGTGTAGGAAGAGATGCGGCAGCAGCAGCTATTAAAATATCACCCCCCCCCCCCAACTCACACGACTCCCCGCTCTGAGAGTTTGACCCGTGATGACTTGTTACTGGTTTCTTGTTTCTTTCATGCACAACGTACGGTGGACATATGCCTACAGTATCTTTGTGTCTGTTCTGCAGATGAAATTACTTTTGTGTCATTCCATCTTGTAATCATTTTCAAATAGACCCACATGTCAGTAGGTATAACTAAATATAGTGCAGCTGTAAAAACAACAACAATACAAATCATTCCAGACTGAGATCCAATAAAACCTGTGGCTCTTTGCCGTTTCAATTCATTTGTTTGACATTTGTTCCACATTTTTTGGACTAAACAGAGTTTAATGAAAGTAGTTTCCCTTGAGGTCTTACAAGGTCCCGTACAGTGTAACACAGCAGGTAACGTCTCAGAATGAGGCGGCAACAGCATTTTGTTTTATCATCACCAGGAATGACTGACGCTTATCTCTTTTTCTCTCTCTACAGGACATGAGGAGACATGTGATTATGACCCTCCTGGACACAGAGCAGTCATATGTGGACTCACTACGCACACTCATTCAGGTAACACACACACACACACACACACACACACACACACACACACACACACACACACACGTCAGTCATTACTGATGATGATAAAACAAAATGTGGGTAAAAATGTATTATGTAACCCACTTGTTGTCATTCATCCTGACAGGCTAAGCTAACTGTCATATCTCACTGTCATCAGCATTACCCCCCCCCCCCCCCACACACACACACACACACACACACAGACACACAAACACACACTCTCTCTTACCCTTTTTCCCACCTCTGTTCCAACCAGCTCACCTCCCTTACTTAACTAACCTCTCTCTCTTTTATTCTTTCTACCTGTGATCTCCCTGCGCTGTTGTGTAACATGTCACCATTACCTGTGTGGGCAAACTGTGTGTGTGTGTGTGTGTGTGTGCGTGCGTGTGCGTGTGCGTGTGCATGAGCTTGCCTGTGGGTGTGCACGTGCACGCCAGCTGTGCTGCGTTCCTCCTTTCGCATGTGCGTTTCTGTGTGTTTGGCCGCAAAGTGAATAATCCAGGGCTGTGTTCCCATGGCGACACAGGGAAAGTAAGTGTTACCACGGTGACTGCAGTGAAAGTGCAGATCCCAAAGGAGGGTGTCACACCGAGTTCTATTGAGGTAGCACCCTCAGAAGTTGAGCTCCTGGTCCGAATTTGGCCCTTTGCAGAGAAAGAGAGTGGAAAACTGGGGACACAGGTCATGAGCAAAGTTGAGAACCTTTCTGAACCCAGAGATGCCAAAAATAATGCCACACAAATAAATCTTTTAAAGGATGAAAATTGCGTCGTCATATGTGGAGACCTCTAAGTAGAAAGCAGCAAGGTCCCAATACTCCCAGTAAGATAGTGTTGCCAGGCAACTAATACAATTCCAGACAATTAGCAGTGTCTTGCCTAACAGTGTTTGGCAATAACACTGCAGGAAACACACACTGAGGTTTACAAAAGTCCCGAACCCATTCATCAAATGTCTCACAGCTGACTGACTGTGGAAGGCAGAATTGGACAGGTTGCCATTAATAATTTATGTCCAAAAACTATTTTGGTCTCACTGGAAAACAAGCGCCCAAATTTTTACCCAAGACCAACAGCTGGTCCCTGAAGAATGTCCTTAGTCAACTGGTGCAAAGCATAAACCAGCCTCAGACCAGCCCTCCTTACAAACAACATATCAGAATCCATCAGATCATCAACCAAAGTAGAAATCTAACTGGAAAATTGCAACAATGAAACTCATTGAATTACGATGCTGTTTGACACTAAAACAAGAACACGAACTGTTAGAGCATCTGTATACCGTCGTCGATAAAAAAGCAGAGACAGATCCTTACAAGGCGCTGCTTCACTGACAACAGGCTTCGAGAAATACAGAAAAACATGGTTACCAAAAGACCATATGGTGGTCGCTGTATGATCTAAGTGAGGTTAAGCTGCATTTTCTCCTACATTGTATGAAACCTCAGAATAATTCATTCATTATGTGCCAGCGTGCCAAAGCCTGAGGCAACGACCACATCAGAACTCTTCTGATTCATATAAAATACTGTTTTAACAACTACTGCTATACCAGAATTCACAGTCTCATTCGTCTCTGTATTGTGTATTGTATTGCAATGTATTGTTTGACAGTCTTCCCAATGAAGCATTTTTGAATTGGAGAGAGAGAGAGAGAGAGAGAGAGAGAGAGAGAGACCAGATCGACTTGCTCACCAAATATGCCCTTATGGGATGGTGAGGATTTGTGTGCGTGCATGTGTGTGATGAAATATAGATTAAAGAAACCCAGGTGCCATGTGAAGTCATAACACAGGAGGGGAGAGCGTGTGTGTGTGTGTGTGTGTGTGTGTGTGCATAATCTCTCAACACACACAGTTCGCTGGTATGACTTGCACCTGTAGCCCACACAAACAAACTCGCTTTGCTTGTGCAACACACACCGACACACACACCGACACACACACACTCACACACTATAGGCACCGCTAGACTCTGAGTCTAGGCTATCTTTGTCCAGACTTCCGTGCAAGTCAGATAAACAGTCAGAATCTGTGTGCGTGCATGTGTGTGTTCGTGTGTGTTCGTGTGTGTGTGTGACAAACTTGACTTATGCCTCCCAATTTGTGGGCTTGGTGTCAGGAATGAGGGTGGAATTATTTGCCAAAAATAGAAACATTTTTGTCACGGGTGTGTGTGTGTGTGTGTGTGTGTGTGTGTGGGGAGGGTGCTTAGCAACAAAATATTTAAAGGTATTTTCTATTAATAGAAACATTTCTGTAGTCCTGCGTGTGAGGGTAGCAATGGGAGGGGGAAAGGGGAAGAAAGAAGGAAAAAGGGGAAAGAAAGAATGTCAGAAAGGAAGGAAAGAAACTAGTCGGGGTTTTAATGACATTTGTTTTGGTAGCTGCAGTCATTAGAGCCAGAAGCTACTGTTGCCCCATGGGAACTGAGAGCCATTTCCTTCCATGCCTGATGTCCTACATTACACACACACACACACACACACACACACACACACACACACACACACACACACACACACACACCTAATACACCCTAAATATACCCACATTCAATCTTCTCTCCCTCCTGTCTTCCCTTCTCTACCTTGCAGCCACAAACTCGTTCTCTCTCCGTGTCTCATTCCCTTCTTGCCTCACCCCGTCCCTCCCTTCCTGTCTCTCCTTTCATTTCAACTGAACCCCTTCCTTTTCTCCCCTTCTACATTCCTCCCCCACCTTGCCTCCACCCCTCTCCCTTTTGCATGTGCCTGCCTCACCTTAGCTTTCTCCTCTTTCCCTCTTTCCCTCAACGATGCATCATGGCTATCTCCCTCTTTCTCTCCCTTCCATCTCTCTGTTCTTACCCCCCTTTGTCCCTTCCTCTTCCCAACTCTACGCCTCCTTTTCCCAGATACTTGCCTCACCCCCTCCCTCCTTCCCTCCATCGACCTTGGGATGACAGACATATAATGAAAATGACACTTACATACAATATATAATTTATACACCCTCTCCCCTTTCCTCCTGCTTTCCCCTCTTTCACTCCCTTCATTTCCCCCCTCCCCTTGCCTTCCTCTTCATAGATACAATATACAGTTATATTGTAACCAGTGATGTAGTGGTAATAACATGAATGTGGATATTTGATTATTTCAGAAAAGCATTTTGTCCTGAGAAGACCCTATCATCATATGACTTACATCAGTTTGATGCAGCTTGCTAACAGAGTACCCGCAGGTTCTGAAAATGTAAATTACATTTTAAATGAAATCACATTATCTAAACTCAGTCAGTCAAATAAAGCATTTTAGGTCTTAAATTCAGTTTGAGAGATCTTAAAAATGTTGTGTTTACTTAGTGTGAAACCACTGAGAAAACCATGCAGTCATGCAGACCATAATCTAATAGGTCCACAGTTGGTCTTATATTTCATCCTAACTGGTATTAAAAAGTCTTCAATGTGAGTTGATGAAACCTGCAGTCACTTTGACTATGATGTGTACTGTTCTTGTGTACGTGTCAGTTTGCCTGATGAACTGGTTACCCTTGTCCTCTCCACCTCCTCCCGTAGGGCTACATGCGTCCTCTCAAACAGCCGGACGGCGGCTCCATAGTGGATCCGTTATTGGTGGACGAGATGTTCTACCAGATCCCAGAGATCCTGGAGCACCACGAGCACTTCCTGGAGCAGGTCACTGGCTGCGTCAGCCAATGGCATGACAGGCAGACTGTCGGACACCTCCTCATCCAATCAGTGAGTAGAGCGGGCAATAAGTGGTGTCTGTTTGGTCCGTCTGTCTTGTTTCTATGTGTAAGATTTTATTATATATGAAATATGTCAGTTTTTCCTGGTTTATTTTTACCAAGAATCCACTCAGTAACAACGATGAAAAGTATAATTCACTTGTGTTATAAGGCTGTTTGCATTTGCGCATGGCCTCAATTTCTACAGTAATTTAGTTCAGTCAGGGTTTTTGTTATTTGTTCGCACCCACTCGATTTTAGGGCTGTGGATAGATGGAAGGGAAGGGGATTTAGGGATTTGACCGCGCGTGTGTGTGTGTGTGTGTGTGTGTGTGTGTGTGTGTGTGTGTGTGTGTTCTCTGATTTCCTCAGACACACACATATACACCGCCTTAGGATTAACAGGTCTGACTTCACTGTGAGACCAGAATTCCATTGAACATCCAAGAAAAATGAATTCAAGGGTTTTCATACAAATGAAAAAGTGAGAGACGTCGTCTCGTATCTTCTTTGTGGTGGTGGAATGTAGTCTGGAAGTGATAGTGTTGTTAGTCTTTGTAAGTGGAACGTGGAATGAGAGTGTGAGATAGTTAACCTCAGCAACAACCTGAGATCTGGTTGTTCCAGCCTAAAGAGAGAAAGAGGGAGAATCAGAATTCCTATATAGAGGGAATAAGATTAGGAAAATACACGACAAGGAGAAATGCAGGAATACATGTTTCTCAAACTGCTGCAGTGTATCCAAGTGTGTTTTAAAGCTCCACAGTGCTGAGCCAGCTCAGCCCTTCCCCCCATCTCTCACTGCAGCTCTTAAAGCTGCAGGAGCTTGTTGCCTCTCCAGGCCTCGTTGGCGCAGTAGGCAGCGCGTCAGTCTCATAATCTGAAGGTCGTGAGTTCGAGCCTCACACGGGGCAAATCTTTTGTTTTGTTGTTTGCTGTATATTCGTGTGAGGAATGTGAGTCAGATTTGTTGTATCACTGCCATATGGTTGTGGTTACATGTCTGTGCCTTTATTGGCCCCAGTTTTGGCTCTGAAACCGTCTGTATTTTTATAGTGGATTACTGTAATAGAACTATTTCTTAAATCTGGGCCCCGTACGTATCTCAGGGAAACTGAGATAAATCATAATGCCATTAATCATCTAGCAGTGGTGGCAGTGTTCTTGCTGTAGTGGCCCACCAATGCAGAATGAATGTAAAGAAAACACTTTTGTGCTTTATTTAATTGAGCCGTGGGACATTAGGACAGGCACGTGCAGAGCAACCTTCCTTCTCTTCCTTCTCTCTGTTCTCTGTTGTGATAAATGGTTGCATTGCTGACAGATTCCTCTCTCTGGTTTGGTGATTCAAACCAATACACATAACTAAACCTCCATAATCAGAATGAGTTGCAGGCTTGTTTGTGATGGGTTAGCACATGTTAAGACTCTTCCTGGTATGTTTCATTAAGTCTGTCCCAGAGCGTGGATCCATTTCTTCAATTTAGATGATTAAATTACAAAAAAATGAAGTCTATGTTCACACAGACTGGGGAACAAAATCAAGTGTCCACCTACCCTGTTGAAAATAAGTCGCAGTGGTCTGTATACTCAATAAAATGAATGCTGCTGACGTGAAGCTGCTTTGTGCGATTGTCCACAGCCACTGTGAAATGAGTTGTGATGACACACACCACGACCGCTGGCATCACAAACAGTTGCCCCGGGGCTCTCGGATGTGCTTTCAAGTCTCAATTCCCTTGAAAATCCAACAAAAAAACCCTTCCGGTTTTATGTGGCAATAAAAAAAACAGCTCACAGGCGCTATCAATTGTGTCGAGTGGTGAAGTCTCCCACCTCTGGAACCACATGTGTGCCTCCAGTGATCGAGCTTTGCCTTCCGACCTTCCCACAGTCTGAATAAACCTCTACTTAAACCTGTACTTACATACTTTATATTTTTTATCTACCGTGTATTATTGCTCTTTCTAATAATACACAATTGCGCAATTGATTTCAGATACTTAGACTGCCCAATCTCCTCCTCCAAGATGTATTTCAGACGGTCATCACAAACCATTTGACAACATCTTTAACTAGGCTGCTGATAAAGAACGCTGAGTATCACCTTTTGTGAATCGGGGGGGGGGGGCATTCCTTTTCTTCCCGCCTTTTCTGTTCCCCACCGTGGTTAATTATTACATGACTGTCGGACACACTCTCCTCTGCCAGACAGAAAAGACAAGGGAAGGACTAGGGGGAGGGTTAGAAAAGATAGAAGAGGCACAGAGGAGAGGGAGAATGAATAGAGGGCAGAAAGAGGAAGTATAGACCGGAAGGAACAGGAGAGAGTCTGTTCATTTCAGGATTTCATGTTATTGTCTGCCATTAAACGATGTGTCACATCATGCCGTAACACTTAAACACTCCCTCTCTCTCGCTGACTCGTTTTCTTGAGCCCTCTGCCCTCCATTTGTGGTAGAAAAGCAGGTCAGGGTGATTCATCCGCTTTGTGTGCATGTCTGTGCATGTCTCTGTGTGTGTGTGTGTGTGTGTGTGTGTGTGTGTGTGTGTGTGTGTGTATATATATGTGTGCTGCTCAAATGTTAAGAAAATTATCACAAAATAATCACATTTACTTAAAATGGAACTCAATAGGCTTAGAATTCAAACGTATTCCTGTTCAGGTGACGGGAGGCTGCAGCCGAGGGTTTTACCTGGTTTTTGTAACTTTAGACAGTATCCACAGTCACACACAGAAACAAAAACCTGTGCCGCTGTTGACATTACCGATGGCTGCATGTTAACATCCTCTTCCTCTGTTTCTTCCTTCTTCTGTCTGGTCTTGTTTGTCTGTCTGTCGGATCTCTCTCTCTCTCTCTCTCTCTCTCTCTCTCTCCCTCTCTTCCAGTTCTCCAAAGAGACTCTGGCAAATATTTATTCAGCATACATCGACAACTTCCTCAACGCCAAAGATGCTGTGAGGATTGCTAAGGAGGCCAAGCCAGCATTCCACAAGTTTCTGGAGGTGAGTGTCAGACTGTCACAGTATATCCTGGTATGTGTGTGTGGTTGCTCCTATGTGTGTGTGTGTGTGTTTGTAATAGTGGAATATCTGGAAACCGGTCCACCAATGTTTTCTTGTCGGCTAGGAAGACCTTTTAAACATTTAAGTATATAGACCATAGTGTTGTGAAACTCTCCCTTGAAACGGGTACTATTGAAATTCTGTATGGGGAGATTACCCATCCTATCTCCTCTCTGTATATTGTTGTGTGTGTGTGTGTGTGTGTGTGTGTGTGTGTGTCTGTGTGTTTCCTGCCTTGTCCCGCCTGTCCATGCCAGTATTCCCAGGAGTTTTTGTCTTTCCTTGAAAGAGAGACACTCGATCGTTCTTCCCCTAGAGCTGGATCTCTGGACCAGCCTCTCTCTCTCTCTCTCTCTGTCTCTCTGTCTCTCTCTCTGTCTCTCTGGTGAAGTTATGAATGATAACCGTGAGATATATCTCCAAGTAATGTAATGTCCAAACCTAAAGGATTTCATGGTCATATGAGTTATCACTTGCCAAATATTATGTACCGGTGTGTATAAATCAGTGATTCCCAAACAGAAGAGCTGAAACAGCAGGTGACCACAACATCACCTCAGAAGCGATTGAATTTAACCACAAAGGACCGAACCTAGAACCTAGAAACCTCTACAACGTTTTGAATGATCAAAAATGTTTTACACAAGGACATATTTATCCAGCAGACTGTGAAAAGGTTGTAAGGGTTGTTTCATAAATGCATCTTCCTGTCTCTTTCTGTTGTCTGACTGCTGTAATGGCGCTATGCGACCTTTGCCTTTGCTACTGAAATTGACTGGTAGTTTGTTATTCCTCTAGGTCACTCATTATCCCGTTCCTGTATATGTAACATACAGTCCAATTTTCTTCAAACCATGTCAGGCAATGCAATTCAATAATTGATCTTGCCTAAAGCATCAGGATACCTTTGCGAAATAAAAATCCCAAATATTTCTTTTTTATTTCTTTAAATCCCTGCTATACACCAGGGGTTCCCAAAGTGGGGTTCATGGACCAACAGGGGGTCCTTGAAGAGGTTCCGGTTTGTGTCACGATTTCTCTCTCTAGAAGTTAGCACAATAAAAAATGTACTTCATATGGGTTTACTACTGCCACTCTGGATATCACCCTGCCTACAGTATGGGTAGTTATGAAATTGTGTATAAAGTCATATATAACAACATAAGACAAGAACCTTATCAAATGGGGGCTTATGATTATCTATTTTGGGGGTTTTAGGCTTTGAAGACGTACTGTTAATATGTTTCTGTGTCACTTTGGACCAGCAGAAATAAATCCATCAATATAAAATACAGCATACGTTGGTCGCACAAATGTTGCTTGGATGCAAAAATGTATTGAGGCGCTACAAGAACCTGTCATGTCCTTGTTCAGATGCTCACATTTTAGTACCCTAAGGAGCTTCACACCAAATGGGATTTTCACTGTGGAGCTACTGCGCCATCTTATGGCAGTGAAGCAAAGTGCAGCAATGACCTGGTTTTACACTCTTATCTTGATGTCGTTGTTATTTCTCTCTCTGTCATTCTCTCTGTTACCCCCATCCATGCTCTATCTCTACGCCCTCCCCCGTTCTTACCCCTTTCTTACCCCTTCGTCCTTTCACTGCCTTTATCTTTCATAAACCTCCCTCTTCCCCTCTCCCCGTTTCAATCCATCCCTTCCTCTGTCTCCACTCCCTGTCCTCTCTTTGCTCTCCCACATTCCTTCCCCTCCACCTGTCCAACAGCAAAATATGCGTGAGAACAAGGAGAAACAGGCTCTGGGTGACCTGATGATCAAGCCCGTCCAGAGGATCCCTCGATATGAGCTGCTGGTTAAGGTGAGTCCTAGCCAGGCTTGACATTGGCGGTGTCATTCAGGGTTTATCGAAATGCATTTGTGTCCTAGAACTGACTGAGAAAGGCACGAAGACCACCGTGTGTGTGTGTGTGTGTGCATGTGTGCTAGCATTCATGTGTGTCTGTTGCACTTGCTAAAACACTCCTCAGGACAAGTATGATTGTGTGTGTGTGTGTGTGTTTCCCGTGTGTGCTTATATCCGTGCGCTGTGTGTGTCGTAGGACTTGCTGAAGCACACTCCAGAGGACCACCCGGACCACCCGTACCTACTGGACGCCCAGAGGGACATCAAGCGATTGGCCGAGAGGATCAATAAGGGACGTCGTTCAGCCGAGGAGGCAGAGAGGGAGACGAGGGTCATCCAGGAGATCGAGGCCCACATAGAGGGAGTCGAACATGTGAGAAATACGTGTATTTACTGTAGAGCCTAGATTGAGGAACTGACGTTTGACCCTTTTTGCTGTTGACTCATCTACGATATCATATCACAAGATTAATATGTGGCAGAAGAGCTGATAATGCAAGAACAGGAAAAAAACAAACAGGAAAAGACAATTTTTAGCTCACTGACCCAATGTTGATGTTTTTACAGGGCTTTATTAGATCCATAACTCACTCTCTCTCTCTCTGTGTGTGTGTGTGTGTGTGTGTGTGTGTGTGTGTGTGTGTGTGTGTGTGTGTGTGTGTGTGTGTGTGTGTGTGTGTGTGTGTGTGTGTGTGTGTGTGTCTGTCTCAGATTTTGAACCCCCAGAGGAAGTTCCTGAGACAGGAAATGGTCATGGAGGCGGTAAGAAATATGACGTTGGGGGCTCATCATTTTTAGATTTCATCTCTAGTAACATATTTCAAGCTAATAGCCTTCATTTAAACATGTAGCTGTATAAACCCTGCTTCTACTGGCTTCTACTGGCTTTTACTGGTCTGAGCCATTTGACCAGATTCGTGTATTTGGAGGGGGAATGGGGGAGGGAGCCATAAAGGTCAAGAAAGTCAATTATAATGCAATGTGTATTAAAATAGCTCTAGGAAATGTTATTACAGTGACTAAGCTCCGGCCCCGCTTTATTTTAATCATTTAGTATTCATCTTAACAATTATTTTTAATGTTGATGAAGGGTATGAGTACTTTCTGAGCTCTCTCTCTCTCTCTCTCTCTCTCTCTCTCTCTCTCTCTCTCTCTCTCTGTCTCTGTCTCTCTCTCTCTCTCTCTCTAGAAGACTGTGGGTGGGAAGAAGGACCGTTCGCTCTTCCTCTTCAGTGATCTAATCATCTGCACCACACTCAAGAGGAAGTCTGGCTCCTTAAGACGCAGCTCCATGAGCCTGTACGCAACAACCACACACGTATTCTCACAAAACCACACACACACACATACACACACACACACACACACACACACACACACAAACATAATGCACTCTCTCACAGAATACCAAGCGAAAACACTGCCCCCTGGTGTTGAGCAACAGATATGCAGACATTACCACCTTACAACTATTTCCCTCCGTTTGTCTCAATCTCTACCTGTTTTTCTCATGATCACATCTTTGTTTCTCTCTCTCTCTCTCTCTCTCTCCCTCTCTCAGGTACTCTGCTGCTAGTGTGATTGATACTTCTAGTAAATATAAGTTTCTCTGGAAGCTCCCCTTAGAGGATGTGGAGATGGTGAAAAGTAAGTCTCACTGACATAACGCTGTTGCATGGAAAACACTGCAACTGCAATTTTGCAGATTGTCCTTTTATTTATTAAATTTGAAAGTTTACTGGACGTGGTCAATGATGTGTTGAGTGGGTTTCGTGACCCTTGGGCCCATGAAACTGTATAATTTCAAATAACCTCGGCATGAATGAAAACATAAGCATTCTTTTTTTATTTATTCCTGAAAATAACAAAAACAAAAAATAAGTTTTTACTACAGCAGTTTCTCTAGTTCTTCTGTTCTAGTTATTGTCTTAATTGTATTTCAATGAGTAGGAATCTAGTCAGGTCAACCTTACAGTTGACTGATAGTTGAATCCATCAGTACGATATTCAAATATTGAAACATACTCTTTCACCTTAGGATGTTTGATTTGTATTATGTTGGCTTACAGTTCTTAAATATCCTCACTATTTTACAATTCATTGGGGATGTGGGATCGTTGTGTAGTTGTCTTGTGTCCTGACTGTCTGTCCTCCTGTATGCTAGGCTCTTCCCAGGCAACGAACAAGGAGAGCATCCAGAAGATGATTAGTCGATTAGACGAGGACCTGAGTACGCTGGGTCAGATCAGCAAACTGTCTGAGACCCTCAGCTTCCCACACCAGGTGCTGTAAACACACACACACACACACACACACACACACACACACACACACACACACACACACTTAACCCTTGCCCCTAGTCCTCTACCCCCCCTCGCCCTCTATCCATCTCTTTGTCTCTAAATGAATGAATCACCATAGTCTGAGACGAGTAAATCTTCTCTGCACTTTTGTCCCACGAGCTGCACAAGGAGAAACACTCAAGTTCTTATACTTTCTTTCCTTCAGCGGCTTACATTTCTAATGGTCTCTGCAACCAGGGAGCCATCAAAGAAACAGTGTCTGGCCTTTAATATGACTTTCCTAACTGGCCCCTTCTATTTTTCTCTACTTCATCCCTATCTTTCCTTCCCTTCGCTCGTCCCCAGCCTCTCATCGGTGTCATCGGTGTAAACTGTATGTTTAGTTAACTTTCTTTCTCTCCATACCTCCGTCTCTCTCAGTCCCTAGATGAGGTGATCAAGGACCTAATGGCGTCGGTGCACAGGGAGCTGTCAGAGAAGCAGTCTCTGGCCTTCAGCATGACCTTCCTGCCCACCAAGTTGGAGCTGACCACGGCCTCAGCCGAGAGCAGCTTTGTCTTCGAGTTCAGCTCCCCCGACACTCGCTCCAACTTCGAACAGGCCTTCGAGGAAGCCAAGAAGAAGCTGGGTCAGTCGTGTTATAGTGAGACAAAATGTGCTAACAGTGCGGTCTTCTGCATTCATCCGTTTGCAGTCGATCGCCAAGACAGAAGTAGTGTGTGCACATAGGTAAAGGTCCTACGAGAGATGATGTTGGTAGTGTCTTGAGTAATATTTCGGAGTACTAATAAAGTACAACTAAATAGCAACTGTGCAGGTAACATTTTTCGAGGGGTTCATTTTGGAATGACACCCTTTACATGTTTCTGATACGAATGTGTTCGGCCCAGATGCAACATTTCATTTGAGTGGACCTATTTTTCTGTGTGTTGTGTGATCAGCTATGAACAAGGACCAGTGGGACCCAGAGTTTCTGAAGGCCATCCCTATTATGAAGACACGCAGTGGAATGCAGGTGAGAGCAACAGGCAAAATCCTTTGTCAAAGACGCTGCAACACAGCCCAGGCTGGTTAAGTAAGGGGGAAGAATCATGACTCCGGTTTGGGGAAGATGACCCCAAAATCTATCTATCACAGCTGTTTCTGAACGATCAACAAAATATGTTACACCAGTCTCTGCTTACGTTATTAGTTAAAGAAAGTTATTAGAAAAAGAAATACAAGTTTCAGTCATCATGGAAGGATAACCTTAACAAGAAAATAAAAGATGCAGATCCATTTTTTAAACTATATTTTCATTCAATCACACAATCTCCCTATTTCTGGACTCTCAAGCTTGTCATGTATGTAAATGGCATTTCCACTCATTCATCGTTGTGTCTCTCCAGTTCTCGTGTGCCTCTCCCAGCCACAGCTGCCCAGACAGCGGCTGTGAGGTGTGGGTCTGTAACAGTGACGGATACGTGGGACAGGTGAGAAAATATATATATACTCTCTCTCTAAAATACTGTGGGAAAAATGCTTGTGAATTTTGCAAACAATTTTGACTGAGATCATCATGTTTCCTCTCTAGGTGTGTCTGTTGAACATCAAGGATGAGCCCACAGTGGAGGCCTGTATCGCTGTCTGCTCTGCTAGGATCATCTGTATTGCTGCTGTACCCGGCTTAAAGGGGAGGTCAGCACACTCACACACACACACACTGTCCAAATACTCTACTGAGCTGACTGTAGCTCAACCTCTTATTATTATTATCATACTTGACCTGTCATCATCATCGTCATACCAATCACTGTTGCACATTCCTTCATCTCCTAGGGAACGTGGAGTAGAGCCCGCCCTTGCCCCGCCCTCCGCTGCATCTGGCCACCCCCACTCCCAGCAGCAGCTCCATATATCCATCTCTCATTCGACGCTGGAGCTGACTGAGCAGCCCACAGGTTGGTTTTCCTCGACCTGAGAAGGGACAAGAGTTCCTGCTTGGTCTACACAATATCGGATGGGGAAAATTCCTACATATATTTACATAAACTGTACAGTTGTGTACTTCCGAGCTACAAACACTCCTATGGCACCGTTCCTTCACTTTCTTTGCTACCAAACATATTTTTGGCAGTAACATACATTTTTTTTTAGGATGGGTCTGTAATTTAGAGTCAGGAATTTCTCATAACAAATTGTTTGCAAAATGTAAATTACACTTTCTTTTCTCATTTTTTAATCATATAAATAAAATTACAAATTACATTATAGATTGATTGATTGATTGATTGATTGATTGATTGATTGATTCATTGATTGATTCATTGATTGATTCATTCATTCATTGTTCCCAGGAGCAGGGGCGGAGCTTGTCCCGTTTGACAGTGATGACACAGATGACGAGGACTCCCCCAGCCCCTCTTCCACTTTACAGAGTCAGGCTAGTCACTCCACTATATCATCCAGCTATGGCAGTGAGTAAAAAAGCACACACACACACACACACACACACACACCGCCTCTCTCAATCCCTTACACTCTCTTCCATCTCCCCCCTAAGCTGAGGAGGGCCCAGGCTCTAAGGACATGGCTACAGAGACCACCAGCAGTGAGGAGGAGCAGGAGTTCCCAGTGCCCAGCCTCTACGGAGCTCCAGGGGTCTTAGGGGGTGGCGGAGGTGGCCGTACCCACACAGAGAGCCCCATGGACGGACGCGCCATGCGCCGCTCCTCCCGGGGCTCGTTCACCAGGGCTAGTCTGGAGGACCTGCTCAGCATCGACCCGGAGGCCTACCAGAGCTCAGTGTGGCTGGGCACAGAAGACGGATGGTACACGCAAACAAAGACACATATACACGCTTGGATATATTTATACACATATTGTGCATATACATGTATATACATATACACAGTACATATTGTGTGTCTCTTATGGGCAGACATTTAACAGTGCACATGCCAAGAAACCTCCAGACACACACTGACACAAATGAACAACATAGAAATAGCTGCCTTGCTTGTAGCTGGTGTGTTGACTTCATCATCAGTGTTGAAGCCTAACTCTCTTCTGCTTCTGTGTCTGTCTGTTAGCATCCACGTGTACCAGTCCTCAGACAACATCCGCAACCGTAAAAACAGCATGAAGATCCAACACTCCGCCTCCATCCTCTGTATACTGTGAGTCTGCTTTCCTTTTCTTTCACTGTACACTTTCTCATGAAGCATACCATGAAAATAAGAGTGTCGATCTGATCAGGTTATTTTGTTGTTACTGTGCTTTACTCCTTCAAATGATTTATTTATTCTCCTGTCTTGTTTATACCTCCTATATTCCTCCTGTTCTCCTACTTCAGGTATTTGGACAACAAAGTGTTTGTGTCGCTGGCCAATGGAGAGGTGATTGTCTATCAGAGAGAAGCAGGTATGGTGATAAAGCAGTGATGAAGCATACTTTAATCGTGTTTTTCTCCAGGGTTCCCACAGGCCTTGAAAATCTTGTAATAAATAAAATAAGGTTTTTGTACTGCTATCCCTCGGTGTCCTAGCGAGCTGTGCTCACAGCAAGACAGCGACAGGCCACTGCCTGAGCACTCCCCCTAGAGGAGAGAAACCTAATAACAGTTCCAGTTTGTGACAATGAATGAATGGATTTGATAGTATTCTCATGCTTGATATAGCAGCACTGTTGAGTTGAATGATTTCCCCATGATGTCTTGATTTAACAAGGTCATGAGTACAAAAATGAGGCCTCTATTTCTAGCATCTTACTCCCAAACATGACAACTTTGAGTCCTTGAACAAGACCTAGAAAGTCACTGAAAAGTCTTAGTGGGTGTGTAAAAAAATGCAACCGGCTTCCACACATAAGATCTAATAGAATTTGTACTTTTGTAAGTGTGCACTATTACTACAATACTGTTGGTGCTAGGGGTCAGATAAATAAACCGGTAAGTTGCCTTAGTAGCTGAAACTTTGATGGTTCTGATGCTGTTTTTTTTTGTTTCCTAACCCACCCCCCACCTACTTCCCCCCCACCCACCGATCTGCAGGTAGCTTCTGGGATGCCCAGTCTTCTCAGATATTGGTTCTGGGCACGCTCAGTAGCCCCGTCACCAAAATGGTTCCCGTGGGAGGGAAGCTGTGGTGTGGATCACAGAACAGAGTCCTTATTATCAACACATCTACACTGGTACAAGAGGTAGGTAGATGAATAAAGGGATGGATGGATGGACAAATTGATGGAGGGAGGTTTAGCAGGATAAAGGATGGATCGCTGCATCACAGAACATGATCTCAAAGCAACGGAGTAACAGATGAGACAGATGGATAGTCTCTCACTTTTTCTCCTCCATCCCTCCCTCTATCCATCCCAGCACTGGTTCCAGGTGGGCACAGACAGCAGTCGGTGTGTGACGTGCATGGTGGCGTACGGCCAGGGGGTGTGGTTGGCGTTGCAGGGCAGCGCCCACGTCCGGCTGTACCACGCTCAGACCTGGGAGAGCCTCACAGAGGTGGACGTGGCGCCCGCCGTGCACAAGATGCTCGCAGGTAACACGCATGAAGTGAAGTATAGGAACACACATACAGGTTTGTTCAGGGAATACACACACTCACAACGCTCTCATGCACAAGAGGAGAACTGTGTAGACAAAAAAAACATTATATCATTGTAATGCTGATGGCAGCAGCAGCAACTCAGATCTTCCCTGAACTTTCTCCAATCCCTTCTCTCTTTAACTCCCATTTTCCAATAACTCAACCCCCATCTGTCCACCTCCTCTCTTTCCTCTGTCCCTCCTTTACCCTCCTTTCCTTCCCACCATCCTCCTCACTCTTCCTCCCCCTACTTTCCTACCCTTCCATCACGCCTGTTCCCCTCTCTCCACCCTAGGCTCGGATGCAATCATCAGGCAGCACAAGGCAGCCTGCCTGAGAATCACAGCGCTGTTGGCCTGTAAGGACCTGCTATGGATTGGTACCAGTGCAGGTAAAAAAAAACGACTGTTAGAGCTTTAACAATACACAAAATATACAACAATACTGAATGGTTGAGTGTGAATGATGACTATATGCTTTGTCACGATCACATTTCCAAATAAACCATGTGAAACTCGTGTTCCTCTACAGGGGTGGTCCTCACCCTGGCCATCCCAGCCGTGAGCTCTGGAACTGGGGCCGGCACGCTGAAATCTCCCCTGGTGCCCATGGGCTCCGCTCACGGACACACGGGCCACGTACGGTTCCTGACATCGATTGAACTCCCAGAAGGGTTTGATGTTAATTTCCCTCCTCCACCCTCCGATTGCACAGGTGTTTACTATGTTTCTGCTTCTAAACATGCTTGTTTGTTCGCTGGTCGCTGAATCATTCCCATTTTTCATGCCCCACCAGCCCATATATCACACATACATATCCATGGCACATACAGTACATGCTTTTGTGTGCTCTTTGCTACTTCTGCAGCAGGACAAATTTTTACACAAAAATGACACATTTCACAGCTGAACTGAACCAAACGTCTCTCTATGTCCTAGGCAACCAATCCCACAGCAGCAGCACAGTCGACAGGGGTCTCCAAAGGCGGGACTCCACGCGCCGCCGAGCCTCCGCCCACCTTCCCCCCAAAACCAATCAGCTAGTCATCTCTGGGGGCGATGGCTACGAGGACTTCAGACTGACCAATAGCAGTGAGACAGTCGGGCGGGACGACAGCACCAACCACCTATTGCTGTGGAGGGTCTGAGGCAATCGACCCAGTTTGAAGAACCCAATTTTCCCAGCCCCCCCCCCCCCTCTAGTCGAGAACTGCACTCAACCCCTGTCCTTCTCCCCTTCTGACTCCTCACCTGTTGGTGTTGTTTCTTTGGTTTTCTGCTCGGTTCTCCAGTCTCTATGTGCATATGGGTGTCAACTCCCTCCTGGACTGACTCAGAAAATGGTCACTTAAAAACCAAGTTTCTTGTGTCTTGTTGGTGTGTGTTGTTCCTCACTGAGTGGTTTTTGTGCGTGTGTATTTGTTCTTTTGGCATTGGACTGTACACGACATTCACTGCTAGTATTGTCCGGTCTAGAAAAGTGTTAGGAAACTCAGCCTTTACGGAAAGAGAGAAAGAAGAAAAGAAAGATGGAAAACTTTTTCAAACTCTCACAGTTGGAAGTATGGTGAGAATAAGAGATGGAGAGAAAAAGACAGAAGAGAGACTTGGACTCAGCAGTATGTCTTTGCATGGACAGTTGAATGGAGGGGTTGAAGAAGGACGGGGACACGGGTGAAACCGTTAGTTGTCTTTGACCTTCTCTTTCTTGGACTGGGACATCAACCCTTCACTCCATCACGGCTTCATCTTAACCTGAACTACAGAGAAACAACCTTCTGATCGTCAGGAGAAAATGAAAATATACTAAAATGATATCAATGAACGAAAGTGAAACGTTCCGACACAGCCTGTAGTTTGTGACCAAGTCTCCCAACAGCTTGCGTGGCTTTCTGATTAGTGATATTGTGTTTCCATGTTGTTACATTTCTGGGGATTTCTGCAGCTACAGCCCAAGATTAGCCCAGCGGTTCACTTGATGTCTGCAAGCTTTTAAAGGAGAAAAAAGATATGAGGAGGTCCCTCTCCCCTCAAATCCGATTGGCCAGCCACAGGTCTGGACAACGCTCCCCTACTTGCAGATCCAAGATCAGATCTTCCTGATCCCAGTACTCTGTTTACCATTGAAGGGATGAAATAACATCTACTCCTCAATCAGTACTTACTGACGGTGGGACTGCTAAAAACAAATGTCCCATTCTCATAAAGGGAGAGTCAAGAAGAGTGTCATTTATGTGCAATATATGGCAAGGGTACCTAACAAGACTATACACACATGCACACAATCACGCACACAATCACACACACATTTATGCACAGCCTTCAATCATGTCAGTACACAAGTCTCACCATTGCATAATGCAGACACACACACACACACACAAACACACTTGTTTTTTCCACACAAGTAATCACAATTTATCTGCTTATTATTCTTATTTTTGATATCAGTTTCAGATGATATGAAAGGGTTAGACAAAGCCGTGTCCCGCTACTGGAGTTAAGTAGAAAAAAGTGCATTGGAGACATTTTTTAAAAATGATTATGCCAAAGCCTTGTATCTGTAAAAGACATGCAGGGGTCTGAAACTATTTTTGTTGCCAAGAGATTTCAGCCAAAACTCCCCCTGGCTGGAAGTGTGTTTGTTGAATGTTCTATCAGGAAGGAAATTGGGAACTATTGCTGATTTTCAATAGCAAACTCTTTCTAGATGACGCTGGGCTGTGGTAGCAAATAAAAAATACTTATGTACAGTATTTATGGTTTTGATTTTAGCTCATCTTTTTTACAGCACTTAATTTATAGAGGATGTAGATTTCACTATTTCTTTTGGGTTGAGGAAGAGGAGGCCCCCGACTTAAATAACAGGATAGACAAATAGTGAGGTGCACTTTGGCTTGGATAGACACACACACACACACACACACACTGAGACACACACAAACACACAGTGACTGCAGTATTGACAGCTATGCTACTGAAGATGGATGTGCGTGTGTGAGAGAGAAGACAGACGAAGACTAGGTTAGAAGGGCAAATGCTGAGTACCTGCACGTGCCTTCAGAAGGCTAAAACTTAGGCCATCACACACACACACACACACACACACACACACAGAGCTCTCCCTCTGTGCTATAGCAGGTGCCTGTGAAATGAAGGGTGACTGGCTTACACACACGCACACACACACACTCTTAGCCTCAGGCTTTGGGGTTAAGTGGCGATTGTATTTGAGCCCTCTAAGCCTAGAAAACCTCACTGCACCTTTCCAACCATCTGGGCGCTTCACCTGAGCTTTCCCACCTCCTAACTTCCCAGCATGAGGCTAACACTCCCACTGTGAGCTAACGGGCTAATGGCTAACAGGATTAACTGGCCATTTGGATAGCTGTCCGCTGCTAACTAGCTAGTGAGCTCTCTGTACAGTAGCTGTATGTGCTAAGTGGAAAGGGCATGTGTCTGTGTATCTACGTCAAGTGTAAAAAGGACACATTATGTTCTGACCCCCCCACCCCCGCCCCCACCCTCCTCTCCAAATCTATTTTGGGATTTTCTACCCATGACGAGGGCAAAATCCCAATTAGCCTGTGAAGGGTACTATGGAGGGAAGATGAGACATTTTAGCAATGTCCTGTAACGTAAAGGTAGCAGATACGTGTTTTTAATGTTCTATATGATTCACTACACTGACATTTGTGTTCCCAGTGCCAAATGCTGTTCCCTGGGCAAGCTATCTATGAAAATGTACCCATGCTGGCTGTCGGGCGTAGGAGAGATCCCTGCTGATTGGGATTTAGCACATTTTCTGTGAATGGTGAAAAAGTTGTGGGTCTTCAGAATTGTATTGAGTGTTTAGAGCAACCTGTCTGTGATCTCTGCCTGTGCCAGCGCCTCTGGGGCAGCGTTTCTTAAACTGTGAGTCGGGCGCCAAAATGGGTCATAGGCCCCTTGCTGGCGGGTCCCCAGATGACAAGAGTACTGCTATGTTTTCATGAGCTGCGGTCTCTGGGTGACACAAATTTACTTCGGGCCCTGTGCTGAAAACGTTCTAAGAAACCCTGCTCTGAGGCTTGCCTTGTGTTTTCCTGTGTTGATGGTCAGTAACTACAGTAGAACAAACTGCTGCCAGGATTGGAGTCAAATGACTTTCACTTCAGCTGATTCAGGAAGTAGATTTTCTTCAAAATTGGAACTGAAAAACGTGTTAAAAATGCTGTTATCTCTACTCAGCAGTGACATAAATATGAATGATCACTTATCAGTAGATACTGCAAGAAGGGCAGGTGCATTTGAAGTTCAGAACTCGGTGAAATGAAACTCAGTTGACTCAGACTCTGAATACTCGACGTTACTCTCACACACATTCACACAGAAGCACACACACTGCGTCTTAGATATGAAGTACAAACTCCATGCTGATTTGACCACGATTGAGAGAATTCAGCATGTTGTGGTAGCACCATGGCAATCACTTACAGTCATAAATGACAGGTTTATGCTTCATCTTAACCATCACATGGAACTCATGCTATTATCACTGTAACTTTCAGTAACTTGTAAGTAACCTCTTTATGCCCGTATGTGAACGAAGTCTTTAATTGTTGTAAATATTGGTATATATTGCCTTTTTTTCTGTAAATAGTGCACCCACGGTCCTCAATTGTTGATATGAATCTAATGGCATATTTTTATATACTTGTGTAAGGTTTGTTTTTGTTTGTATTTTGTTTTTTTTCCTCTGGCATGCGCTGTCAGTCACGTTTAAGTTATAAACTGTCACAGAACTTTTCCAAAACAAGAAGAGAGAGACAAGATGGCCTCCGGTATCATCAGAGCAATTGACAGATAAGAGTTCAGCTCTGCTCCGTGGCTGCTGCAAAGTAGCTTGGCGATTGTACGCCAGCCGGTACAACACTTCTTAGTGCTGGAGAAGGGGAAACAGCATGGCGTGGTGCAACCCGCTCAAAACTCTGTCTAGCAATGGCTGTGGTCATCTCGTCTTGCAGTTGTCATGGTTACAGTACTTCAGAGTTACTTCCTGTATGTAGCTGTTCCTGTTTTGTCACTGTGGGTTCCTCTTTGTAATTAAATCAGTTCACTGGTGCCAGTCTCTACATGTCCCTGTTTCTTTTTCTCCACTATCTACAGCACGCCCTCGGTTGGACACTTTTACTTTTTCGGTACGCTCTAGCAGGGATTAAACCTAGATGCTCTACCTGAAGAGCTACACGAGACCATCTCATTATTGACTTAAAGGATATGTAACTGCTGTGCATGCGTGTTGCCTCTGTGTGTCTATGCGGGCCCGTGTGAGTGACGACGTGTTGAGCTCAAGGTGAGTCCCAGCTTTATCCCATCCATAGCCACAATTTTGAACATCAAGTTGAAGGTGAAACCCAAATATATTTTACTTTGAAATGATGGTTGCCTCTAATGTTACCAGGGTGGGTTGTATCACTCATGTTCATTTTGCTTTGGCCCACTGACAACCAACAATGAAGTGTATTGTGATATGATAGTCCTATGTACAGGAAACATGAATGCAAGCCATTCAGGATACACACACACACACACACACACACACACATGAATGTCACAACCCACAACACGAGTTACGACCCACCCACATCTACACACATCATTCAAATGCACAAAACAGCAAAGCTCTGTCTTTGTGTGGTGGGGCTGGGGGGGACTGGATTTGTATACTCACACACATACACACACACACATACACACACACACACACACACACGAACACACTCTCCCAATGAATGAAGACGGGCAATAGAGAGGAGCAGCACAGACATTCCCCTGTGTCTCACCAGAATGAGAGGTTGATATTGTGTCATTGACTCACACACTGACTCACTGGTCCAGCCCATTGGATAAAGGCGAGTAGAGGTTTCCCCATCAACTGATAAGAGTCTGTAAGTGTAATTTAGGATGTGACATTTCTGTGTATTTGGCAAAGCTAAGATTTTATCTTGCATGCTGTATTGAAACTAAATGTCAAACACACAATCCACTGTTAAACAGCCTATTTTTCCTAAAAGCTTCCTTACCCCTGATAACATACTTTTCCTCAAGTTCCCTTAGAGCCTCAACTTGGGATCCCTGGGCTGGAAAGCTTTTTGGAAAGCGACTTTATTCAGAGCTATTGTTGGGATCTACTTTGCAGACAGTGTAGCTGATAACGAAGGGAAAAGATGAAACTCTGTTTGGCCTATACGTTCATTCTCATTAGTACATGGCATCGGTATCGGTGGGTCAAACTTAGCCCTCGTATTGCCTGTGTGGCTTCCATCAGCGGGGCTTCATTCAGGATTAACGGGTTTGGATGGATTGTGCTAAATAATCATTTATCTTCATCTTTCTTCCTATAAAGTCTTGAACTGCCAAAACAGATGCATTTCATAAATTTGTGTCAATACTTTAACCCCACCATCCCGTTTCCGCCTCCTCAAATTGCCACCCCTCCCGCATGTATGGTGGCCTAGTGTTTAACCTGAGGATCTGGTTTCTGGTGTATAACTCCTCCATCAGCAAGCATCCGCGCTGCTGAAGTGTCCTTGAGCAAGACACTAAATCCCTATCAGCTCCAGGCTGCTGTTCTGTATCTGACCATGCACTCTGACTTCCCTGAGGAAAGGGGCAAGTAAAAAGAGAATTTCCCTACAAGGATAAAGAGTATTATTATTATTATTATTATTATTATTATTATTATTATTATTATCATTATTATTGGTGTTATTATTGTTGTTGTCTGTGGAGTATCCTATGCCTCCTGTTGATCTGTACACTCCAGTAGTGACTGACTTCCTTCCTTCCTTCCTGTCGCCGCAGACACAGTCAGTCTTTGGTAAAAAGTGAGACAGATGCTCCCCGACAGATGGCCCCCAGCCCCCTGAACTCACCACCTCTACCGCTACTGGCGTGTATTCCCCGCATTTACTGGCGGTGACGAGTCAGTACAGCTCAGCACAGCGCCGGTAGGTCAGAGAGGGCGATGCTGCTTTCAAGTGTTGTTTGAAATATCGTAATTGCGAGGGCAGCGCACATGGTCCCCAAAAAACTGACCGGGAAAATGGGGATTTTCCGAGAGTAGCCGTGTTCCGTTTATGGGAGAACAACTGATCGTAAAAGTGATGTATTTTGTTATCTTGGCATTCTATGTAAATAGATAGTATTGCTATATGTTTCTACTTTCATTCTTTGTTTAACTTGTAGTTATCATGCATTTTTGTTTCTAATAAATTAATTAAAACATCAATTACATTTCCTCATCTTCATTCTGCAACACAAAGCAAGCTCTTTGGCAGTTGATTTCTGAAATACAACGATAACCACTACAACAAAACGTTTTACATTTTGTTATTGTTCCCGATCACAGCGGATGAAAGTGTCGTATTTACGATAAGCAATTGAAGGCAGCATGTGAGAGAAAGAAAAGAGGGGGTGGTTGATAGAGAGAGGGGAACGGCAAAGTCAAAGAGCGAGAGGGGATGGGAACTATACTGCCGGTTACACACACACACACACACACACACACACACACACACACACGTATGCACATCAACCACACACTTGGGTTTCAGCTTGCAGCGGTGACGCACTGTGAGCTCACCGCGCCTCTTCACTGTGTTTAATTTTTTTTTTTACACAAGAGAGGAGTTGCAGAGGGGGAACCTCCGTTACCGGAATTGTAGTTTTTATGTATTTCCAGACATTTTGATAACATCTCTCAACTCTTTACGGCCGATGATCACTCATTTCAACCCCATTTATCCACCAATCTGGTAAGTCTGATACTTTTGCCTTCTTGTTGTAGCCTATACTACTATTGTTGAAGCCTATAGTTTAGTTTAGTCAGTCATGGCAGGCTACAGTGTGCGGCTTTTCTCACCACAAATCCTATGCAAGCATCAATCATCATGACCACAGTTACGCATGGCGGTGATGTGTTCTTCTTTCAAAAGACTGCGATAGCCCGTAGCCTGACCGGTGGCAATTAATACAGGCTTCATCATAAAGCTCAGGCTACATGTACCCAACTTTATGTAAGCTATTTTCTTCCCCGCGGGCACTGTGGTTCAAGCTTCAATATAACATAGACTTTATGCCATATGCCATACGAAAACTCACTATCCTATGATATTCTCGTAGGGACTGATAGTGTGTCTGTGGTGATCTATAGTGAGTTTATAGTACTTTATGGTATTATTTAATCTCCTATAGCATTCCTATAATATTCCTGTAGACGTTTAGCTTTGCTGTGATGTTTGTATAGCATCCTCCTGAAATGTATTATAGGATTCTTACATAGGAAGTTAGATTTTAAGTTCTAAGTAACCTTAAATGTAGGTTATTGGCTTTGATGTTGTAACGGATTCATTGTACCACAGGCTGTTGGGTTATGCTGTTAGGCAACCGAGTGGTCGGGTTGCCTTAATAGACATTAAACTGTAGAAATCGCCGTGTGTCGTGTTCACTATGTGATGACAGCTTGGTGAGAGAGGCTCCGTTACTACAGAGTAAGTGCATGCTTGACGCACTGTCATGGGTACGTGATGACGTGTGTCCTCACTGTATTAATCAGTGGTAGTAGCAGTGGTAGTCTCTCTCTCTCGCGCTCGCTCGCTCTCTCTCTCTCCTCCTTTCTGTTATATTAATTTCGTAATTATCTGTAGAATCACTTTTGTATTGATAAAGCACGTGAAGACTTTCTGATATCTCTCTCTCTCACACTCTTCCTCTATCTCTCAGCTTTCCACTCCTTAAGGTAACTGATCATTTGAAATTGTGTGTGTGTTGAGGTAATAGTCTCATCACCATCACATACACCACACGACTCTAGTCCTGCCAGGCTGTATTGCAAAATTAGTCCACTACACTGGAATGCAGCAGATGGAGGCACGCACCCTGGGTACACACACACACACACACACACACACACACACACACACACACACACACACACACACACACACACACTCTCACACTCTCACCAGCACTAAAATGAGAAGCATCGTGCGTCAGGCTAGGCTGCTGTCTGCAGGTCTTCTGGCCAGTGTCGTTTTTGGCAGAGGGGCTCCATTGTCAGACACCAAATTCCTGTGTGCTTGTATCAATATGAGGCTGTCGACTTCTATCTCCCCCTTCCCCCTTACACACACACACACACACATCCACCAGGAGAGGGTCCGGTACAGCTTCACTAGCCTGTCTGCTTATCCAGTGTCTTGCCATTTACCACTTGAGCTACATGAAGACGTTTTTCATGATGAGAATGATTTTATTTAATATATTACCATCATATTATGACAGAGGTGAATATACTGTACAGAGTATGTGATGTAACATTCTTGAAGCATTTTAAATATTTGATAGCTCTTATCTCACGACAGGGGGACAAACTCAGTAACCTGTGCTATGCAATGCTTGCATTTTTCCTTGTGCAAATAAAACCAAGCACGCGTGTATCCGGATGTGTCTAGTTTGATTTGTGTCGGTTTTTGTGTGTGGGAATGTTAACATCCAGTCGGGAGCTTCTGTTGGTTTGGCCTAACCAACTGTGATGGGCTGAGCGTGCTGTTTCACGATGAAGCCTGGATGAAAAGTAATGTTGGTCCTCTCTGCTATACATTAACTCAGGAAGTGGGCGACTCTAGAGTGAGATCAGCCTGAGGAGAGGGTTTGACTTGGTTTGTCCCACATGCCTTTCTACATTCACGGCCTTCCTCAAACCTTCTGGGGTAGCTTGTCTGTATAGTACAGGGCCGTTTAACGCTGCTCTCTTGGGACAAAAAACATTTGCGTTACTTTTCATCACAAGACGTCGTAAAAGTCTCGCATCTCCAAAATGTCACCTTTTCAGGAACTAAGAAAAGCAGCTTTGTTTTTAGCTTGATGTCAATGCTTTTTTGACAGTTTTTTATCTCATCCATGTGTCTTCTTTGGGACAAAAACCCATAGAGGAGAATGTAATCCTTCAGTTGAAGTGAAAACTTGAAAATCACGAGGTTTTCACATGACAACAGCAATATGTTAAAAACAGCATTAACATAACATTGTTGTGTTGAAATGTATTTTCATTAACACGGGTTGTGTTTGCAGTAAAAGTAACAAAAATGTGTGTTTTCCCCCAAAAAGACACACAGATGTGTTAACTGTTAAACGACATCCTTTTTACGAGTGTAGTCAATTATTCGGTTGTAAAGATTTTATTTAAACAGATTGTATTCTTTTTGCTTTATCTCTGGTCCAGAAGAATATTTACAAATATGTTGGTCTTGGAAAATGTCTGGATCTGTAGGTCAGTTTGCATTGCAGTCCATGTATTTGCAAGGGGGCAAATGTGGCAGAAGCCCTTTTTGTCTTAGGGCTTAGTCTCTTAATTGGACTGTTTGAGTACTCCATTAAATCCTACGACTTGATTGGCTGTCATTTTTAAGGACAGCCTCGTTCATTTCGGAAAGCAGGAAGGGAAAGCAAGGGAGGTGCCAGAGGAGGCGAAGGAAGGACCAGAGAAGGAGTTGGCCTTCCTTTGGGCCTGCCACAAAATGCCACTAGTGACACATGTTATGTCAACATGTGTCACTAGTGACACATTTGATTCTTGTCGTGTTTCTAGGGTCATGTGTGCGTGTCTAGCAGCGTATCTTTTTGAGAGGAAGGTAGATTGTACATCCTGTTATGTCGAACTGACATGACAGTTAACTCCACTAAAGCTGATATTTGTAATTATACCACTCTGACTGACACACACACACACACACACACACACACACACACACACACACACACACACACACACACACACACACACACATACACTTGCTCAGTCTCTTACTGTCTTGTGCTCACACAAGCAGGTACACATAAACAAAAACAAATTCCGACACTCAATGACTCACTCTCTCTCACACTCTCTCACACTCTCTCTCACACTCTCTGTCTCACACTCGCACAAACACAAACACACTCTCTCTCACACTCTCTGTCTCACACTCGCACAAACACAAACACACTCTCTCTCACACTCTCTGTCTCACACTCGCACAAACACAAACACAATCTCTCTCACACTCTCTGTCTCACACTCGCACAAACACAAACACACAAATACGTTCAGCCTTAATTAGGAGGTTGTGCAACGTGAGTGAATGGTTGGATTTACCTCAAGCCAAATTTAACCCCCATTTTTCCTCTGTGCCCCACCCAAGGTGTTTACGTTGCTCCGTTGTTTTAGAAAAGAGGGGAAAAAGGACATTTTTGGATTTGAAAGAAGAACAGATTTAGCTCTGAAGAAAGAAAGAAAGAGAACAAACAAACTACCAATGAGAGAGATATATGAGATAATTATAGCTAATTGAATATAATGTATAACCAGACAGAAAGGAGAGGTTGATTAAAAGAAGAGAAAAGGGAGGGATGGAGAAAGAGAGAAGGTGGAAAGATTCCTATGAGGTTTCACGTGTATCCAGATATAATATATTAAATGTATGACACCAGAAAGTGAAGCCAGAGCGTGATGTCTGGTATGGTAGTGAGTGGTATGGATAGTCAGTTTATCCATGTTTCAACGAAGGGGAAAAAGAAGAGAAGAAAAGACAAAGAGATGAGGGAGGAAAACCAAGGGCCATGAGAGAGAGAGAGAGAGAGAGAGAGAGAGAGAGAAGGGAGGAAGAGAATCTGGCATCTTGCTCTTTACAGGTGCACATTAGCAAGTGACCATAGCTACATATGGGAGTATGGTGTGTAGCTCACATAGATTACACTATACTACCACGCAAATACACATCAAAACTTGCGTAAGGATTGTTAGGGTAACTTCACACAGACATACACAGCGCTTAGTGTGTGTGTGTGTGTGTGTGTGTGTGTGTGTGTGTGTGCTTGCGTGTGTGTCTGTGTGGAAGCGAGGAACCTAAAGACACGGCTAAGCTTTAATTAAGCTGTCAATCCTGTCATCCGTCTGTTCATCCATCCAACCGGAGTGGTTGGGAACGCCGCCAGACAGTCTTCCGTCCGCGCCACTGCGGCCTGCTTCCCCAATGTCAGCCAGGAAACTCCGTGCCAAGGAAATTCCCACTTTGGTAACCACAGATCCCATTCCAAGCTGGACCTGAGCGCTCCGGACACAGGGATTGGTAGAGAATGGTATAATTAAAGGGAAACTAAACTGGAGTTCTGGAGCATGAGCAGCAATCATACGCGCTACACACACACACACACACTATAGCATATACATAAACACACACAGGCTAAACTAGGAGTTATTTTTGATGTATTTGATGTGCTATAGCTATAACCCAGAGTGACCCTAGTGGGGTTTGGCAGACAACACTCACATTCTATAGTAGCATTGAAATAAGGTTGGAATAAGAGTTTCTATAACAACAAAGTCTTACACTTTAGCTCAATCCTACCCCAAGTCTGCGTCTGTGTACTATTTACTGTCCCTCTGATGATGAGCTCTTTGTTCAGTTACACAGGGATATGTGTCTACTGGTATGATATGATATATGATATGATATATGATCACACTGATGATATGTAAGTTGAGAGAAATGCAAGTCATGCTGCGAGTACACCTGTCTGTTTCCCGTCGGTTGAGCTCACTCAATTCAGGAAGTGGAAAAGAGTCACTTCCCGGATGTCTTAGATCTGTCGAGTTCAAAGGTCATCTGTATCAGCGGTTCTTGGCATTGACTCTGTGCGAGCAGTGTCCTGGTGTTGCACTTTATCCCTGATTCCTGTTTATTTCTCTATTGTGTTTCTCGCTGGAAGACAAATTGATTGATTGACTTTATTTGATAAGCCAAAGAAAAACTATATGTATGATATATTACTCCTAGACAGAGACCATATCATACTCATTATTTCATCATCATCATCATTTTTACAAGTGATCAAAGGATGAAATAATAAGGATAATATAACACATTTATTTTTTGAGTGGCAGATCGCTCAGTCACATTTCATCAAAATTGGACCCTGTCAGGGCAAAAAGGAGCGAGCAGTAGTCTGGGCTTGATGGCACAACATGAGTCCATCTGATGACCTCTGCTTCTATCTTTCCTGTCCCTCCCTGCTGTGTGCTGTTCAATGGCGCAGAAATAAAAATAAGCTTTAAAAAAGAGGGAAAAAGCGACCGCAGACGTTCCCCGATGGCAGCCCTTGGGGGGGGAAAAAGACACAGCTGAAAGAAACCATAAAAACGAACAAAACGAGCCAAATACCGGTCGCTGGATTTTAGTTGCCAGACCAAATCACACACCAGCAAAACTCATGTCCACTCCAATCACTTTGTGACGAGGCAGAAGTGAGTGACTCCGTGCGTGTGTGTGCTTGTGTGATGTTTTGGAGCGAACGCTACAGACATGCTCCGTTTCAAAACAACCGCTGAGTAATGACAACGTAGCCACAGAGTAGGAAATTGAAACTCTCGTCTCTAGTCACACTTTTATAGTTATTGAGTACGACTCCAAACACAGCATATTTAGATCCATAAATATACACGTGTGTGTGTGTGTGTGTGTGTGTGTGTGTGTTTGTGTGTTTTTGGGGGGGACTGCAGGGTTGCAAACTCATGGTTTTGCAAGGCGTTTTCCTTCTTATCGCCTGTATTTTTTTGGTTCTAGATCACATGCATTAGGAATACCTACACACACACACACACACACACACACACACACACACACACACACACACACACACACACACACACACACACACACACACACACACACACACACCTTATACTATACACTATCACATGCCTACATAAAAATGACTCCAGTACACTCAGAGAGACATATGGAGTTGTTTAACATTCCCAGAGGTTTGTTTAAGATTCCCACCGCCCTCTCTCTCTCGTCTCCACCGCTCCGAGGTGGGAATGTCCCCCTGGGAATTGGACTGACTGACCCAGCCGTCCATTAAGACGCACTTTTCCGTACTTTATATCCCCCTACTTAGCTGTAACGGGCATTGCGCTCTCTTTCTTATTGCTTCAGCTTTGCCTCATTTGCCTGAGAGCAGGACAGAATGTGAAAAAAAGAATAAAACCGGTTCCATACAGGAAGAGCACATCTGCTGTTTAACCCTTATATAACACGGCCCTTTTCATTACTTACCTTTTCACTGTATGAGATAATCAGATTCTCTCTACCTGAATCCAGCTTTTGAAATAGAGTGGTTTTTTTCCAGTGACTAAAACAGTAATTACCTAAATCCTTTGTCTTCGTTTGACAAATAGAAATCGTGTAAGTGCTGTTGTTGTGAGTGTGTGTGTGTGTGTGTGTTGTGGTGCCTCTCATGTAGGTCTGGTATGTTAGGATTTAAGGTAATTGACCATAAGGAGTTGATTTACATCCACTCGTAATGGTATTATTGACGTAAGGGAAAATACCAGACTCTCAAAAACACAATCTCTTACACACCTTTATTTGTCAACTCAACTATTTTCCGATCTCCCACACCCTTCTGCTTTTGTCTTCTGTAACCCTGAATTTGTAATAATGAAAAATCTATGTAGGCCTTGGCTTCTTCAAGTATGGTTACGCACCCAGAGTCGGCTGCATGCTGTCGTCTGGTGGGTCACTGCATGAAAGGAGTAGCAGAATGTGTCGATCGATCTCGTCCCTGTGGAAGAAACCTTTAATACTTTGACAAAAACTTGTAAGAACAATTGATGTAGTGCTAAAAAAATATTTAAGTAGATGATTTAAGGAAGGTTTTTCCATGTGCATCACCGGTGGTTAGATAACTGGCCAATGTGTATCAACGCATGGCGACAGTGGGAAATTGGGTCGGTGTAGTGTCACCCTGGCGTATCCTGGGAGCTCCGGTTGCCACAATGGTGTCGCTGTGATGTCATCACAGGACTGTAACCACAGCAGAACACCTCACTGCATCCAAGTGGATTCTCTCTCTGTGTGACCCCCCTCTTCTCCCCCTGTCTTTCTCCCTCTACCTCCCACCCTCTCTGTCTCTCTCTCTCTCTCTCTCCACTCTTTCATCCTCTCTCTTTCCACCTTAGCCATGTCTGCTAGACAGCATGTTGGAGAGACACAGGAGAGGCCCGTTAGGTCTCTGCTGGTGTACTATTCCGCTGGAAAACATGACAGGGTGACATCACGCCAACCCAAGGACAGCGAGAACGAATGATAGAGGGCACACTGAGACAAAGACATAGTAAGAGAAACGCATCCACCGACAAGTGAGGACAGCCAAAACGTGCGCAGTTTATCAGACACGCTCCCCATAATGAGACATTGTCTCTATAATAACGTAGAAAGTGTTGGCGTAAATCAGCCATTCATGTGCCGATAATGGGCACCTCCATTAAGCCAAACAGTGGGTATGGTTGTCCATATCACGTCGTTGTGATACACGTGCACATTATCTCTCGGTCCACGAAATGTCTGATGGATAATGGAGTGTAATTACCTTAAACCTTTTTTGCCTGCTCAGTTCTTTTGTGTTGTATCACTATTAAATGGGCAGCCGTACCTTCTGCTGGGCTGAATGGGTAGCCATTATCGCCATGCGAATAGTTGATTTTTTGCCAGTCGTTTTTCTGGCTTATTATGGGGTGGAGAAACAGTCTTGAGTCGTTGTTCAAAGTGCAGGGTCAGACATTTTTCGCTGTTGGAGCAGTAGTAGCCTTGCTGAAGGACACTTCACTTGGGGTGAGCAGTTTGGGGACTGAACCTGCAACCTTCCAGTCACGAATGGTCATGTCCATTGGTGTTAAGCATCTATATGGCAGTAAAGTGGAGCAGCTCTCTCTATTTTTTTTAAATCTAGCTAGACTAGTATACGCACCAACACTACCGTTACTCAGTTTTCACCTGAAACTAGTTTAGAAATTGGTGTATCCGAAATGTGCATACCTGAATATGTTCTTGCAGTAAGCCAAGGCTACAATGCACACGTTGCCTCCCAGATGTACACATATTCACCATTAACTAGTTGCATATTAGTAGCATATTGCCTCTTTATTAGTCATTATAAAGCACCTATTAATGCCTTACTCTGCATGCCCATATTCTACAACTACTGGGCCATTAACTAAGAGTTTTCCCTCAATAACCTCCTAATTACTGCTTATTGATAGGAAGTAAGGAAGTTGTTGTACATGAATTAAGATCTTAATATGCTTTGCTCAGTATGGGCCTTATAAGGTGGTAGTACCACAAAAATAGTCATTCTCCCTTAATAACACTTAAGAAATATGGTCTATTCTTATGTAACAAAACACAAAACTACAAGTGATAATAGTCCAAATAACTCTAAATTAAGTCTTTCTAACTCAGAATATGTTCCCCATTCTAAAGTGAAGTCTTGCTCATAACCAATTCACTAGCATTTTGACACTTACTAACCCACACAGGTTCCCTATTCTAAAGTTGCCTCGTCTTCACACTGAATCCATTATAGCACACAACTACTGCCAGTCACAGACCCTATTCTTAACTGTCTATTGAGATGCACAGGTTCTATTCCCATTCAGTGGTAGAAGAACAAAGTAGAAATATCTCCTTTATTGATGGACCACTTCAGAGATGTTCAAACATATCTATTAAAAGATTTCTTCAAGGCTAAGAACAAACAAGTACTAAACTTGGTGTATAATTTTCAGCTGACAGAGCTTGAAGTTACACAACAAACTTCTGTATTCTGTAAAACAGGTCGCATCACTTCCGCCACCAAAATGGATAAGGGGTTTAAGCTATACACTTCCTCATACGTATGAGAGTATGAGGGTTTGTATCTGCTAACGTTAGCTAATGTTAGTAGTCCAGGAAGGGGATAATGTAGTACGTCACTAGCAAGCTACTTACTTAACTCTTGGTTAATGGCCAATTAGTTGGAGAATAAGGCATTAATAAGTGCTTTATAATGACTAATAAAGAGCCAATATGCTACTAATGTGCATGCTAATAAGCAACTAGTTAAGTTTTACCAGATGTTTTTTTGCTTAGTGCGCAACGTTAAATCTATGCATTAGGGGCAAGGTAATATGAAGAATATATACAGGGATGATGTTCTGTTGCTGACCACGTGCTCTGACCTCACTATGGAGGGAGGCGAGCGAAAACTGAATTTCCCCTTCAGGGATCAATAAATCATCATTATTTCTTTCTAATATTCCTCTCCATTTCTTTACATTGTTCATATGCACATTGTGACTGGGCTGCATCCAGACTTTGTAGGAATCACAATGTGAGTCTGAACACCATCTGAGAGCCATCTCAGACCTGACACTGAATGCATTGTGGCACGATAGAAAAAAAGTCAAGAGTCAAGTTCATAACTAGAATCAATACACTTGATGTATATGGCCCATTGTTTGGACGCCAAGATAGCGGCAGCTGAACCCTTACTTCACCTTTGATCTTTCCTGACCCTCTATGACCTCACACTGAAAGGCCCGGAATTCCACTCATTCTTCTGTTTCCCCTTCTGTGGTTCCTTCCTTCCTTCACAACTTCATCCAGGAGGATTTCTCAGCTCAGCTGGAGGATGACATCAAGGAGCCAGAAAAAGCTCTAAAACACACTGACTGTGATTCCAGTCCTCGCCCCAAAAACCACTACAGAATGGAATAATGTCCATGTTTTTGTCACGTTTTGCTATTCTTGCTTTATTGTTGCTATTTTTAGGTCCCCAGGACAAAACAAAAAATGTGACTGGTCATCCGATGTTGTTGCGACTTGTTATTTGTATCAGTCAAACAACAGCATCAAGGGTTTTGGGTAATTACTGTTTTACACACTTTAGGAAAAGTCATCACGTTCTCTCCCTCTCTTGTCTCCCTTCCCACTCTGTCCTGTTTTGCATCGGTCTTGTCTTGTTATTTTCATCCATTCACATAAATGACTCAGGCATTGTGGGTGTTGGTGTCTCCAGCCCAGTGTTGTTTAGCCTTTGTATTGGCTTCTTTATTGTGTCCCCTGGGTTATTCTGAGAGGTGTTAATGTCCCGGTATATCCTGCTCTTCCTCCACTCCCTGTCTCTCTCTCTCTCTCTCTCTCTCTCTCTTTCTCTCTCTCTCTCATTATTTGTGTCCCTTTCTGTTTCTCTTCCACTTCTACCCGCCCATCCATGCGACTGCGGCCTCCCAAACAAAGCACATGGCCCGGCACAGGCGTGAAGCAAGGAGGAGGATTATGAAAAGTGAAAAATACAAACAATAAAATTCAATTACAGGATTTGAAGCAGAATAAATTAGGCTTTGGGTAGAGAGGACATGTGGGAGGGAGGGAAGAGAGTGAGAAAGACTTGAGTTTAAACAGACATAGAACTCCCATTGTCCCATTTTCCACCTTACCCAATATGTGATGAGAAGATTGGCACCAAAATCAATTCATTTGCCCTTACACAACTGATCTGAGTTCAGTTTTGCAAGGGGGCAGGGAACTGGATGCCAGGTCAGCAGGATAACAGCTCTGGATGCGCTCTGGACCCCCAACACAGCCCGGCGTACAGAAATAAAAGGGATGAAAGATGGAGGAATGGTACTGGAGGTAGACGAATTGTTGTGGGCTGTTATGGATGAAGGGATTGAGGGCAGATGAATGAGGAATCAGTGAGAGTTCTAAAAGGATAGAAATAGGAAGAGAACTTTAGGAGATGGGAGGATGATAGAGACCGCTGCGATGGTGTGAGTCGTGTGATGGACGGAGGGATGAGAGAAGGAAGACGAGGATGCAAGCTGTGGGTGTATGAAGGCCAGGGCAGTGAGGCACAGGACACAGCACGTGCCTCCAGGGACAGTGGACGTCCCACATGTGGCGGTCACTTCTGTAGTGGGTTTGTGGGGAAAACCTCAGACAAACTGGATTTAAATGCGACGTCACACGCAGACACTGCTGTTTCTGATGGGCTGGCTGTGAATGGGTGACTTCTAACGGCAGTCTGAGGGCTGGGGCACGTTTTGTTTTTAGACCGACTTTATAAAGTATTTTGATGATGGCTCCAGGACAAACAAACTATTTTGAATGGCTCCTCTATATATGGCCTACATCTTACTGCTCCTTACCTGTGGATGGTGCTTAGGTGAAATGATGTCAGTGCTGTCAAATGTGTCCTCCTTGTTCCATTTCTTGTGACCAAAAACCTTTGCCTTGCTTTCCAAACTATTTTGAAGATTAATGTAAAATGACTTGCTGACAGTAATGTATTCTTCCCAATAAACAAAACAGGGAAAGGCTTTAGTAACATAACATGTAACATAACAGGTTTTGACCTATGGGTTAAGAAATGCTGCTCTGTGGTTTTCTCAGCACTGCTCTTATGCACAAACCTTTGCATGGCGGTCAGAGGTAAAGACAGTGTCAGTGTGTTATAGAAGTGGTGTTCAAACATTTTCTCCTACATTTTCAAAGGAATATCTTTTTTGCACCTACTAGCCAGTAGAAAGTGGAGGGTCTTTCTTTAAGTTACCCTGACACAACTTAGCACGCCATTATGCTATGAGGATGATGAGGAATTTGTATGCATTCGATACACCAGTTTTGCTTTGCTCTGCATCCATTTATCACTGTCAGCATTCAAGGAGAGTTGGTACAGTGACCACAGTCCTGGAGGTCAAGTGAGGTTCCCTCTGGATAGCCAACATTCCTCAATCCATCCCAAACCAGTCCAATTTGTTACTTGACACTTACCAAAAAAAGAAATTCTTAATTGTAGGTCACATTTTTCTTTTGCTCTCTATCATTGTCGTTTTATTGATCCTTTTTTTTGCGCGCGTGCATGTCCCTGTGTGTGTGTGTGTGTGTGTGCGGATGTATGCGTGTGTATGTGTACGTGTGTGTGACTTGTAATTAGCCTCTTGCTCTGGATTATATGGCATTTTAACAGATGCTTCTATATATAACGTGCTATCAGGCTGAATTTTAAATACTGGTTTTAGCCATCTCAATCCCTGCCACTTTCTCCTCTTTCTCCTTCTCTCCCTCTCCATTTCGATCTAGTGGCCCTTGCCCCTCAGTGCTATGTTGTTTTTTCAAAGTGGCGGTTTTTCTGTCCTTGCTTTATCATTCTCTCCCTCCCTGAAATTATCCTGCAGAAGCCTGTCATTGGCAGGAGGGCCTTGCAGGACCAAAATCATAAACCCATTACATTTTTTATTTTCTTGTTTGTATAAAGCAGCTTGGTGTTGGCTGGGCGATATAGCATTGCGGCTCTGTGCATGTGCGTGCCCACATGCACAAACGAGTGCCCGTGTATGAACTTACACACGCATATGTGCACGAAGGCATGTTAATGCATGCCGACACACACACATTCACATGTACAGTTGTATGCGTTGTGCGTGTCTGTGTGTGTGTGTGTGTGTGTGTGTGTGTGTGCTGACCAAACACAGCACGGAGAATGAATGGGTTGGAGAAGCGTTGATTTGCTCGCTAACTAATGTTTAAAACATTATTTTCTGCTGTGTGGTCAAAGGTGAAGAGGTGCATTAAACTGGCCTCACCTCTAACACACACACACACACACACACACACACACACACACACACACACAGATACAGACGCATACACACACAAACACTCACATTCAGTCTCTCTCTTTGTCACTCCCTCTCTCTTACACACAAACACACAGATTCATATGTGCACACATACAAATACACACACACACACACACACA
Organism: Hoplostethus mediterraneus; assembly: GCA_034670385.1. Lineage (NCBI taxonomy): Eukaryota > Metazoa > Chordata > Actinopteri > Trachichthyiformes > Trachichthyidae > Hoplostethus > Hoplostethus mediterraneus. The sequence continues at coordinate 98,182 of JAXDDW010000010.1, read as the reverse complement.
CACACACACACACACACACACACATACACAGCTGTGACAGAAGGGGGCATGTCCTAAGGATGTTAGGGGTGTGTCTGTGGTCAGAATGACATTATAAGACACAGGCAGGTACACTGAACTTTGGCAGTCAGCTAGACAATCTTGTGTGTGTGTGTGTGTGTGTGTGTGTGTATTGTATTGTGTGACTTTTAACTCTGTCTCACACTCGAAATATTTATATCTTTTAGAATAGTTTTTTATTTTATTTAGATTTTTTATAACCGTTAACTCCTGTACACACGTTTGTGTTTTGAAATGTTCAGGGTTTTGCAGTTCTTTTCAAACTAGTGTGTGTGGCTTTGAGAGAGTGTGTGCGGTTCTCAGACCAGAGAGTCTTGTGAGCGTGCTTGAGTTTGGTGCTGACTCAGCGTTTGTAGCAGTGCCCATCGCATCCTCGCTGAGTTGCCACGGCAACCGAGTCAGTCCACTGCAAGTCTGGGGTGAGTTTGCCTCTCTCTCCCTCTCCCTCTCCTCTCTCGCCCCTTTTCTTGTTCTGTCTATGGTTTTTCTCTCCGTCTCTCATATTGTCTCACTCTCTTCCTCTCCTCTCCTCTTTTCCTCTCTTCTCCTTCACCTTCTCCCTTACCCCGCACTGATCAGTTTTTCTGCAACAATTCTCATTCTAACCTCTCGTTACTTTTCTTTCTCTCTTTCGCTTACTCTCTTTCTTTTCCTCCCATGCATCCCATCTCTCATCTTTTGCTCATCTTGTCTCTTCTTCTCCTCTCTTCTCCTCCTCCTCATCTACTCCTTTATTCTGCACTGTTTGCATTTTCTGCACTACTTCTCTCAACCCTGTCTCTCTCTCTCTTTCTCTCACTCTCTCACTCTCTCTCTCTTTCTCCTCCGTTCTTTTTTGCTGGACACATGCCATATGCCTCTCTGTTTTTGGTCGGTGGTTTTATAAACCATTTTTGGGGCCAACCAATCTGTCAATTAGATACTTCCGTTCTTGGAGAAAAGTAAAGAGTAGCAGGGAAGAGAAAACATTCTTAACATTGTATTGTCAATCTTCTGCATGTTCGCTTGCACTCATTCATTACATGGCTTCTTGCGATTATCGGATTCACAAGGACTTAAGTCGCACAGGACGTGGTCTAATAATTGCCGAGGTGTCGTCACTGATTTTAATGCTGTGTAAATCCGTAATGTCTGTAATTTTGAAAGTAAAAATCTGACCGCAAATGACCTCCTGTATCCTGCCAGACCGAGGTCTCCCTGATAATACTTGTCCCCGTGCAAATCCACATCCCTGTAATTTTGGCCACAAAACTGACATCGCAGCACATTTGGAGCGAGAAGCCGTTCACTGCTCAATTAAAATGGTGGTGCAGGTGACACCCGAGCAACAGCTACAGTTTTACTTTGATAGATTGTAATAGCAATTTGACACAAAATTGAGAAACTCTATAAACACCATTTTTCTCTGTTTTATGATGGTTTGCTTCAGGCGATACATTCATTTTTAAGAATCATTCTGGGGAAAGACCCACACTGTTAGCTGCGTTTTTATGAAACTCTTTAACTCTATTTATTGATCTAATAAATGTATGAAAATAAATGATCTTTTCACTTGCCCCCCTTATCTGGAAGGTCAGAGTGCAGAGTCAGCTAGAACAGAACCAACAGTTTGTGGGTATTCACTCAAATCTGATGGTGTGTCAATTTCAGTCTCAGGACACAGGGCACAAAATTTGTCCCTTGCAAAAACAAGAGTAAAAAAAAACAGGTTGGTGATAACAGTAATTTATTTTCCTCTTGATTTGTAACGTCCAGTGGGATTTGAACCTGGCCCATCAGGTGCCAAAGGCAGCTGCTTAGCCCATGGAAGTTATATGTAAGCAGTAGGAGCAGTAAAGGGCAACAGTGAATGGCTTTCCAGCTCGTTGAGAGATTAATGTTCGATTTTACTTTAGTACAACATTGTAGCTTCTGGCATTCATATTGAAATGTATGGGTTTATGACCAATGAGCCATTAACATTGACTGTCCTGGTTGACCATAGTGATGTCACTCAGTTGTTTTCCTTTTGCTTCCAACAACCTAAACATCAGAAATGAAGGCAGGACAGTCATGCTCTCTCTCATGCTTTGTTCACAATTCACAGGGGCAGCTAATATCAGAGGTGGACCACTCAGTGTCGGGGAATAAATATGTTGTGTCAGCATGAATAATTGCTTTAAATGTGTATGTGTATGGCCCAAAAATAGCCCTTGTCCATTCACCCATATCCATAAAAAGAACCTGATTCACGTTAAATGCTATTTACGGCACCTGAAGCTGCTCCTTACGTCCCTATCACTCTAGTGACTGTGTGATAAGTCACAAATATGACTCAGGTGTTTTGCGCCGTGTGTATGTGTGTGTGTGTTTGCATGTGTCACAGCTGGAGTTACTCTATATTCTAGTGTCATTGTGCTGTGATGTTGTGAAGTTGTGAATCAATAAATTAAATGAGGTGACCTGGCTGAACTGATGTACAATATGATTTAAACCTGCAACTGATACTGTTTTCTAGCCGTGTTTTGATTAAACCTGTATTTGATTTGTTCCTGTCTTTCCTCTCCTCTAGATCATATGTACATAGAAGACTACCTGGAAGAAGATGAGGAACCACCTTTACTGCTCAGCTCTTGTCCTTCTTACGGTAAGTGTGTGTGTGTGTGTGTGTGTGTGTGAGAGAGAGAGAGAGAGAGAGAAAGGTGATCCAGACAGTCTATGTGTCTAACATTTCATTTGGCTCCTGCTAGACTTACAACATTTAACCAGATGACCTAATAAGATATATAGCAGCCACAGGTCATGCATTAAAAAAGTCTGTGCAGTCAATGTTCATACCAGTTTCCTCTGATGTGCGTGTGTGTGTGTGTGTGTGTCTTCCAGGTGTTCGGCTGTGGTGGGACTGCAGCAGTGCAGTGTCGGTGGGGGGAAGGGTGTGTGTGTCTGCAATGCCCTGCTGGCCAGGAGCCCTCCAAGGTAAGAGACAAGTGAACCTCTCATATCTAAGGAGCAAGCTGATAATGTAATAACTGAAAGGTAATGTAATAACTCGTCCAAATGGAATAAAATGTCCCTCTGAATGAGCCAGAAATGTAATGAAACCTGTTAATGTAATAAATGAACAGGTAGTAACGTCACATGAGCCGGAGCCAAATGTTGCGAGTACTAGGAGGCAGCATCTCCTCGTAACAAGGCCCCAAACCCCAACAGGAGAACCACTGGCATACATTTTTATTTGCAGTAACCGTCTCATTTTCTTTATATTCAGGTTTGTTTTGAGACTCGCCAGGACTGACAGTCTGTTTCCACTACCTAACTTTATACAAAGTACAAAAATAGCATTTTAGCCCCTGCCCAGAAATGTAACGTTTGTTATGTTGAGCACCACTCTTCACTTGCTGTTTACGTGTTCATATGTTCATTTTCCTTTCAGCTCACTGTTCTAATATTGAAACTGACTGAAACCGCTTTGAAACATGAGATCCTTGTCCCTGAGTTTGGATGTGATTTCTTCCTTGCAGGCCTGTGGGCAGATCCAAAGGCCAGAGGAGGAAGTGCGGTGCCAGTTTTGCCGGGTGGGCGCATTTTCAGACGCGCTGGACTCTGAACTTTGCCGTCCACATGCCTCTTGTGAGGCCCTCGGACGAAAGGTTGCAACCCCTGGCACCTCGATCTCCGACGCTGTCTGTGGAGATTGTCTGCTTGGGTAAGTCTGTCTGTCTGTCTGTCTGTCTGTCTGTGTGTGTGTATAACCGTGCTGTCTGTCTGCCTACCTCGTTGCTTGGCTCGTATCCACCCATGTCCTATCAAACAGTAGGCATGACATCAAAGTTCTTTAGTCAAACATGAACCTCATAAACTTTTATTTGTTCTAAATCTGGTCCTGTCATTTTCTCCGTCAAGTAAACAACAATAGAAGAAAACAACCGCACACACACGAACACACATGGACACACACACACCGTCATTCACCGCAGTGGGCAGGCAACAGCAAGCACCATACAACATAACATGCCACAGGCTCAAACCACTGAATCACTCTGCCATTGTAAAACACAACTTGACCACATGATCCTCCCCCTTCTCTTTCTCCCTCTATCTCTCTAATTATGCTCTGCTTTTCTTTCTTTCTTTTTCTTTCTTTCTTTCTTTCTTTCTTTCTTTCTTTCTTTCTTTCTTTCTTTCTTTCTTTCTTTCTTTCTTTCTTTCTCACTCCTACTGTCTCTTTCCACTACTCCCCCTTTCTTTCCAACTCTTTCTCCTTTCTTTTCTTCCATCTTCTCTCTCTCTCTCTTTCTCTCTCTCTCTAGGCCTTTCTTGGTGAATGACTTTGCTTATGTGGTCCTGTGTCTAACTTGAGAAATGAAGTCATGAGATATGTAGCAGACATTGTATTTTTCATTGAACCACTCTAGTTTGCTAAGTTTCTGTGTTCTTCCTCAGATTCTTCTCCACTGCCAACGGGGAAGTTTCCATCCAAAGTCCCTGTGTGAAAAGTAAGCATGATCCTGTGATGTGTGTATGTGTGTGTGTGTGTGTGTGTGTGTGTGTGTGTGTTTTGTGGGTGCGCCCTCCACACACACCGCTCATCCATTATCCACTTAACAGTCTCGTCATTTGCTCTGTCCGATAATATGACCGTTTTTTTCCCCCCACCCCCTCTCTCTCTCTCCCATCTCTCCCACCAGCTCCCCCAGGCCCCCGCGTCAGACCGGTCCGTACGGTGGGTAAGGGCCCAGCCGGCGGTGGCGGAGGGCCGGTCAACGGCACGGCGGTACGCAGCGCCGAGGAGAAGACGGCGGAATACGCCGTGTTTGCCTTAGTGCCCGTCTTCTGCGTGATGGGCTTGCTGGGCATCCTCATCTGCAACATCCTGAAGAAGAAGGGCTACCGCTGCACCGCCGACAAGGAGGGAGGGGACGAAGAGACCGCCACCCCACAGAAAGAAGGTGAGAGACGGGGGAGAGAGAGAGAGAGAGAGAGAGAGCTTGTGACTCTACAGATAGAGAGAGTAAAGAGGGATAGACTGATACAGCAAGAGAAGAGAGCCTGCCACTACAGAGGGAATGAAAGGAGGAGGAGAAGACAGAAGAAAGAAAAGTGAGAGAAAAAAAAAAGTGGCAGGAAGAGACATTGCTAAAAGTAGCATTTCAGTTCAGGTTGATGTCCCGTTCGATGTGGAAACGTCTATTAAAATGCCAAATTAAAAGACACATAATAACACACACACGCACACGATGTGGTCAAGTGTTGTCACACGTTAGGGAAAAGCCAGTGTGTGTTTGTGTGTAACCATAGTCCATGCATCTCTCTGTGATGTGATCGCACGCAAGGCTGCATGGGAGGCGCTTCATCTCCACCGATTTGCACTTTCACCTTGCAGGGGTCATTGTCATGTCATGCACGCTATGTTTTCTCAAGCGCTGTTATTCTAGCAAGAAAAGCGTTCCTACCAACGCGCCCGCCCCAGTTACGTCGGAGAAAGAAAAAAAAGACTTAGGCAGACACAGAAAAAAGAGAGAGAGAGAGACAGACAGGGGGGGGGGGACACACAGACAAAGACAGAAAGTTACAGGGACACACAAAAATGGAAGTTCACCATCTTTTGGGTCACAGGCAGAGAAAGGTGCAGACAAAGACAGACAGATTGACAGAGAGAGATCAAGCATTAGAAACAAGCGTTGGGTTACCACACCCATTCCCTGTGGTTTGCACAGCCTCAGAGTAATAGGAGAGCTCTTTGTATTGTGGTATTGTGCTAGGAGACTCCCCATAGAGAGTTGCTAAACGATTTTTCAGCCTGGCACCCACATGAAAATGAGTCTTTCTCTCGGAGACTCAAGGAAACATAAAGCGACAACCCACCGGCAACAGCCCCGACACCGATTTTGGTTTCCTGATCTGTGGTTTAAGGAAACAAAGGCCGCAAACAATGTATTTCTGTTGGTTGAGACCTACATGGCCCTCCACACAATGGGAGACGTACACCCACATTTCCTTTATGCTTCCATTGTACTCCATGTATCAACCTGATTCTCAGGGTTGTATAGCAGGTGATGCCTCAGGTCACACATATCACTGTGGTATTATCTAGAGCAGTGTGGATCGGCTTTTATTAAGCTGTGGGTGGGGACCTAGAATGGATCGTGGACTAATGGACTACCTTCCCACATGAAACGTTTCCTGGTAGGTCTTAAATGAGCTTGGGTCCTATGGCAAGACTTTATCGGTTTGTGTTGCAGGTTAAAATAGTTTCAGAGCCCCATCCTAGATTCTTCCTAGAAGGTTTCAGTTGGCATAGATATGGGTATGAAGGGTTTCAGTCAAAACACTATAAATCTAGTTTGGATTAAAATATCGTTAGCTTGTGTTCATTGCTCAATAGTTAAAAAATTCAACTAATGATAACATAAATGTTGTTACAATTTGGTTTTGAGGCAAAGGTCTCTAGTTAGCTAACTTCAATAACAACCCATAGAGTTTTATATCTTCATGCCAGCCATTTTTTGTAGATAGTGTAGATGTCACTTTTTTCAAATGGTGGATATTTCATCTTGCAGGACACTGAGCTAGAAAAGCTGATGGAGCCTAGAAAAGGATATGTGATAGCTCATCGAATTAACACAAGTCAAATTATTATTTTCCTTAATAATTTCTCCCAGTATGTGCTGCACTCCACTGTAGCTTGGAGACTGTTTCAGCCTGGGTGCTTGTTTGTGCTGCACTCTACAGTACCATAAATACTGCTTTAGCCCAGGTGCTTATCTGTATGTACTACACTCCACTGTAGCATATGCAGACTTTTAGCCAGTCCGTCTTAAACTGCTGCACTTTACTGTAGCCTACAGATGCTGTTTTATCTGCTTGTCTGGAAGTGCTGCGCTCCACTTCAGCAACAGCCAGCGTTCATCGTCATTTGGCGAGTAAGCAGAAACAGGTCGAGGCTCGGCTAGCCTTTCCCTCGGTCACCTGGTGGCAGGGCTTAGAGCAAAACTGTGTGACAGCCTAGTCGCCATATGTGCTGCTGGTTTTTTTTCAACACAGACGTCAGGTGAGTCGGGCCCACAGCTGCCACCTCGACAGACCGGACCCTCCGAAAGCGTGTTTACGTTTCCGTGACACCTGTTGCTTGGGACAGTTTACTGCAGCTGTTAGGATGAGTATTATAAGGTTGAGTTAAAGTAACTAACAGTTGCTTCAAAAGCATGAATTCCTCCTTTCACCTTGCTTTTTTTAAAGTGAGAAAGTGAGAAGGAAACAGCATCTTGAGAGCATCTTGACATTATTTCCTATTGAAGCAGGATGCAGGATGCAGGATGCAGGACATAGTGCAGGGAGGAGTCAGTCAAAAGTATGAACCAATGGAATAGAGAGAGAGAAAGGCAGTTTTGAGGGGAGGGGGGGTTGTTGGAAGGTCAGGAAGTAAAAGCAATGGGATTTTGATATAAAAATACGATAATATCAATTATTTAAAATCTTTTAGCATTTATTGTTAAATATGTATATTTAAATATGTATATAATGACATGGAAAATGACATGACATGTTTTTAAGCTCATACACATTCTCATTCAAGTATACCTACATATTTATAGGACATTATATTTTTGTTTAGAAACGAATTTAACTGTAGTCCAAAGTATGAATGAATGTCCTTTACATTGCCCCCCCCATGTTTCACGAGCAGGAATCCAAGCCTAGCCAGTGAAATACACTGGAAAATACACATGGGGAAAACCATCCCGTTTTTCTTAATTCCTGAAAAACTGCGTTCAACACGTAGATGGAGATTTTCATGCAACCATGATGTCAGCAGGAAGTCATAGCAGCGGTCTGTTGGTTTCAGTGTTGCTTTAGCGTCTCCTTGTCCCCAGCTGTGTTGTGAAACCTAAGCTGTCCCTGCACCAGGGGGAAACTCCCTCACTTCCCTCTGTCCCCCCCTCTGTCTCTACCCGTCCTTCCACTCTCCCTTCATCCGTTTTCTTGTCTCCCCGCCCCCTCTCATCTGAACATGACACTTTCCATCCATCTCTCCTTTCCCAGATCAATTATTCAATCAGGTCCTAACCTCATCTTTTTTGTCGCCTCTCTCTCTCTCTCTCTCTCTCTCTCTCTCCTCCTCTCCTCTCTCTCTCTCTCCTCCCCTTTCCTCTGTTGTCTGTTCCACTCTGCTCTTGCAGTTTCTTGACCTCAACTTTGTCATTTGAACTCCTTTAGTTTGATCTGAAAGTTACTAGCTTCATGACAAAGACATGCGCAAAAGTTGAGGTTGAGGTGAGCGTGTTGGTATGTTATGATATAAAAGCTGTCAGTAATTTGTACACTGTCCAATAGGAAAGCCTCGATGAACGAAAATTAATTCAGGACATTAGTAATGCAGGGAACAGCAGCTTAGTCATGCAACTTTATTGAGCTGTCATCATTTTTATTATAAGCCACATCCATCATTTCAACCTTGATGTCAGAATAAAGGAGATGACATGTAAACATTTTGCTACTGATGCCTCGGACCTATTCCATAGAAGGCCACTGCATGTGAGGTAGTCCCAGTACACCCCCGCCCCCCCTCCATTCCTCCCCTTCCTCCCCCTTCCTCCCCCTCTGACCCTCTCTTCCTCCCCGCATTCTTGACGGTCAGTGGGGGTTGCAGTTGTGCACAGCTTTGAGGACAGTTGATGCAGTGGTGCAGCATTAACGTGTGCATGTGTGTGTGAGTGTGAGAGTGAGAGAGGTGGGTAGAGGACAAGAGACGGGGACAGAGGTGTCAAATGGAGTTAACCAACAAGATGGGAATGGGAAAAAAAAGGTGAGGGAGTAAAAGGCTGCAGGTAAAAAAAATGAAGAATGATAGTAGGATTTTCAGTGAGGAGGAGGAGGAGGAGGAGGATGCGTGGAAAGTTTCTGCCTCTCAGCCTCCCCTCTCTCCCTCTCGTCGTTACATAACCGCCCATGTTGCAGTGCGCCGTCTGTCTGTCCGTCCGGCGTAGTCCTGACTGGGCTACCGTTAGAGACAGACTTCTTACCCCAGCACTTTTCTTATCATCTCCAGTGAGGGGGAACACCCGTGGGGATGACTTACGGCAAGGCCGGGGTTTCGCTTGGCGAGGCTAAAAGCGGTTGCTGCAGTGGTGACTCGCGGACTATGCGGAGCCCTAGACGGGTTTGGCCCAGGAATGCTGAGGGAGAGACAGCTGAAGATGAGATAGAGCGGGGATAACATGCAAGAAAAAAAAACAGAGAGATGTGACATGGCACCCGGGAGCCATGAGTAGAGTTTCACCTTGATTTTTAGAGTACCCGGGGCCCCCTTACCGCAGATCTGTTCTTGAGCTCTGAACTGAACTGAACTGAAACCAGGACGACTGACCGGTGATGTGATAAGACCGTCTGCTCCTATCTCAGTAATTCAGTGGTTATGACATGGATGAAGGCCTGCATGGAAGTGAGTGAGTGTCACACTGTCACGTGGATACCGTTGTCCTCACATAGCAACTGCCACCATGGAGATGGAGCTATTGTTATGGCCTAACAACAGCCCAACATCGCTTATGCAGGAAGACAAAAATACACACACACACACACACACACACACACACACACAAATGCAACCATACAAACACATTCTCTCTTCTCTGTAACACACAAATAACTACAAACACACATCGAGATATCATGTACACCACACACACACACACACACACACACACACACACACACACACACACAGAGCTCTATGTGCTCCAACAGTGCTGAATGGAGCGTGATAGCTGAGTGAGCTATTCTGGACCCCCCCCCCTCCCACCCCGTCCCATGCCCTCACCCCTCTCAACTGCCTCACTGTGCTATTATGGGATGGCTGGCTGGGGGGTTACCATGGTGGCACATCTATTCTCCGCTCTTCAGTCATCCACAGTTCCTATCGGTTCTATTGTGCGCGGAGGCACGGTATGGCAGCGGTGACATGCATTATATACGGTGTGCCAGGGATCGCTTTCCCTTTGTCGTTTTCACGTGACTTCAGCACCCGGTTGTGAGAGTCGGACGTTACATCTCCTTATTTAGTCTCTATCTGACGCTGAGTGAACTTAGCGGAGGTTTATGGCACACATATCTGTTAATAGGGTGCATCCAATCATTCAATCAATAATTAATTCTCTTTGTCTGGCTGTCTGTTTCCCTCCCCCTCTCTCTCCCCCTCTCTCTCTCTCTCTCTCTCCAGGTAACGGTTGTCCCTACATACCCGAGGACCCTAATGAAGACACCATCAGTGTCCTGGTGCGCCTCATTACTGAGAAGAAAGGTATGCATACACTTAAGATGATGTCACCTGAGTTACACACACACACACACACACACACACACACACACACACACACACACATCTTGAGTTAGCGGTTTCAGGGGCAGTTTCATCACTAATGGCTTGGGAGTGAAACCGGAGAAGACAATATTAGCACAGAATGGGTGGACGACACATGCACATGCACATGCACATTTAACATGGGTGCAACTTGAGTCAGTCGCCTCTCGGGGGTAGGGTGCAACAAACCAGGGAAAAAATGCACTATTGCACCTTAACATACATTTTCACATTTTTTTCACTCTTTCAGTGCAGTATTTCTGTTAGTCTGGCCCTAATTTATAAAATCAAATAATAAATAATTGCTCTTTTATTACTTTGGGGCGCAGCTGCAACCCTAAGGCAAACTTTCACACTCGTTTGTCCTCATCTTGTTTGAACCAAAGTATCTCCAAATGACAGATGATCCACTTTTGGAAATGAAAACAACATTTTCATTTTCTCAGACAAAGTTTTTCCTCTCCAATATTGGGCCTATCCATTCTGTTCAACTTTGGTCTTTGTAAGATTTCTCTCTTTCTTTCCCACCGGTGATTGTTTTCCTCACATTTAAAAGTTGTTGGTTGTTTGCACGCCATGGAAGTGTTTGATGTACCACACTGGGATATTCAGAGGAATTGAAAATATAACAAACACTTCAATATCACCAAAATACACGTTTATTACACAAATCATGGTATACATTTATCTACAATGAACTGTGCAGCCCTACAGCCAACTCAGACTATCTGTGTCCTGTGTCCCCTTCTGGCCCACAGTGATGACATCATCCTCTCCTTTCCATCCTAGATAAATGGTTAAGGTTAAATGGTAAGATAAATGGTTAAGGTTAGGAGTGGGGAAAGGGCAGGGTAAGGTGAACCCTTGTCAGCCAACCACTGCTGACACTGGAAAAAGTAAAAAGAATCATGGGGTTGTTGTTGTTGTTGTTGTTGTTTCCACTATATGCAACAACCATACATCTCCGGCATATTTCTGACCACACGCCCGTCGACCTTGGAAGACATGCGTGGTATTCTATTATGCTAACCATCAGCTCATGATAGCCATTGACTCAATAAAATCATTTACTTGTTTGTGAAAGGCAGAGTTAACCAGAGAGCAGGTAACCTAAGTTCTGTTTTTGTAATCACATTGGAGAGCAATGTAACACGATTCAGCAGGTGGGGATTTCAGCGTTGCCAACAAAACATTGAGGCTGCCTGCAACAAGTGATCAACGTTTCCAATTTTTGTTTGCATCTCACCGAGTGATGCATGGCACATCTACTGGCCATTAAGTCTCCGATATATAAACTGAAGTGAAGAGGAGCGGTTAATCGAGGGGATCCTTTTATGAGTGATGGCATAACGTACAGTATAAATCCTAAAATGACGTCAGGGTATCTGGACTGTTTCCCAGGCAAGAGTGCTCGTCCAATCAGCCGCCAAGATGAATGGGATTGATATGTAAACTTAAACTACATCTCACTGACATTTCACTACTTTTTAGTCTCTTATATGGTTTGTAACCAACCTTACCGCAGACTGTTAAATCAATAAGCAGACAGGAGTTGTTTGTTGTCCTCATTTGTCGTCTGGGACAATAAAGGTATTGATTGTAACTGTAGCCAACATTATCATTGATTATGTCTCATCTGGATGTGTGTGTGTGTGTTTCAGAAAATGCTGCTGCGCTAGAGGAACTGCTGCTGGAGTACGAGAGCAAACAAATGGCAATGAGCAAAGCCTCGTCAATCAAGTAAGAGACCACATACACACACACACACACACACACACACACATCACTATATACTTTTTGCCTAGTCATGCTGCTCAAGCCACAGAGGGAGGAAAGGGGATAATAAAATTTTGGGTGAGAGACAGCAAGGCAGTGAGAGTGGGGGAGTGAGATGGAGAGGCAGAGAGGGGGGGGAAATTAAGAGGGAGAACATTGGCAACAATCACCAACAGAAAGTTGCTCCTGGGGGAGGCAAGTGAGGGGAGCTAACTCTCTGGACACATCTATTGTAAAGGAAACTGAACCTCCTAGTTTTGACTGAGAGTCAGAAACAGAATTCCAACATGACTTGACTTAAGCTCGCTACAGAGTGAGCTGCTTTATATAAAGCACCACAACAGGGTAGTCAGATTCACTTTGCCAGCCTTCTTTTGCTTCTTAGACTTAAATAGAGCGTCTTTAGCAAGGAAGTAGTATAGGCACATCCAAGTACTTTTTCAGGTGCTTGGAATTCTGTAAGTTTCAGGAAGAAAAAAGAAAAATGTAGAACCTGTACATGATTCATTCTGGCTTTTGTGGTTTATTCTGCAAAACGTCTTCTGCTCTGTATCAGAGCTGGTCTGTGCTAGACACTCGTGTGTATGGCATGCTGATATTTTTTTCCTTTAAACTGTACAACTTTCTCATTCTCAAAAGCTCACAGTGAAGGTATTTACCAGTGACAGTATTACAAATGAAGCATTATACTGTACAAATCATTGAAATGTGTTTGACACAAATCAAGTAGGAGCAATTTAGTGCAGGCCTACTATGAACCCTCAGTGGAGCTGTGGAGAGGGCTAATGATTAGCAGTGACTCATGTCTGAGGTGACTCTCTCACACGCAGGAGTCACAGGAGTCATGAGGCTCAGGCATTGTGCAGTCGGTCAGTACGCTCAATGACTGTCACTGAGCTTGCAGCCACATGTTAACCCATGTAACTACATATGGGTTAACATGATTTGGAGTAGTTGCGGTTGGAGCTTGGGTTGGAAGTTGCAGCCATTTAGATTGCTGCTTCCCCACTTTACTTCCACTTGTACTTGGCTGTACTATCTCATGTAGTCTCAGAAGTAGTTACGGTATTTCATATTGCTCTTGTATTGGGCTGTAAATGTGTGCAACCTGTAAACTGTAGACGCTGTATGTCAATAGCCATCATAGAGCAGATTACATTTTATTATCATATTGAGACGCTCCATCTCTATTAATATTTAATATGATTTGGAATTATTATTACCATTTCTTATTATTATCTTAGTACTTTTTTATGTAACTCATTTATGCTCTTTATTCTCCAAATTGCACCTCCATTCTTTGCGGTTGCAACGATTCAATTTCCCCTCAGGGATCAGTAAAGTTCATTTTATCATCTTGATAGTTTATGATGATAATTGCTTCTAATCCACTATGGAGTGTGCTACATCTACAATAGGAACAAAGTCCCAATGGCCTCTAGCAATGTGCTGCTGCTGAATGACCTGCTGCAGCCGATGAGCTTTAGATTCTAGAACATTCTGAACACACACACACGCACGCACGCACGCACACACGCACACACACACACACACACACACACACACACACACACACACACACACACACACACACACACACACACACACACACACACACACACACACACACACACACACACACACAGACAGAGAACAGAACAGGATTCAAGAGCTTTCCAGAACTGTGTGTGCGTGTCATGTGCGTGTGTGTGTGTGTGTGTGTGTGTGTGTGTGTGTGTGTGTGTGTGTGTGTGTGTGTGTGTATAATCAGGAGGTTCAACAAAGATTATCAGGGGTCACTGAAGGTCACCCACTAGCTAGCTTAGCGCTGGGACACATAGCTGCATTCATCTCTCTTTCTCTGTCTCTCTAACCTACACAAAAGAACAATGGACCGCTATAGAACTACGGGGCTGTGGGACTACGGGGGCAGAGCCCTCCACCTACAATGGGTGCAACTTTTTCCCATGTATTTTCCACTTATACAGTCAAATAGTAGTAGGTTCATGATTTGTCAATATATAGCACAATAACAATGTACACCATTTCATTTTGTTGCTATTAAAGCAACATTAGGAAGACTGGGGAGCACCACAGACTCTCACAGATACATGGCCCTGTATGGGGCCAAGGGGGAGTGGGAGGATGTGTGTGTGTGTGTGTGTGTGTGTGTGTGTGTGTGTGTGTGCTTTTTGAAATCATGAGAAGCATTTTGAATGTTACTGTATCACCCACTGATTCACGGTTCTCTGCTCTCCTCCTCTTCCACTCTCCCCTTCTTCTCTCCCAGGTTCCCTGTGCTGTCTCCCCTGTCTCAGTTCCGGTCTCTCCCCAGGCTCTGCCCCCACCAGTCTCACCTCCACACCATCTCTGGCCTGTCCGGCCTCGCCCCCAAACACGGCTACTGCTGCTCCCGCTGCTCCCAGCGGAAATGGCCCCCTGTCCTGATACCTCCCCTGGATTCCCTTAAAGACCCCCTGAAGCCCCCCAAGACTCTCATCCTGCCCTCCCTGGACACAGCCGCTGACCAGCAGAAGAGCCCCCTGCTGGGGGGAATGTTTGTGGACACACACCGTACACAAGCTGTTGTGCCAAACACAGTACAGGAGAAGGTGGAAGGGAGTGAAGTGAAGGAGAAGAAACAGCAGCAGGAGGAGCTGACGGTGATGTCGGTGGGCAGGTGAGACACACACGTGCTCTCTCAGAAACACACACACACACACACACACAACCGATGTAACACTCGCGTGAGACATAACAGTTTTACACTCCCCTGGGGATACAAAACAGCGTGAGTAAATGTAGCCATAGTAACGTGAGAGCTGTCTGTATGCCTGCTGCACAAAAACTGATTGTATCGATGCTTGATTGACAGATTCCAAGTCGCCCAGATCCCCGAGCAGAAGCCCGTCACCGTGGAAACTAAAACGTCATCCCAGGATCCACGGAACTCCCTGTTTGGAGGAAAGCCCTTCTCCTCCTCTTCATCATCGGGCACCAGGAGGTATAAAATCAAAAGTTTTTCCTGTCTCAGAAGAAATCCTACACAGTGTTTGTCCTTCAAAGGTTAATGTGCTCTGTTTCTGTCCCTCCTTATCTCTTTCTCCCCGTCTCCCATTCTCTCTTTCACCTCCCCCCTCCTGCCATCTCTCTCTCACTCTCTCACTCTCTCTGCGCCTCTCAGGTGAACAGAGGAATGCTGGATAATAACACTACCTCGCTGAAGATGACCTCATCATCGGTTGACGACTTGACAACTAGAAAGGAGGGTGTTTCTAGATGACTGACACCAAGAAACTGCAACAGCCACTTCAGAAGTTGACACTGGCTGCCTGAGGAAAGGAATATAATTGTATTGTTACATAAATAATTATCGCACTTCACAGATGTAGCCATCATAGAAGTTACACTCGTTTCAAGCTTGCTGCACTTCTGCTGCACTGTTGTCCCGCCCCCAAGAGGAATTGTATTGAAAACCCTGTTGGATATGTGTTGGGTGGGGTGGGGGACTTCTACAATAGCTACCACTTGTAGCGTTGTGATGAACAATTATCCTCATCCCACACCAGAAGATAGGATGAGGATGAGAGGGAGAAAAAGAAGAGAGGGGTGGATGATGAACAAATGCACTCTTAGCCTCTGTATTTGTGCTTCCAGAGAAAAAAAATAAAGGCAGGGGTGAAACACACACACACACACACGAACATGTATACACTCGAGCTCACACGCATGCAAAGAGACACGTGCGCTTACACACATATCAAAATATGTAGTATTTGTATTCTTCGCCACGGGGAGTGCAGCGCACGAGATACTGTGCAATACTGACACCGACAAGAAGACAAAACTCAAACAGCGACGATACAGAAACAAATTCACAATCATAAGTATGCACATATAGAAAAAACACTCCACGGGCCATATGAACCAAGAGCATACAGGTTTGCGTTTCAACCAAACACGACAGCAGCTGGAGGCACTACTGAAATCAGCTGGTGTAGTATTTTTGGTTGGAATGAAAACCTGCATAGTCTTGGGTCACATGGAACATGGTGGAAGACCACTGCACTAAGTATTACAAGGACAAACATGTAACAAGTCAAATCGAATCTTGATATTTTTGACTTTTTTTTTAATAAGTTGAATCATCTAGCTTCTTTTGGCTCTTCTTCCATATGAACTGCAGATGAGCTGAAGTTTAGACCTTGGAAGTGTTGAACGTAGTCTTAACAGAAGCAGCTCACTACACACTGAGCTCGCTAACACGCATCGACATTTTGACAGTTTGCAAGGTATTCATTCAGTAATATACAAATATATATACACACCCAACTCAGCACTAAACACATAACAACCTCTAAGCTCTTAGGTCCACATAGAGCAGTGTTTCTTAAACTATGGATCAGGGCCCCAAAATGGGTCTCGACATCAGCACGGCACCGTTACAGCACCCTGGAGTTTATCACTTGTCATTTGGGTCGTGGGCTGAAAAGGTTTCAAGAGCCCTGGAAGAAGATGATCTCACTTATGTAGAATAGGTCTTGTAAATGTGTGTACATATGTAAATATGGGTGGGAAAAGAGAAACTGACGCTGGCTGGTTTTTATAATGGGAATATATGAGCTGAAGACTGGATAGACGGGATCGCCCCAAACTGTAAAGACAGGTTGACTTCCAACTATGTGACATTTCATCCATCAATCTACAGTTGATCAACTCTGTAGGAATATCATCCATTATATCATTCATGCTCCTGGGTGAGAACCGGGTGAGGTGTCTCCTCTGACCTCTGTGCAGTTTATTCACCATTCAGGTTTGCAACATTTCACTGTTGATTTCTTTTTTTAGATTAAAAAAAACTGACATTATGTTATGCTTATCCTGTCTAATCATGAACACTGACATTTTCCTTTACATACACACACACACATTCAAACTCTCCAAACCTGTACACATCACATTCCCCCCCAAATAGTTTCTTTATTAAATAAACCAAATAGTGGCATACTTGCTGCAGAGTATTAGTGGTGAAGATGCCTCTTAGTCATGCTTCACAGTTTCACAGCTTTGACAGTTTACATCCTCATGGTTTTTAAAGGGTGCATTATAATCATCATAGGGTTTTTTAGCTACTCATTTTCGTATTTTGTTATCATGTTCGCGGTTCAGGGAACATGACATCATGTCTGCAGGATTGGATCATATTTATTGGTTGAAGCATCCATGTTTTCATTTGATCTGTGTATTTTTATTATTATTATTATTATTATTATTATTATTAATAATAAATGTTACAAGCTGAAGTGTTGCTGGTAGGAAGGATAAACACTCATCTCATCAACTTTGTAGATTGTATTTATAATATTCCATTTTTTTTCCTGTTTGATATTTTTACTCTTGAAATAAAGAAGAGTTGTATTTTGATTGTCCTCCTGTCTGTTTATTCCTTTTGAGCAGGTTTTTTTGATTCAGCAGTAGTGGCTTTTTAGTGTTGTGTGGATGTGTGTGAGAGCGAGAGAGAGAGAGAGAGAGAGAGAGAGAGAGAAAGAGATATTGGATGGCAAAATACAATGCAAAAATCCCAAATCAGCAGTAGCCTGTTAGTGAGGCAGTATCACCCTCTAGTGGTCAGTAGTGTCAATTAGGTAAGAGAGTGTATGCTATTGCATTTAGACGTACACTCATCCCATAATATTACAATTCATGATTTCCAAACTCAACAGATTAATGGGATAGCTAACTGGCTTCAAACAGCCTGCTGAAGCAGTTCAGAAACCACATTGTTCCAACAGTCAGACTAAAGGGAAGGTTGTACCTATAGTTGAACCATAGTGCTGGAGCAACCAGAGACCAATGGGGTGACGACCTGGCATTCAAGGAAAAAATATATCCAGTGTTTTCATAAGAAAATGTCTTATAGAACAATTACAAGACTTCCTTGCACTCAATCTACAGTCTTTGCAGTAACATTATATCTGAATACTTGGATCAATTCCTGACTGAACAAATGGCCTATGGTAAAATAAATAATATAACTGTTGCCATGTGAAAACCTCATAACTCTACTCGTTTTAACTTGAGTTGAAGGATTTCATGCACCTCTGTGATTTAAGAAACTTCTACCATCCTTAGTCTCATGAATCCCTCTCAAAACCTCGTGGATAAGCTCAAAATCCATGGAGGTCTCTTAATTCCTGAAAAATTGACATTATGGAGATATGAGGTTTTCATCAGACAGTGACGATATAGTGCCACAACATATCATATGATCACAATTTGTACAGGTTTATTTTATGGTTGTATTTACTCTATTTACATTTTGGCACTAATTGGCACACATGTACTTCATCTTCACTTACACTTCACATGAGCATCACAAGCCAGACAAGTCGATTGCAAATGGAGATCAGATGGGTCACATGTAGATCTAGGTTCATTACTGTCTTTATCCAAACCCTCTATATTGTTTCACTGTTTTACACCCCAGAGTGAATGAACTGGAAAATATGGAACATGTTGTGGTTTCACTAAATCATCAGGCTTTTCTTTAATTGCTTATTTTGTTGTTAATGGAATCTTCCCATGGTTAATGTTGATTCCAATGAACTAATGTATATATGAAGACAACAGACATTAACCTGTCAATACTGTACCGATGGACGTGGTGTCAATGAATAGGAACAATCATAGAACAGGTGTAATTCTTGCTAGCAAAGTCTTTTCCTCATAAGTCCAGTGCTTGCCAGTAAGACAGACGACTGGGCCAGTCCAGCTTATTTAAAAGTGCACTGCTGAACTCTACCAGAAGAGTCCTTGTGAAACTAAAAACAACAGAATTCATTCACACACACACGGTCAAATATCGCAAGGTTGGGATCAGAGTTGTGTCGTCAAGCCCGAGTTCACGCCTCTTGGTTTGGATGACGTCGAGCTCCTCTTCTTGGTGAGGTTACTGCGGGCGTCCTGCCCAGCCAGGAAGTAGAGGATGGGGTCCACACAGCTGTTGGCGCTGGCAAATGGTCGGGTCACCTTGTAGGCCAAACTAGACGCTTCCAGCAAATCACAGCTCACCTGGCAAACAGATACAAGTCTAATTTACCGATTTTTAATCTCTTAGAAAATATGAATTGTTAAAGAAATGTGTTTTAGTCCTCACCTGTTCTGGGTTGACCTGCCTTAGGTATCTAAAGGAGTAGTAAAGACTCCTGGTGAGGTGGAAAGGGAGGAAGCATAGCATGAATACTGCCAGCACAATGATGATCATCTTCACTGACTTCTGCTTGGAGCGCTGCACCGCCAGGCCTCCCCTCTCCCCCTCGGCTCCCCCGACAGACCCCCAGCCCGGCTCCAGAAGCTTCCGCACCATGAGGCCGTAGCACACCATCACCACCATGAAGGGCAGGGCGAACATCAGCACGGACACGGCCGAGCTGTACACCAGGAAGTCGTCGAAGAGCTCCGGGCTGGTGGTGTCGTAGCAAACCCTCTCTGTGCCCTCATCCCTGGCACAGGAGATGACAGGTGACATGGTTAACGATTACTTCATGGGATTTCTTTCTGCTTTATTTGATATTGAACAGCAGAGAGAGAGAGATAGGGAAGATGAAGGAGAGGGGATAATATGTGGAAAACGATAGATATAGTTCATATTTACAGTTTGTGTTCGTTTATTGTTCATGAATAATCTGTTTCGCAAGCTCATACTATTAGCACACCCTGGGGTAGGTGACACGCCACCAGTTCAGTAGCAACATCGCTAATACAACAAAGAGGACTGTTAAGAAAGAAAGAAAGAAAGAAAGAAAGAAAGAAAGAAAGATCAAATCACCTGATGCGGGAGAAGTAGAGGATGGGTGCCTGGCAGAG
This sequence comes from Hoplostethus mediterraneus, assembly GCA_034670385.1. Lineage (NCBI taxonomy): Eukaryota > Metazoa > Chordata > Actinopteri > Trachichthyiformes > Trachichthyidae > Hoplostethus > Hoplostethus mediterraneus. The sequence continues at coordinate 78,141 of JAXDDW010000010.1, read as the reverse complement.
CAGGACGCAGGCCCACACCGCCACGGACACCAGCCTGGCCCGACCGGCGCTGACCCAGTTGAGCGAGCGGACTGGATAGCAGATGCCAAGGAACCGATGCAGACTGATACAGCACAGGAACAGAATGGATCCTGCAGGAACATGATAGTTTGTTGTGCTGTATTATATTATATAATGTAGTATTATATGGAAGATATTACTATATTATATTGTACTGTACAAGTAAGTGTTATTTCACATCATTTTATGTAACATATATTAGTTTGTATTATATCATATCACTGCTGGTTCATGAGTCTAATTTTGGTGTTATTTACTTATTGAATCACATTTGTATTGTATCATATATTGGATGATGCATTGTGTAGCATCACATCAAATCGTATGGTATTGCATGGTATCAAATCATAGTAGCATATCATACCATATCATATATCAAACGGTGTAGTTTTTTGCTTAATTGTATGTACTGTACTGCCATGCCATAGAGTACTATACCATATAGATTGGCATAGAACAGGAAGCGTATGAGCTTGCAGAGCGGCTCGCTGAAGGGCCAGTCGTTCTCATCGGCATAGTAGTAGATGAGGAAGGGCAGAGTCAGGATGTACAGCGTGTCGCACATGGTCAGGTTGAACATGTAGATGGTGGAGGGCTTCCAGCGCTTGGTGCGGAACACGATCACAAACAGCGCCGTGGCGTTCAGCGCCAGGCCGATCACAAACACCAGGGCGTAGCTGACAGGAAGGAGGATGTATTTAAACTCCTCCTCGAAGTGACAGTAGTGGCCGCTCAAATTGGCCGAGTGGGTGCCGTTGTCGTCAAAGGCGGCCATCTTGGTTGTGAGAACACCTGAGGAGAAGAGAAGTACACACTTAATCATGTTTGGGAAGAGATTACCAGTAGGTGTTTGCTAGAAACTAGTATCCACATGGAAACACAGATTACCCTCTTTACTGGAGACGGAAAATGGGTGTGATGGAGGAAATGGCATCAATCTAGATTAGGTTTGGAACTGCCCTATTTACGCAGCATGCCTCAGTAGGACAGTCAAGTATAAACCAATCCATGCTTAAGTATGACTGACTGGCACATAGTAAAGTGATTTCACTCATGAGTTTCCTCAAGCCCCCTATTTAGCTCACGCCATTCCCACTTTAAAGCAGGAGAGAGTAAATCATTTTAACTGTGACTTCTCTTGATCGCCTTTTTCTGACTGAGTAGCTGAGTAAATGAGAGACAGAGAGAGTGAGTGGGAGAAGAGCAGATAATGACGCTTGTTTCACCACATATTAAACTATCATACGGTATCAATCCTTTTGTGACTCCCTGCATGAGTAAGGTGTGTTTTGTGGTTTTAATATAGAGTCCATATATGAGATTAGTGATGAGACATCGTGGCTCTCTGATACCAGCTTTGTCTCCGGTGGAAAAGCGATATATATTGGTCTAACCATGAGTACCCTTCTCTCCTAGGCTCATTTCCTCCCCCAAATGAGGAAAGACAGACAATCTGGCACATAGATCTGAACTGCAGAAGGCAACACAACAAAACCCCAGGCATAGGTTCAGACTGCCTTATGTGTGGCCACAAATTTATACAACACATTTACACAGCAGGCATCTTCACGCAGGCAAATTCATTTTACAAACCTTGGGGCTGAGAGGAAGAGAGAGCGAGAGAGAGAGAGAGAGAGAGAGACTGACAGACAGAGAGAGAACATTTTAACTCAAAACAGACTGCTCAGCCATTTCTTTCTGTTTTGCTCCAGCATGCTACCCTGCTGCCTCACGTTCCTCAACCCAATGCTTATCTCCCTCTCTCACGCTGCCTGGTTCTCTGTCCAAGTTCATATATGGTCCTGTTGTAAAATATAAGCATGAGTAGTGGTTGTTTCACAAGTCAAACACTTAGCAAGCAAATAATAGATCCTGAACTTACTGTTCTCTCTGTTCACTTTAACGATGAACTCTCCTTATTTTCCTCTCTCTCTCTCGCACATATTTTCTCTCTCTCTCTCCCTCCCTCCCTCCCTCCCTTTCTCTCTGCAAGCAGCTGCAGATTCAATTGAACAGATAGCAGCGCTATATTCTACAATGCAATTATTGGCAATGCTTACTTTTTTGTAAACCGCTGCAAATCAATGGTAGATATGATATTATGTGCTGTTTCAGTGCTAGTGCCTGCATTTCTGTGCCTGTATACAGAAAATACCTGAGATTTTCTGCAGATCATTTTCATCATTTCACTCAGGTTCAGTTTCATCCCGTGTGTGTATGTGACAAATAAAGTTCTTGAATCTTGAATCATGTGACCTGCTACTATGAGACCAATAAAACCGGTGTCTAGTGTTTGACTGTGTGTTAGTTTCCGGCTGTACTGCCACAGCATTCCCAAGTCCCTGCCATAGAACATAGACCGAGCAATTCAAACAGGTTCATTTGTGTTACATTTGAATAGATAATAGCTCACTAAATCAGATTGTGCCCCACGAAAAAAATATTTCAATAGAATGGTTCAGAAAAAAACTAAACAAAACTCCCTCATCAGGTTATATCAGCTACTCACCCTTCGCGGTCTGTAAGAATACTGTCTGCTTGCGAAGACTTACATATCATCCTGTGTGATGTGTCTCTGTACAACAAGAGTGTGTGTGTGTGTGTGTGTGTGTATGAGTGTGTTGTTTGTTTCTGATTGCCTTCTTCGGCTGTTTGAATGGGTGAAAACCTGTCTTGGTCTATCCACCTTTGACAAGTTGCAGCCTGAAAGCTGCATCTGAGCAGTTAGGCCTGAGGCGCACAGTTTACATACCTGTGAAGTAAGGGATACTGCACATGCTGGCATGAAGACATGAAAAGACTGTATGAGAAAGTATTTCTCAGTTTTATTTTTTTATTGATAAATTGTGATCATAGCGATATGATCAATAACATAATTGACTCTCTCCAAAATCTAGAAACCATGAAGTCTCTAATCTGGGATTTTTGCAAATGTACATTAAAACTGAATATTTTAATATGAATAATTGTATTTTTGCAACTTACCAAACTTTGTATTTCATTATCAGAAAATTGAGTTTTTACTTTTTGTTTTTACTGAACCTTTTATCTAGTGTTTAACCAGACAGATTAATTGAAAATTCTTATTCTTTTTACAAATACCACCATGAAAAACGCAAAAGGCCTTTTGAGAAGTGCCGGGTGGTAATACAAGCAACACACAACTAGAAGAAATTCAAAAAAGTCTAGTAACAAGGGTTATTAAGAATCCCTGCCAAGGAAACAAATAACACATTTATGGTGTCTTTACTTGAGGCTCAAGCTTGTTAAAACATTGTTACTCTTGCCAAACGTGGACCCACCAGAAGTAGACCTGGCACCATCAAGGAGCCCCAACCAAGATTATCTGCTCATTCTCGCCTTTACGACAAACAAACATAAGATGTGTGAATAATGACAAATGATCTACGCTGTACTGTGAGTACTGTGTCATCGTGTTTTCACTCTGTTTAATATCTTACCTTAGTGTGGTCGGAGGAATATAGACGCTGACAATCCAAATCATAAACCTCACCTATTCTGGAGACCAACAAAACAACAACAAAAACACAATCCAATAAATGTCAGCCATTTGCCTCCGGTGCAAAGTTATGTGCGTGGGTGTTGAGAGATGTGGTTTGGTTTCTCTGTGTGTGTGTGTGTGTGTGCGTGGTGAGAGGAAAGGTGAGAAAGTGTGCTTAATGTCTTACTTACTCCAGAAACCCTGTGTATTAATGATTACATGGCCCATAACCATAACCTTGGCCATGGCACGTAGGAGACCGTTGTGAGGCTAGTACGCATGTTATGAATTGAAATAACTACTACTCTTTTGTCTCAGTTAAGGCTACCAAGGACACACATTTTAGTGCCATTCAAAAGTCTGTTGTAATGTTTGTAAAATATAAAATTGTTCCGTATAAAATTATTAGTAAAAGCTGATGTGAGAGGGGAGTAAGAACACCCCCCCTAAAAGGCATAAAAACATAGGCGACATTAAAACAGTAGTTAAAGTGATATAACAGTATGTGTGTGGAGGTGGATGGTGCATGGTGGAGCAGCCATGCAGTTCCCAGTTCTACTGTATAAAATATTAAGGTCTTAACAACAGCAGAGCAAATCAAGTTTCCTTGACAGCAATTTGGTGTCAATTGGCATCAGTGGGGCCAGCACTGTGACCAGACCACAACAGTGGTCCCATGGTCCCATGGTCCCATGGTCCCATGACCTACTAACCTCAGCACGTTATGCCTTAACTTTGCAGTATTTGGCCTAGGGCACTTCCACAAAGGGGAACCTGAACCCACTGATGCTGGTGGAAAGTGGGGGTGTCACAGTGAGGCGGGAGGTTATGGGGAGTACCTGATGGAACCTGGATTTTCCTTTGGGAGCCACCGAAGCAAAATATATTCATGTAGTTTATTACATTATTCACATTTTGTCGTCTGTACTGCAACATTGGCTCTCCGTCATTCCAGGATAAAGTGCTCGGCCTGACACTCCTCACAACTTTGTCTAATGATCCTCATAATTGTTGAAACTCATACATAAACACAGCCCGCACACACGCACGCACACACACACACACACACACACACACACACACACACACACACACACACACACACACACACACACACACACACACACACACACACACACACACACACACACACAGACACACACACTATATGAAACCTGTTAGCTCTTGCCAGTGCCAGATCATTACATGGGATTCTAACACAATCTCCATTGTAATGTATTCCTTTAATTGTTCACTCAGCACCTACTACCCGCTGCCTGGAGAACCCAATGACCCTCTTTACCCCCTCTCTCTCTCTCTCTCTCTCTTATCCCAGAGATTTTAGCAAATAGTAAATAATAGCCTAATAAACCACATTTTGCAATGTTTATTCATACAATATTTTTCACATATTTACCTAATCAATTCATTTGTCAAATATTATATTAACCATAATTGATGTCTAGACATCATCATTTCAGTATTTGCAGGAATATCGACGATTTGTCTGACAACCTAAAAAATTGTTTTTCTTTTTTTTATTTATTATTTAATAATAAATAAACATCCATGTGTCTGAGATTGGCTAAATTTCATTTCTCTCTTTTCAAATGTCCTCCTACCCTACGATCGATTTTTCCTTGATCGACTGCAGTTTCTTGTTGCTATGCAGGTCTGCGGACGCAGCCTCCTGTCAATCTTTTCTCCGCGGACAGGCTGGAGCAGCGTGGAAAACCACGATGGTTAAATGATAAATCATTCATCCCTTTTCTTCCATCGTTTCCATGATTAGATTTTGATGTTTTAACCACATTTGCTTCGCGTAATTGAAACTGGAGGAGAATAAGGGCGACGCTGGACAAGGAAAGAAACAAAAAGGAACCATCTATTTTCCTCACACTGTTTTTCATCAGCGACCGGAGGCCATGCTGCCCATCACCACAGCGTGGCGCTGTTGAGCTTAGTTGCAAAGAGGGTGCCCCGTTAATTTCCCCCATCCCTTCCCTTTGCTTTTTCTTCTCTGCCTGTCTGTTCCCTTGCTTCACAACACAGTACAGTACACACTCTAGTAGTGGGAGCAACCAAGTGGCTTAGTCTCCCTGTAGCTTCAGTTTTTGCTCTCTATAACTAGCCATTTATCATCAATCATGGCTGCCGGAGTACAAATTTGACTCAGTCTTTTCCTCCCTGTCTTCTTGAGGGGAGGATTTTTTTTGAAGGAAGAAACATTAGTCTCACACTCATTTGGATTTCTTTGGATTTATAAGACATTTCACAAGGGAAATACCATTCATGTCAATACTTCAAAATGCAGCCGCCGCCGAGGAAGGTGAGTTTTTTGAGCCGTTGTTTTAGCTGGGCTGGACAGACAATGATAGGCACGTTTCAGTATAGTGGATGTACATGATGTGTTTTAGCCCCCCCAAAAACGCCTGGTGCTGCAGCTGAGAAAATCCAAGGGAATACCTTTGCTAGCTTACATTAGCAACGTTTGCTAGCTGGAGTTACTTAGTAGTAACATTTATATGCATCTGTCTAAACGTTATAACGCTAACCGTCAAACGTCAACTAACGTTAGCTATCAAAAGCTAGCTTGGCTAACATAAGCCAAATACCAGACTAGTGAATGTGATGTGATTACAGCACGTCCTGTCTCTAACAGTACTGGAAATAACTTTAAAATGAAAAAATGGTAACATAGCATCCATATATAACACTACTGACTTGTGTTGACGTTAACCTAACGTCGACGTTACTCGCCGCACGGTAACCTTACTGCAATAACGTAATAGTAATCAATACAATACACAATTTGACGCTAATATCAGCTAATGTAACGTTAAACGTCGGTGTAATTTGGTGATTTTTTTTTAATGCTTTGGGAGGTTGAGCCAACACGCCCCCAGACAAAACAAAAGCTGTCGTTATATCTCGTTGTGATGCTTCGTGTCTCAAGCAAAGACATTCAGTCAATCCAGGGTCACCGTCGTTTAACCAAAGGCTGCTGCTGGCTAACGCTACCCGCTGTCAGTCTCACGGCTGAGCTGACTAAACGTTGCACACAGAGAGGAAGCAGGCTGACAGAGGCATGTCTGATACTGAGTTATGGATTCTGTATGACCCGAGACACGATGGCAGCCCCATAAAGCTGTATTTATGTGTGTGTGTGTGTGTGTGTGTGTGTGTGTGTGTGTGTGTGTGTGTGTGTGAGTGAGTGAGTGAGAGAGAAAGAAGGGTCCTCAAAGAGATGTCTGTGAACAACGTGTGTGTGCTTAGGTCCGTTTTCAGTGTGTGTGTCTTTCAATGCCTACAGATTCACGTCCAAAGCCTCAAATGTGTATGTTGGTGTGTGTGTGTGTGTGTGTGTGTGTGTGTGTGTGTGTGTGTGTGTGTGTGTGTGAGTTGCCCTGGAATAGATGGATGAGAACCAATTACCCCTCTGTGGCACCTCTGCATGGTTCTCTGTTAATTACCACACATTCCCCTGGTGCCATTTATGCTCTGGGTTCTACATACTCTGGGTTGCCCAGAACATGTCTCATCATGCCTTTAACAAACACATACACAGAGAGAGAGAGAGAGAGAGAGAGAGAGAGAGAGAGAGAGAGAGAGAGAGAGAGAGAGAGAGACATACACACACACACACACACACACACCTAAACAGGTCCATTCTTGCTTGTCATAGAGGCTATAGAGACCACCATGGTTGGTCCATTCCACTGTGTGTGATCAGGTACATGATAGCCGTCGTATTCATTTAGTGAGTACTCACTGTGTCCGTGTGTGTCCCGTTCATTTAGTGCTGTCTCGCTGTTCAGTAGTAGAACACACACACACTCTTTGCTTGAGAGTAAGCCTTTAGACCCGAAGAGTTGTGCAAATCGAAATTTGTTACTTTTATACTAGCCAATATACTTTCAAGAATAAAATGTGATTTCCAAAATAATGGTGTGTTACCACCTGCCAAAGTGTCTGGCACTCTTACTGGGTTTAACAATCAGAGCCAGAATGTATCAACATTTGGCAGTGGCTACTCATAATTTCTCTCCCAGTTCGACACATACCCCTTAAGAGGTCTTTCTATCTCCCAGCGCATCTGCTTGCAGATTGGGGTTGCCTGATCCTTATACATACGTTTTATTTGGCTGTTGCTCACAAATATAGGCAACTGCAATCATGCAATAAGGGATAACAATGACTATGAGATGCCACACACAAAATCTAATTATGTAATCTGGATATTTAAAAGTGATCCACGGTTGTGAAATAAGATAATCTATAATCCATATTACCATTGATAAATATGTGGATGTTTGGGTTACAGTATAGGCACCTCCTCCTTAGCAATATAACCCTGTCAGCTACCACTATAGCACCTCCAGCTCTTCTTATGATTTCTATCTATCTATCTATCTATCTATCTATCTATCTATCTATCTATCTATCTATCTATCTATCTATCTATCTATCTATCTTCTCTGCCTTCTCTTTCACCCTCTTTTGTCTCTGTCACTGTCTCTCTTTCTAACACTCTGTCTCCCTGTCTTTCTCTCTCTGCCTCTCTCCTACTGTCCCCCTCACACTCTTCCCTGTCTCTCTCACCTCTCTCATATTCTTGCCCCTTCTCTTTTCACTCACGATGTCCTCTGAGCCACTAATTCTCTAGCTTTGTCTCTCTCTCTCTCTCTCTCTCTCTCTCTCTCTCTCTCTCTCTCACCCTTTGCCCTTCCCCTTCTCTCTCTCTTTCGTACTCACCCCCCTCTCCCTTGTTCTATCTCCTTCCTCTGCGGTTTCCTATGAATGACAGAAGGTGGAATCAAGTAAAGTCATTTTGCCTTAATGATTTAATGGACCACTCCCCCCTTATCTTCAAAGGCGCAGCACATGAAAGAAAGGACCTCTGCAGGGTGTGTGTGTGTGTGTGTGTGTAACTGTTGTTGTTAATGTAGTACGTGTAATCTTTGTAATGTTGTTTGTTGTTTTGTCTAGAACAGTCATGAATTTCCCACTGTTTCTCCTGTGAATAGCCAATGGAATTCACCCGACAATACACAATGACCTTCACACTGACTCTGTGTTGGCGTGTGTGTGTGTGTGGATATATTGTGCTTGTTTGTGTGTATGTGTGCATATCAAGTGAGAGCCCTGGATCTGTTTATGCCTGTGCTTTTGCTCAGGTTTGTGTGTCTGTGTTTGTCCAAGAAAATGTATTGTGCATCATAAACATCAGTCTGTCTATGCAACAGACTTACTGCCCATTAAAACATTAGGTCCCATTAGGTCTTTTTTTCTGACCACTTGAATGAATATGTGCAATGAACCATACAACCATACATCTTTTCCTCGCACATGGCGCCTGATAGTTTGTTGCTAAATGTGTTGTTGTGTGTCTTCAATCACCTGTCTTGGCATAAAGCCCGCCACGCTAGCTCTGTTGCCACTTCATCCTCTCCAAAAGCCTGGGGAAACCGTGACGCTGTTTTTGATGACTTGATGGATTACTCAGGGGAGTGTTTGTGCGTTTGTGTCAGTGTGTTCCTTCCAGTTGACTCTGGAGCTGAGGAGAACACACACAGATAGATGAAAGATAGATAGACGGATGTATAGAGGAGACGTTATTTTATGTGTGCAACCCTAATCCTGTTCTGTGTGTGTGGGCCAGAGGAGGAGTTGAAGAACACATTGATACAGAGCGGATAGGTGGAGGGGAGGGATGGATGCATGGAAGGATGGATGACTTGTTCTATTAAGTTGTGTGTTGTTCTCTGCGCCAGTGAGTGGACACAAAATAATGAAGGATTGAAGGATTGGTTACTTGATGTGTTTTTTTTTGTTTTTACCAGGTCAAAGTGACACAGGAGCTGAAGAATACACACACAGACCAAATGACGAGGCTACACTTCAAACACCAGACGGAATGTGACTTGCTGGAGGACATGAGGTACACACACACACACACACACACACACACACACACACACACACACACACACACACACACACACACACACACACACACATACTATCTGAGTACACACACACACACGTCTCCGTCTGTCTCTCTGTGTCACAAACACACTCTTTTTTCCCCCACTGCAAATAACCTGAGCAATACACTCAGTCTACCAGTCAGGTTGACGTCTAGTAGTCATTGCTGACTGTGACATGTGGCGCGCACACACAAACACACACACACACACACACACACACACACACACACACACACACACACACACACAAACAAGCACGTAGCCCACATGCATGAAAACAGGGAAGGAAAGAAAGGAATGACTGAGGGAGTGATGAGGGAGAGAAATATGGCATGAGAAAGGAAAAGAGGAGGAGTATTCTCGTATTCCAGTGTTCAGAAGGACGACGGGTCAGGGAAATGACGAAGGAATTTCCTGCTGCCCTCTTCCTGCTCTCTCTCTCTCTCTATGTCTCTCTCTTTCTGTCTCTTTCTTCCTCTCTCTCTTTTTCTCCACATATCTCCAATTTTCTTACTTCTTATCTTTCTATGTCTGCCTGTCTCTCTGTCTATGTCCCTCTCTGTCTCCATCTCACTCTTTTTTCTTTTTGGCTCGGCTCTGTTGGTTCATGACGTGTGTGTGTGTGTGTTTGGCAGTTTTCCCTTTTGAATTTGGCAGTGGGAGGAAACCCTGATTCCTTCACACGCTCTCATTTCTGTGTTGACTAAGCATTGATTATTTATGACAGCAAACTCTCTAATGCTCTCTGTGTCTTTGCCGCCATCTCTGTCTGTCTTTCTCCCTATATTACAATTTCCATGCTTTCTCTCTCTCCTCTCTCTCCAAGACTTTTTCGGCCCCCCCCTCTCAGGGGTAGCTCCAGCTGTTTGAGAACAGATTGCCTTGTTGCTGCACTGCTGCTGGGTTTTGGAGAGTGAACAAGGCCTTGGTCTCACTTGTGGGAGAGAGGGAGAGAGGGGGTGTTTAATGAGAGCCCATTTAACATATGCAACTACTGCATGTTAGTTATTTCAGTCATTGAGGGATGGGGTACATGCCACTGTGTCATCCTCGTGGCTTAAAGGCGCTGCCTGCAGTGTTTTCTCAGTACTTGCCTCTAGCCTCTACTGTCGTGCAATTATTTGTGGAGACACATTCTGATTATGGTAAAACCAGGAGCAGCGGGGTGGCGTAGTGATTAGGCAGACCGCCTTTCATCAGCTTGGACTGGTCTCAAGCCCCTGTGACAGTATGCATCTTCTCTGCTGAAGTGTCCTTGAGCACGACACTGAACCCCAACAGCTCCGGGGATTTTCTGTACCTGATGTTGCACTTTGACCTTCATTCAAAGTGAAAAGACAAAATTCTCTTTTGTGAGATCAACAGATTAGATTAGATTAGATTAGTTAACTATGTCAACATCAGGCGTGACATAGTTAACTAACAAGGTACTCTTATTCTACTCTTATTATCTTTACCCGAATTAAGACAAAGACTCTGTATATACAAATATTTCCCTAACTGTAGTGTTAATAATACAGTGATAGTTCATTGATTCCCACAGGAAGAGTTGTTTTTACTTGTCTCCCTCCAGGGGATCAGAGTGTAGGGTCAGCTACAGAACAGCACTCCTGGAGCTGGCCAGGACTCAGTGCCTTGCTTAATTTTAACAGGGACACTTGCCAACATCGGGACTTCAGTTGAAGGACAGTCTCTCTAACCTGCAGGCCAGACCTATTCAAATAGTGCGGTAATTTGTACTGGCCATTTAGTTCTTTCCTACTAATTAAAAGAAAAATAAAATAATTCCAGTTCATTTCTGTATGCTGCTGCATCAGAAGTGTCTGTGCCAATCAATGTAAACAAGCTATCCCTGGTTGTCGCAAGCTGCCACGTCACTCGTCTAGACATCTCATCTGTAAACATTCCATATATCCCGCTCTATCACCAAGGCAACGCGTACCAGCGTCTGTTCGCAGTAGCAAAAATGTCTCTTTCTACTTAAATATACAATAAAAATACAATACTATGCACTCATGTAAATTGTCATATCTACTGACCTATCTTGTAGTTATTGATGTTATTAGTCAGATTTCAGCAATATTTCATATTTCGGCCTCTCATTTGTGATCCATTTAAAAATCTGGCCTGGACTCTGAATAGTCCTGCTGATACAGGCAACCACCTTCCCTGTTAATCTCAACAGAGAGAGGTGTGACACGCATAAATGTCATTAGCAGAATTTGAACCTGTTATACCGCTCGTACTTGGTGTATGCTTTAACTCACTGAGCCACCAGGACATTAAATTAACATGTCCCCTAAGGCTGAAATGACTTGGAAATTATTTAATACAGGACAGTGAAACACTTTTGAGTTTCAAATTTCTGAAAAGATATGTATCCATTTTGGAAAATACAATCATGATCCGAAGTTCATCATGCAATCTCTTTAAATTCTGAAAGATCCTGTCTGTAAATGTACCACAATTGTTTGAATTTCACCGTAGCAGTCATTTTGCAAAAGAAGATGCCACTTTTTCAAATGGTGGATGTTGAATTTTGGAACAAAACTGTTTAAATGTAGCCAAGCAGTCACACAATCAGAACTCTGCACTCTTAACTGTTGGCTACAACTTCACTACATTTAATCAGTAAACAGAGGCTGTGCTTTGCAGTGATTTGTACTCACGCCTAACAGCACCTCTTGGCTGTCCTCAAATCACTTTGAAGTACAGCCTTGGTATTAGGTGTGTATTTATCAGGTATTTTACCATGGCTTCGAGCGTGACTCAGCCAATTAGAGCTGAACGGTTTATTTTAGAAAAAGTATTTTACTACTAACTTAAACTGTTTCTGTAGACTAGCTACAGCTCACTTGGCTAAATCATCACCAAGGTGTTAGAGGTAACCATCAAGAGGTAACACACAGGGACACACACATTTTCCTGTCTAAAGGGGGATGCACACTTTCTCACACACATGCACACACACACACACACACACACACACACACACACACACACACACACACACTCACCTCTGCACATACATTCACATACCCATTGGCCCTTTGTTAGGTCGATACAAAATACATTTTTATGTTAAAGATGGAGGCATGTGATTTTAAACATTGCAGTTCTTTTGAATTGGATTTTATTAGTCGAGCTTGATCAGAAAATGTAAGTCCCCTGCAAAAACGCTATCATCTTTGAATTACACTTTGTCCTGCGGTAATGCTTTCAAAATCTGATGTTGGCTAGATCTGGTGTGTAGCTTGAAGTCGATATTTCTCCATGTGAAGAATGCAGTTTTTTGTCCTAACCAAACCTATTTGTAGCTAGGTTGTTAAGTCCAAAAAACATTTACCCCAGGCAAAAGTTTCATAACGTATAGTATAGACAACATATTCCTCTATTAACTCTAGTCCCTGTCAGAGCAATGGTAAAAAATACTATTTGTTTTTCATTTATTAGCCGTGGCATCAAATATAACAGTCAGTCAGTGCTCAAGCTTTACTATGTGACAGATTAAAGCGTCACAGTTGGAGTCATGTTGAACCGTGACAAAGTGACAGCCACCCATTTTCACAAGAAATTACATTTTTGTTCAGAGTATCTTCATTTCTCCGCAGAGACCCCTGATATGTCTCATGTTTCAACAACCACAGCTGATTGGCTCACACAACAGTGTACTACAATATTATGAGTGCACTCATTCACAATGTATAGAGAGAGCACTCCCCGGTGTGTCATGGTCAACTCTTGTCGGCCTAGTTTTCTTTCCTAATTCTGTGACTGTACTAGCAACATGATTCACGATTCACTGATTCACGTAGAGAAATTATTTTCTCGCTTACCAATGTCCACAGGGAGGTCAAAATACATGGCCAGTTATAGAACAGGGCCCCTGAATCCAACCAGTCAGGATACATACCCATTGATTGGCTCGTGGGCAGAGTGAGTGTACGGTGGTCAGCAGGGACAAAGCTTGACAGCAGGCAAAGACCAAAGGTTATATATAACCATGCCAATCAAATTAAAAAATAAAGTAATTTTACTGTCATTTGGCAATGACAATAATGGTAATGTAAAGAATTAATTCTTTCCTGCATGGGCAAGGACACAGACTGTTTCTTTTTTGGCATTTTGCCTTTTATTTGGTAGTAGCAGTAGAGAGAGACAGGAAAGATTGGGTGAGAGAGGAGGGATGACATAGGCCGCGGGCCGCATTTGAACAGTTATGTTTTATGCGCCTTAGACCACTGAGCCTACAGGACGCCCACATGCTGTTTCTTTTGCCAGGATTTTGGTACAGGGACGAATAGGGCAAGCCAAGGTTTACTCATTATTTAGCAGTTTTCCCAGGCTTTAGGGAAGCTTAGGTGGGAACATCAGCAGTGTGGTGGGTTTTGCACAGAGGTAACTCTAAAAGCACACAACACCTTAAGGAATAAACAGAAGGTTAGGTTGCATAAAAAACTTCAGGTGATCATCCTAAGAGTGTAATACGTAGGGAAAACCCTGATTTCCACCAGGACATCTCTTTCACTCTTTTCATTTTGTTGCCAATAAATGATTCATCAGTTAAACTGTAGTTTGTTACAGAGTGTTTTTGTCTAGTGCCAGCTCCTCTCAGTCACACTTGGCCCTGCTGTGGAAAAACTGTGGTGAATCTGCTCTATTATCTCAAGTTGTGATCAAGCAGAGTGAAAATATGACCACCCCTCTCTCCCTCCTCTCTTTCTCTCTGTTGCTTATACTGTTGTTGTCATTGAATCCAGTCTATGTCCAGTAGACTACTGATCTCACTTGTTTTCCCATGTTTGATCCCCTCCCCTGCTTTTTAGCCCCCCCCCACACACATACACAGTGAATCCACTTTGAAGCACTTAAGCGTTTCCTGTCAGACACACACTCATCCACAAGTCTGAGCAATGATTTTTTTCTTTTTTCTTCATACACAGCTGATGCTGACACTGCCTCTTAAGTCATGCACACTGTACATACACGCACATGTGCGTACACACAAAATACACACTCTCATACTCGCTCTCTCACACTCACACATACACACATTTGTATGTACACACATGCACACAAATACTTACATGCACTCAGAAAACACACGTTCTTTCACACAGATACACACGTAAGTACTCTCTCCCTCTCTTTCTGTCTCTCTCACACACACACACCGTCTAGAGTGGCACGAGCAGGAAGATGTGGAGGTTGGTGATTGTGTGTGATTCATCTGGAGAAAGCTCTCACTGCCACAGAAATCAGAGAGACAGAGTTCGCCAGGGAGGAAGAGGGAGGGCAGGAGGGAAAAGGGGACAGAAGGAGAAGTGGGAGGAGAGAGTGTAAAGAGAGGGAGGAGGGACAGAAGGATAGAGGTAGGAGGAGAAAAAAAAGGGAGCATAGAGTAAAGACATGGATGTATGGGGCGAGGAGAGGAAAGGAGGTAGAGTGGAGTGGGGAGCCAGAAAGGGATGGAGGAGAGTAGGGAAGGAGGGGAGCAAGGAACGGGAGATGGGTGGGCGAGGGGAAAGAGTAAGAGACAAATGGATGGAATCAATGAATGAAGGGAGGATGGAAAGTAAGAGAGTAAAAACAGGACAGAGATGTTTTGTTGCAATTATTCATGTAGGAGCTTTTAGCTGGGTTTTAATAATGTTGCTATGGAAAACAGCACTGTTTCATGTGTGAAATGTGTGAAATGTAATTGTTCATAACAGTAAAAGGATGCCACCCTAACACAACAGCTTTTGAATCACACACACGGTGGCAAGGCTGTTACCGAGAGAACATGATCAAACATTCTGCTTATAAAATGTTGACTGTTGACCTGAAAGGGAATGCCCTTTCTATCCATTCTAGTTCTGTGTCACAGACACACAGTGTCATGCCCAGATGCATCGTGGGTGTGAGAAGTTTCTAGCTGATAATTGGCTGTCCATGTTTACATACACTGAGGTTACTGTGGCAGTGTAATCATGGCAGCATGAGAGGCCCAGACATGTCCAAAGATCCCAAGTGTGTACTTGTCAGTGTGTATGTGCATGTGTGTACCAGGGTTGACTTGATTTATAAGCTCCAGAAGCTCTTACAAGCAAGTATACTATAATACCAGCATATTACTTGAGGACATGTTCCTCACAATGGAAAAAGCTTATTTGGAGGGAAATATAATGTATATCAAAAACAATATTTTTATATATTTATTTTAAATACACTTTTTCCTGAACTGTGCTATGTACAGTTGGAAGAAAAAGTATGTAAAACCCTCTGAAAACCCTTGAATTACCTGAATTCATGTATAAATGGCTCCTAAAATATAGTCTGATCTTAAAAATAGAAACAATGTGATTTAACAAATAGCACACAACATTTTTTACTTTTACGAGTCTTTATTGAATATATTGTTCAAACCTTAACAGCTTGGACTGGAAAAATGATGTGAACCAAGAGCTTTAGTAACTGGTGGAACCTCCTTTAGCAGCAATAACCTGTAGTTTCTGATCAGACCTGCACAACGGTTAGGAGGTATTTTGGACCATTCCTACTTCCAGTATAAGCCAATGGTCAGTGGCAGGGAAAACCTTGGAAACAGGGCCTCCCTTTGGAAGGGCCTCCTTCAGGAGGCGCTGTGGCTTAGTTGGTTAAAGCGCCTGTCTAGTAAACAGGAGATCCTGGGTTCAAATCCCAGCAGTGCCTTTTCGCCTGTCTTCCAGAATAATCTGTGTGAAGTCAAAGAGATGCACCATAATGAACATATAAATATAAATAAGGTGTGAACAGTCAGCAATACGCTTGGCAAAGAACCGTCTGGGAGAAGAAAATCCCCCCCAAAACATGCACAACTAGTTTAATTACACATATTTTAGTTAAGACTTCTGTACAGAAATAAGTCTTCCCCATAGCTAGAAGAAAGATAGCTCTAATTTCTACTTTCACAATGGTATCCCCTAGGCTAAATTGGTTCTCTAGAGCACAATCATGTGGTCGCATTTTGCCACTCGTTTTTGCAGTAGTGCCACTTAATTTTGTCTGTGGTTGCACCAGTGTGACTAAAATTCGCAGCCAACTCTCTTCACATTTTAATTCAGAATCTTCCTTAAGACAAAACACGAAGGCAGTGTTGTGTGTTTTTTTGTTGTCTAAAACAGTGAAAGAATGTAGGTGATTTCTGATTAAAGTTTGTTCATTTTAGAATGGCAGAGCTAGCAGAGCTCCATATAGAACTGCTGTTACTCTGTCATCACCTAAAAACCATTGGCTTCTCTCGATAGTCAAATCAAATCAAACTTTATTTATATACCATATAGTAAGTTTGGGCAAGCATACTGAAAACATAATTATTTGTAATGTGGGTGTGACATCTAGATCTGATGTGCGGATAGATAGATGTTATGTTATTAATAATAATCTCTCTTGTTCATTATTAAAACACATCAGAATCAGCTGCAGGTGATGTGGAGAGCTTGCTTTTGGATTTGTGCAGAAACATTTCCTGAAACTAATACTGCACTCAAGTGCTAGGCTATTGGAAATATTGTAACAAAATGTTAAATACAACTGAGAAGCTGGGAAGATGTGACGTGTAGGGGACAGAGGGCATGAAAGCTGTGTCAGCAAATGCTGGTAAAAATTATGTACTTTTATTATTATGTGTTATATATTATTAAATAATTAGCACTGAGAACTTGGATAATAAATTAAAACATCAAATAAACGCCTCATGCAGATTCCCACCTCATCATTCTGCTGCTGCTGTACAAAGTACCTCTGTGTCTCTTGATTTCTAAAACAAAACCATGGCCATGTTAGCGTGTTTGTAGCATGCGATCCGACAAAGTGTTTGGTGCTAGCACCATTTCTGTGGCTGTTAGCATGGTTGTTGATATATTGCTGCTGCTATGTTGGCTTGCTTTTGGTTGTCTGCAGCATGCTAGTTGACCTTGTTGGCTAGTAACATGATACTCTGCCTGAAGAGAAAGGACATCAGCTGGGGTCCAAAGTAGTTATGATTAAGACAGGAGTTTCATATCATATGACACTTGGTATAATTGTTTGCTGATACTTATTGGTTTCAGATCTGCTTAGCAGGCCATCTCAAGCCAGAAGAATAAACTGTCTATAATTGTTGATGCATTTTGGTTTCTGAACTGCTGAGCTGGCTGTTCCAAACCTGCAGTGCCAGCCGTCCCATTAGTGTATTGCTGTTGAAATCAAAAGCGAGTTCAGAAATTATTGAGTAATGTTGGGAAATGTAGGTACAGGTTAGTGTAGGCGACTTTAGCTGCAGTTGGTGTCCAAAGAGGGTGGTTGTGGGACACCAGAAATCACTGTTAAACCTTCTGGACGTGTCGTGGGCCTAATTCAACAAAACATCTGTGCTGGGAGGCGCCCACTTGATACCCCCAGTGACATACCCGCACTCACACACTCAGCCCTGTAGCATTTAGATTAGCTGGCTGGTGAATGGTGCTGTCTGTTTGATGGGCCCGTAGATTTATGACACCATAGCCCGATGTCCTCTGTAGTTACCATTTATGGCCCAGTACATAATTCTTTGATCATCAGACATCAATTCATCATTTTTGATATCTGATTTGGCCTAGTGTGGTCTATTTTGTTATTATTTCTGACCCAAAGCACTTGAACGTTCATTAAGTCAAATTTATGAGGCGCTAATAAGGAGAGACCATGAAGGAAACATAAGTGAGACATCTCTGTAGATATCTATGTCCAGTTTCCTATCATTTTGTTTCATTTTTGATTTATAAAATGCAAGGTAATGCACTATGCAATAACAGAGCCCTATTTCAGAGGTCAATGTTGACAGGACTGGGTAGTATGGTGATTACTAATATAAAACAGCCAATTAATCAGATTTACAGTTGGCCCTTTGCCTTCATTTCTTCTCTATTAATCACTCACTGTAGCAGAGATTTGGCCTTAGCCAGTGTACATTTTTCAGGTCTGTCATCAGGGAGACCAACTCCGCTTTGCTTGTCTGGGATAGACTTTTAGGTTTAAAACAAATGAGAATTCACTTTATGATTTGAGATATTTTGAAACTGTTCAGCACTGTCTGGCCTACCAAATTTTGGTATAAAGAGGATGTGAACGGAGCTGCCTGATAGAGCCTGTTTCATTACCTGCTGTAGCATATTCTATATGTTTATCCAATTGATACAGCACAATGACACATTCTAGACACAACAGTGGGCAACATTTCATTCATTTCAACAGACCTACTATTAATTAATACGTGTGAAGCAGTGTCCAGACAAAAATATTGGTGCCACCAGCTAATGCCACCAGTGGGAATTACAGTAAAATCCAGTTAGAAACCTGGAAACAGGACGTCCCCTCCCAGAGGAGTCTCCATGAGGCGCTGTGGCTTAGTTGGTTAAAGTGCCTGTCTAGTAAACAGGAGATCCTGGGTTCGAATCCCAGCAGTGCCTTTTCAGATCATTTCTACCAGTATAATCTGTAGTGCTTTCACATGAGTTGTTGCTGTTCATTGTTGAAAAAGTATCTTGCCCTGCTCGTTGTGTCGCTGCTGCCTGGCTGAGCATTAGCTGCCATGCTTGCTGTCCCTCACTAATCACTTGTTGCATGCAATATTTTCTTAATATTTTCTTTTAGCAGTGTCTGCAGTTCCAGTATGCACCAAAGGGTTGGTGTTTTCACTTGTTATTAATGTCCATCAGATAGTTTGTATTTAGTGCATTGAAGACTTGTGGTGGTGGTAGTGAACTTTGAGTGTTTCCTTAACCCTGTAAAACCCAAATATAGTTTGGGTTTGCAGGTTGTGTGAGTTCATGGCCTGATGGCCGGACCTATAAACACATTTACCATCCAATAGCATTGCAGGGTTAAACAATAGGACCCATTGACTATCTAAATGTGGTCTTTTAAAAAAAAAACAATTGCCGATTTTTAAATCTAAAAAGCTAAAACTGATGTTGTAATTTTGCAACAGTGGGCCTTACAGGGTTAAGAATGTTTGTGTAGGAATTTGATTTAGGACGGCATAAAAACGATGCATCAACTTTTTTTTTTTTTTTTTAGAAAAAGTGACATGGGGCATCCATTAAACAGTTAATACAATGAGCATGGGCTAACTCATTGATAGTTCTTTCTCATTCAGCGTTTCCATTATTCTGTCCACTTACTCTGTGTTTGCATATTCTATAATGGTTTGTAACTGTTAAGGAAGAAGAACTTCAAAAGACTTGCCCCGTGTGAGGCTCGAACTCACGACCTTCAGATTATGAGACTGACGCGCTGCCTACTGCGCCAACGAGGCCTGCAGCATGTGTGCTTTAGAATTCAGAACAATGCCTGAGGACAGGAGGAAGCGTGTGTGTGATCAGAGGAGACTGAGCGAGTCGTATTTCACATGACAAGTATGCAAGGGGGTGGAGTTAAACATTAAACACATGCTCCAGCCCTCCACAGTAGGCTTCTTGACTGTTTGATCTATTGCAGTTTTGTATGTGTAAGAGTTGTTCAGTCATTAGGAATTGCAAATGTCTCTTGCAGCTTTTATGACCTGGAATCTAAAGCAGGCTCTGTCTAGGAATCAGAATGAACACAATAGCTTTAACATAATGATGCCATGGGAAACATTTGACAAGAAGTGCTCTCCTACTTGTTTGGGCTGTAATTACCATAGAGAGGATTGACAGTAATTATGCTGTCTAGGTTTAAGTCCTTTCTGCCTCTTCCCTCACTTTCCCCCTCTCCAGTTCTTGTTCATGGTTGTTAACTTGACCTACTGGGGTCATAGAAAAGCCTGAAAAGTAGCATGAAAAGGTTTGAGGATCACTGCTATATGCAACAAATCTCATTTTTATCAACATGCCTTAGGCAACTGTCAAATCATGACAGTCACATTTTTCTTATTGCTTGTGAGAGGCAGTGAGAACACAAAAAAGACATATTGTTGTTTTAATGATCTGACGACAACAGTCATCACGCAAAGGCTGTATTGTGTTCTTCAACAGTAGGACAGGCGTTGTCAGATTTCCAAGCCACATATGTCGGTACTGTGTTTTTGATAATGGATATTTGTTGCACAAAATCTGATTGTAGTGTCTCACATAAAAAATAAAATATGTAATAAGGCTTGTGAACATCAAAATCAACCTAAATAGTAAATGTAGTGTTATTTGAACATTTTTAGAAGAGTTACACTAGGCAAAACACTATTGGAATTAATTTACATGGCCAGACAAAACACTTATGGTCTGCCTAAGAATCTGTGATGTTTGCAAAACCGTAATCCAAAACCCTGCTCACAAGCCCTGAAGAAATGACTGAAGTGGGGGGTTGGAGCCATAAAGGTGTTAAAAGTAATGGCCTAAACATTTACGTATGAATGAACAGAAAAGACAATGATTAGGTCTTTGCTGAAAGGATAGGAGGATAGTCACAAGAGTTTAAATACCCATTGAGAAAACTTACAAAGCTATTTCTCAACAACAAACATTTACAAAGCAAAACAAAACAAAACTCTTCCTACATCCCCAATGAACCATCCTCAAATATCCCTAAGTTTTCCCTAAGATAATAAAATGCCATATACACCATTAAAAAATTACAGTGGTGAATTTTTGCACATGTGAATGATATATCCACTCCCTTAATATCCACTCCCTGCCAACCACGGGTCGGTCATTATTTCATATATTATAGAGCAATAACCTTATAAAATCTTTATGAAAAACCCAAACCTTAAATAAACCAAATAAAGAACATCCAAAAATGAATCTGATATACTTCCATTGTTTATTTACTGCCACTGTCTTTCAACAGCTGAAGTAATCATTATGCCGCATGAAATGCTAACATGACACATCATAATTAGAGCAATTTCAGTATTACCACAAACTAGGGCTTAATTCATTGTGGTAAAGTAGTTTAGTTACAGTTGTTACATTCCCTGCTATTCTCAACAGAGTCTTCGAGGACTGATGTCTAAACCAACGTATAGCACTGCATGCAGGAACATCAGCAGGACTGTATTAATGCATGTAGCTTATGTGACAAGCAAGGCTTATAAAGCAACAGGACAGGCATATAATACTTTGTGTTCTTATTCCATTTTACCCTTAATTGCTTGAGTTCTATTTTCAATTTAAAATCAGATTGGCTATCAAATGATATAGGGCAACCTATGGGGCACCAAAGCAATATTTCCTACCTGATCTTTAGAAAACTCAATTTAAATATGTTACAATAACCAGGCAATATGAGTAGGCAAAATGAGCATGTACCCTTTATATTCATTTATACATGTGGCCCCTGGTCTCTTGGCATACAGGGCCAGGAAGTGGTGACCTATCTATCTGTCTGTGTAATCATACATCAAGCTATGTTTTTCATTCTGTGCATTCCTGGGCCATGATAAGAGCCTTGTCTGTCTCTGTGTGATGTTGAGAGGGCGAGGGGAAAGGGAGGGTTGCGTTTAGTGGCTGTGGAAGTGGGGGAATTTTACAAAGGACAGTAGGGCAATGAAGTAACAGAACAGAAAGTCCTTTCTTGCATAATGTTGAGGTCACTGAGTCCACTTTCTGAGATAGTCATACCCCAATTAACCCTAATGTACTGTGTATATCACTAGCCATGTTTCCAAAGTCAGGCCAAATGGGTTTTGCCAGTGTCACAGCCAACTCAACTTAATTATTCACTTTTGCATTGCTCTCTCGCTCTCTCTCTCTCTCTCTCACTCTCTCTCTCTCTCTCTCTCTCTCTCTCTCTCTCTCTCTCTCTCTCTCTACATATATATAGATAGATAGATAGATAGATAGATAGATCGATAGATAGATGGATAGATAGATAGATGAACGTGTGTGTCTATATACAGTATGTTGACTATCTAAAGCAAACAGGATCATAGATCCTGCATCATAATGGTGAAAATATGGATATGGATATCTCAGTTTTCATTGCAGTACATTGGCAGTATTATATAGCATAGTACTATAGCACAACACAATAATGACAAGGGATTGAGATCCCTGTCCTTCATTTATCCATAAAAAGTGCTGTTGTAGACCAGTGTTTAACTTCTCTCTTCTTCTCTCTAGGACTTACGGTCTCAAGAAGGGACAGCTGGAGAGGGACTATGCCCAGGTAAGACAACTGTCTGGACTCAAGCTGAATAAGCCATTATTGGCTTAGTGAACTGATTGTATAGTTGCCAGGTGAATTCTGGAATCTGCCAGTATGTGGAGGAGGGGCAGCCAATGAGAAGTGCTTTCATCTCCCTCAACAACTACTGACAAAGTGTCCTAAAGCAGGACACTCAACTCTAAACTAACCCAATAGAGCTGTTCAACAGACATCAGTACAAGACAGTGGTTGCACTGGGCAGAATGTTGTTGTGAAGTGTTGTGAATGTAGGTAACCTAACTTCCTCCTTCAACTTCTCCTCCAAACTGTTGATGAAAATATGAATGTACTCTTAATCAAGTCACCTATAAATAGGGCTAGAGCAACCTATTTTGATAGGAAGTGCACACATCCAAACAACTTACGTCAGGTTCTGTTTAAAATTAGACTTGCGTATTTCTTTTTCATTTATTCTTCAAAAGAAAAATTCACATATGTGCTGCAGCCCACATTTGGTTGCACTTCCACATATTCCTATTTACAGCAGATGTTATGGCCTTTCTTTCTTTCTTTCTTTCTTTCTTTCTTTCTTTCTTTCTTTCTTTCTTTCTTTCTTTCTTTCTTTCTTTCTTTCTTTTTTTCTTTCTTTCTCTTTCTTTTGTCCTTTCTTTCTTTTCTTGCATTATTTTCTCACATTCTTTCCTTTTCCTTTTCTTTGGTCAGATTTATAAATGTATACATCTGCACACATCATTCGTGCTCATGTATCTTGTTGTAAATTACAAACTGGTGGATTTTTGCATGTGTGAATGAGCTTAATATGCACTACCTGCCAATCAGAATTAACAATACACTGTATATTGTCTTTTGTCTTTTCTCTTTTTCTTACATTTCCTTGTGCATCAACTAGCAAGCAGCCTTAAATGGTTTGATCAGTTGTTCCTGTAACAGTAAGGATTACAAACCAACAGACAGTCTGGTCTTGCTGATCACACAGTTTGTACACACAATGGCTCTTGTATGCATGCATTTTGAAGTCCAGTACAGTACAGAGTTAGGGTACTAGATACCAGCTGTGTAGATTATATTGGACTTAAAACTTTCCAGTTCATAATATTCTAACTTATTGTTGAAGATTTATGAATGTGATGATAACTAGGTGATATTTTGAGCAAATGTAAAGGGGCAGCATCGCTTTCAGCGTGGATGAAAAATCAGTATGGATAACACAGTAGTTAAATGAGGAACAAAAACATTGTCTGTCTGCTTTAAAACACTAGTCTTGTATCATCATGTTAAAACTATGGAGGCAGGGAATGCCAGGAAAAAAAAAATTTTTTTTGAGGCCACACTTTACTACATGGAGGGCATGAGGTGATATTGCATGCACACAAGGTAGACCTAATTTGAGGGCACAAGATACATATCGTGACCTTGTTATGGTTTATGCACGCATATTTCATAATTCATGTGAGGAAATTAATTAACATCCGCCTAAAATTGAACAAAATGCGTGTATGTTTTTAAACCATGTGCTTGATTTACTTTATTCACCAAGTTTCAAACTGATTTCACAGACTTGCCATAATTTATAGTTTAAGTTTTACTTCAGGTAAAAAACTGACAGGATGGGTCACCAGGGCATTGCCGTCTACACTTGCCATACCAGACATTGTTGTTAGTAAGAAACAATTGAGAAGAATATTGAAAGCTTATGGGCTATACTGTCGTCAACATGCAGACTTGAGGGCGGTTAAAGACTTTATAGTCGATCAGTCGCAACGATTTTTATTGAAGCTGTCCAACACCACCGCTCGGAGAAGGGGATGGTGTGGGCGCTGTTGTGCATGGGATACTACTTTGTTAAGATGGTGAATACATTTTCTCCTCACAAGACGGCCACTCCTTTGTATAAAAGTTGCAGATGTGTCAGGAAAAACAAATGAAACCTACATTTTCATAGTGCTAGGCTACATCAGCATCTCCTCTTACTAAGCATAAATCGAGTGGTGAGCACTGCTCTTCTGTCGAAGCAGAAACCAAGCAGCGCTTAGCACCAGCAGTGTGAAAGGCTGTCTGATTTTTATTGTATTTTGATGGTGCTCAGCTTAAGCTCCCTTCAGGCGCGCGCACACACACACACACACGCGCACACACACACACACACACACACAGAGAAAACCTCTCCATTGCAAAACCCTGCTGTAGCTTAGTGAAACACATTCTAATACATAAATAACCCACCCAGGTCTTAACTACATATGAATATATATACATGAGTGAACACACACACACACACACACACACACACACACACACACACACACACACACCCCACACACTCTTACACAAACATCCTTTGCACAAACATATTTATACGCACACTCTTTTCTTCCCCTCCCAGTACTGTGCAGCTGTCCACACAAATAAACCTTGTTTTCTGGCCCCAATGTCCCCACTGTATACACACACACACACACACACACACACACACACACACACACACACACTTCTGTGGCGAGAGGAACAGAACGATAGTGAGAGGGAAGGAGAATGGAAGGAAGAAGAAAGAGAGAATATATGTATATATGTATGTATATACGTGTGTATGTTTGAGCATGTGTGTCTGCGTGCGAAGAGTAAGTTTCCTGTAGTCATGCATGACACCCCTTTGGTTTGAGACACTCATTATCCCCCCTCCCCCCCTCTCTCTCCCACTCCATTCTCTCCCACCACTGTCTTCACCTTAGAAATAGAGGTTGCCTAGCAACTACCCCCTACTCAATAGAACAATGGATTTCCTCCTAATTGTAGCTATGTGTGTGTGTGTGTGTGTGTGTGTGTGTGTGTGTGGTGGAGGGGGGTGATATTTAAGTCAGGACAGTGAGTGACAGCTGAGACAGCCTGTGACTGCAAGGTGACAAGCTGACAGATTGACAGCTGTTGAGGGGCCCAATTTTTTTCTGAAACTAACTTGTATCACAATGGACCAGGTAAGACCAGGGGCTTCATTTATAAAGGTTGCTACGCACAAAAAAATGGCGTTAACGGGGGTGAAATGTGCATATGCATATTTTACCGCAAACGTTGGGATTTATAGAAAAATTCTATGCGGTAAAAGGTGCGCACTTCTACGCATCCTTTCACCCATGCGTAGAGCCCACCACAAAGTTTTTCAGACACGGGAATCAGCGACGCCCGATGGGGAGATCACAAAATAAAGCTCAGTCCTCTTAAAAACATAGTTTTATAAGTGTGCTTTCACAGGGTTTGTGGTCTGTTGTATCTGTTAAGTTACTACTTAAAACCTATTTTTATACAAAGGCATTCTCTTAACTCTTATTTTATTGATTATTTTACCGGGTGGCGCCAGGATGAAGTGAAACTCATTGATTTAACCATGCAATAGCCTCAGAAAGGCTAAATAACAACAACATAATGCTACTGTTCAAAATCAAAGAATACATTTATTAATCAGAGACTCACATAAGAACGGAGCACTGCAGAGAATTTATGAACGATAACGATTCTGTCAAAATCAGCAGGCGGAGGAGTAGAAACAGCAGTTTGCGGCTTGCATCTCTCTCTCTCTCTCTCTCTCTCTCCCTCCTTCTCTCTCGCTCTCTCTCTCTCTCTCTCTCTCTCCCTCTACAACGGGGGAAATGGAATTAGGGCTGAAAGTTGTTTTTTACCACCACGAAAAGCAAGCAGGCTGAGAAACCGAACTAAGTGACGTGTCTGTCTGTCTATCGATCTCCTCTGCTCCGTTTCAGCTACTATGGACGCCCCAGCATACACCCATGGAAATATTTTCCTATAGATACATAAAGCTTAAACAGAGGGGGCAAAAATACAACTAAGGGGCTAAGCATATTTTACTCTTTCATATGTAGCTCCTTATGCTCAATGTTGTATAACTTTTAAACTGTTTTTAAATTGTTTTTGTCATTTTGTTCATCATCAGTTTGTCTCCCATTTTTATTTTGTCTTCTAAAGCACTTTGTAACTTTGTTTTGAAAAGTGCTATATAACAAAAGTTTATTTATATTATTATTAAGGTGTGCCGGATTATTAGAGCTTGTGCGGTTCTGCAAGTGACAGTAAAGCAGTGAAACGTCATCGTTTTCGAAAGTCTCCGTTTTCACCGTCCACACTACAACGGGGGGCCGGCGTTTTAAAATGTATCCACTTGGGACAGAGTTTTCGAAAAGCTAACATTGGGGTGGAAAATGCCTGGCGTAATGTGGACAGTAGGCCAAAACGGAGAGATAAGTATGCGTTTAGTGTGGACGTAGCCTTAGAGACTGCCAGGATTTTGGAGGGGGTGAAATTGCTTCCTTCTAGTCCTCCTGGCTCAAACTGTGTTCTACATATAGGTAGGATTAACACTGCACAACTTGGAACCTAATAGGTGAGTCTGTGCTAATAGGCCCTTTATTTGAACAAGAACAATGACAGCTGAGTAGGCGTTGATTGAAAGGTGACACACTGAGTGACTGATGTGACAAATTTACTGAGATGCTGATGTTGGCTGACTTGGGAGGATTTCTCCCTCTTCCTCCATCTGTCTCTCTTTCCTTCTCTTACTCTCCCTCCCTCCCTCCACTCCCTCCATTTATTTTCTGCTGGACTCATCTCTCCATCCTCTTTTCTATGCTGTCATCACCTGACAACTACCTGAACAGTGCGTTGCTATGGCAACGCCTCTGCCCTTCCTGTGTGGTTTAGCTTAGGTTGGACTGCTTGTTTAAAGACACACATGCACACACACTCAAATCAAATCGTATAGCCCTTAATCACCGTTACAGTCTCTAAGGGCTTCACAGTGCCCAACATGTAAAACAGTAAATGGTTAGTACATGACATCCACCAGCCTTAGACCCTCAACAGAGGAAAAACTCCCAAAAAAACGCTTTTAGGGAAAAAATGGAAGAAACCTTGGGAGGGGCTACTCAGAGAGGGATCCCCCTACCAGGACGGTTGGGCGTGCAGTAAATGCCGAGTTTGGGCAAGCAGCGTATACACAATGCATAAAAGTTTATTTGGGTGGGATATCCAGATCTGATGTGGGGCATCACAGCACACTCATACATACACAGATGCAAACGTGCATGTATATACACACATGTGCACACACACACAAACACACTTCCTGTTTTTGGGAACAGAGTGGCACACAGGGTACTCAGACAGCAGGATATCCTGAGCAGACTAGAGGTGGTTGGAAGGGGGTTGGATCGGTGTGTGTGTGTGTGTGTGTGTGTGTGTGTTTGTGTGTGTAAGAAAAGGTAGGACTGCTAGACAAAGAAGGAGAAAAGGGAAAGAAAGAGAGATTGTTGATTATCCTCCAATGATGCGTCTGAGCACACCCGTTGTGAGACAAACTCCAAGAAGTCTATAGCCTGTAATTATTTTTGTCATTGTGGGGGGACTATGGATCGGTCTCTGTCTGTTTGTTTGTTTGTTCTTCCATCCTTCACATGTAATAGCTCAGACACTGATCAGATCTTTATGAAACTTGGGGAATTGATGCATCTCTGCGTTTTGGCATTTTCACTATTACACAAAGAATTATTACTATGATTAGTCCAAGGGGGCACTACAGTTACAGATGAAAATAAGGTGACATACGTGTTACTGATTGGTCTACAAAAGGACTGTATGATTTGTGGTGAACGACATGTTGACTGTCGTTCTTTTTTCCTGCAAACAATATGTTTTCCAGGCAGCTCTTACTGGCCGAACACCAGCAATTGCTGACTAAAGCAATTTGGGGGAGAGAGAGGTATATACCAAGTGAAAGGAGGAGATAGAGAATGGAGAGAGCAAGAGGGAAAGAAGCTAAGTGAACACCAAGGCTGCAAGTCATCTGCCAGTTGTTAAAAAGTCTAATTCAATAGTGAGTGGTTGTCAGTCAATCTTCTCTTCTCTTCTCTTCTATTCACCCCTCAACATCCCTCCTCCTCCCATCCATCCCTCACTGCTCTCTCAGCTACCCAGCCTGCCAAAACACTCTACAGTCACCTTGATGCTTCAGCCCCCTGTTTACTCTCTCTCTCTCTCTCTCTCTCTCTCTCTCTCTCCCCTTGTCTCTCTTGCACACGCTCTCTCTCCTACGCTCACTTATTTTTCCGTGTCTCTTGCTCAGTCTGTCTCTCTCTCTGACTTGTTCTCTCTCTTCAACCCCCCTTCCCCCATATTTCTCAACTTCCTCCTAAATCAATATACCTGATTTTCTCTCCTCTCTTCCTGTCTGCTCTTCTCTTCTCTATTCTACAGCACTCTGCCACACCGTTGCTTTACCTCTAAGTGTCTGTGTATGTGGTTAGGTTGTCTACTGTCTTGACCTTCACAAGCTGATTTGCAGGGTGAACAGGGTGAGTGGGATGATGAAGAGAGAAGGATGGGTGGGAAAGGAACAAGAAACAGTGAGAGAGATGACAGGACTGAGCTGCTTTCTTTTAAAAAACAAAAAGAAGAAAGAGATTGTGACAGACAGCAAAGACGTGTTGTAAAAGGAAATTACATATTACATCTGTGCGATGTGTCTGTGTGTCCATGCACGAGCAGGTGAAAGATGAAATAGGAAATGTTGCTTTCCTCATCTTTATCTCTCTCTCTCTCTCAGACACACACTTCTTACTCATCTATTGACCTTGTCAAGATCAATCTAACTGAAACATTAGTGATATAGGGACTAGCACTAAAATGGTGCATGTGTGTGTGCATGTGTGCGTGCGTGTATGTGTGTGTGTGTGTGTGTGTGTGTGTGTGTGAGGAGAAGGACAGAGAATATATTGTGCCCTAATATCAAAGTGCATCTACATATGCATGTATCTGCAATGAATTACCAGTTATATATTAGGTTAGTATGTGTTTGCAAAGTAGACTGTAATGAATGTGTGTGTAACCTGTAATGCAGTAATGTATGTCAGTATATTTAGGTTTGCGGGGAAGGAGAGGGAGGGAGAGAAAAAGAGATGGAGAGAAAGTGAGGAAGGAAAGGATGGAGGGAGAGATGGAAACGGCAGTGCAGAGAACAGTTGACAACCAATTATTCTCCAGAAAGGATTGAGTGGAGAGGCAAAGTAAGGAGAGGAGAGGAGAGGAGAGGAGAGGAGAGGACAATAGAATTAATTCTATTTTGACTAATGTGTTTTACATTTGCACAAGTTCTGCGCTACACTATTCAAAATGCCTATTTGTGAATTCTGCTCATGGAATCTCTTGCAATCTTACGGATGAGGGAGGGAGCTGTAGGTCTAATGTATGTATGTATGTTTTGTTAAGAATTCACAGTTTATTTGGAGGACATAGAAAACAATGTGGCAGAACCACATACAACAGGGCTATTAAACAGGCCTGCAAGCACACAGAAAGACACAGACACAGAGCGACAGACACAGCATGTTGGCCTTTTTGGGCAGTCGAGTGAAGTGTGACCCCAGCCTCAAACTATTCCAGTAATGTTGACAGTGGGAGGGGAAAACAGGACAAATAGCTGGCACACACACACACACACACACACACACACACACACACACACGAGCACTGGCAGACAAATGCACACTGACAGACAAGACACAAACGTGCATGTGCACACACACACACACACACACACACACACACACAGAGCACTGGGTTTTGATTTGCTAATTCCAGTTGACTTCACCGTGGGAGCACTTGGTCTGACATGGTGATAGGACAAAGGTTAAACGACAGCACCTTCACTCTCTTTCACTCTCTCTCTGCCCCCCGCCAGCCTTTCTCTTTGTGCCTTTCTCTATTTCACTAAATGTTTGCGTCTCCCTCCCTCCCTCCCTCTCTCTCTCTCTCTCTCTCTCTCTCTCTCTCTCTCTCTCTCTCTCTCTCTCTCTCTCTCTCTATCTCTCTCTTTCTCTCTGTCTGTGTCTCTCCGTGTCAGTACTCTGTGTGCTGCCAGATGAGCGCATCGTTAAGTGATGTCATGCTAACACAGATGTCTGTCGGGCCAGCTCATTGGCTGGATTTCTGTCTGAGTTGCCAGGAGGGGGCCAATGAGTGAGCGGAGGGGAGTTTCTCTAAGCAACCACTAGTGGTTGACTACCTGAGCGGAGAGAAAGAGAGGGGTAAGGGCAGAGAGCAGAGAGAGAGAGAGAGAGAGAGAGAGAGAGAGAGAAGCAGTACTCATTACCCCCAGGAATGAACATGTCAGTCAACCTCAAATTTTCTCTCTCTCTCTCTCTCTCTCTCTCTCTCTCACTCGCTCTAACTTGTGTTTCTTTCCCCTCTCTCTCTTTCTCTCCTCTCTCCATCCTCATTTCTAATAAAATGTTATTGTTAGGAAAAGAGAGGAGAGAGAGAGATGAATAATTTTGCTTATTGAAACAAAATCTTTGCCCATTCATCATCCATCTACAATAGAAATGGTGGTATTCAGACATTCCTACTCACACGCGCACACACACACACACACACACACACACACACACACACACACACACACACACACACACACACATACACACTTCTTTCTTCAAAAACATCCACACCCACTCCACCCTTCCCTAGGAAGTGAAAGTGAAAGAGAGAAATCAACTATTCTTTAAGCAAACTCATTTTCTCATGCATGCAAACTTTTGTGCCATATGTTTCCTCTGTGTGTGTGTGTGTGTGTGTGTGTGTGTGTGTGTGTGTGTGTGTGTGTGTGTGTGTGTGTGTGTGTGTGTGTGTGTGTGTGTGTGTGTGCGCCTGCGTGCGTGCCTGCGTGCGTGTGTGCTCACACATTAACAGGAGCAATGCTGTATATCGATCCAAGCAGTAGTTATATTAAGTTTGTTAATGGATTTCAAACAACTGTATCCATGGCAACAAGATAAACATGTCAGCATGTTCTGCTACATGCAACGTTTTAATATTTTAACCTCTACCAATACCATCATTGTTGATTATTATGGTTCACTAATTTGTGTTGAACAGCATTAATTCTTGTGTTTTTGAAAACTACATTGAAAAGAAATGGCAGGTTTGAATGCTAGCTTTGTGCATCACAGCACCTGAAATGGGTCTAAACAAAAATTGACTTGGGTGGCTGCTAATTTACCTGGGCAGGCTGCCCAGGGAAACACTGCAGAGGCTGCAGGAAGCTTCCGTTCCTGGGTAGAGAAGGTCAGACTCTCCCCTTCTGGAGGATTTGGCTGATGGTGGGTGCTAGGGGTCACTGGGCTACAGTCTCCCCCAGGACAGAGGCCTGTCTCTGGGCTGGAGCAGCTGAATTCACTCCTCTCCCAAGCAGGGCTGGAAATCCAGAGACAGAGAGAAAGAATTGTTAGATATTTTTTGCTGGCCTCATTCACCATCTGTGAGAGGCGAAGAGGGCAAGATGGGGAGAGGGAAGAGATTCGGTGAAGGAGATATATTGAGACAGTGGGGAGAAGATATGGAAACAATCTTGAGTAGGGAGAGATAGACAGACAGAGAAATGAAGAGAGGAAGAGTGGAGAGAGGGGGAGGAGGGAAGAGATGAGAGGAAAGGAATAGTTGGGGGGGTTGGATGAGAGATGGATGAGGGGAGGGATAGGAAGCGAGGGAATAATGAGAGAAAGAGAGAGAGAGGGAGAACATTTGAAAATAGGTCTGTGGGAAATGTAGAGGGTAGAGATAGATAGAGTGAAGGATAGAGAGAGAGATATGAAGAGATTTGAAAACAGGCCTGAGAGAGAGAGAGGGAGAGAGAGAGGCATGAGGCATGGGTGAACGTATGTGGGAAAGCCAGGATGATGAAAAAGTTAAAAAAAAAAAAAAAAAAAAGTAGAATGTAGCTTGAGGGGATGGGGGAGTATAAGTGTGCCACAGTGCTTTGTTTTGTCCTGATTGGGTAGTTGTTGTTGTTCTGATTTGTTAACAACTGTTTTATTAATGAGGACTTTTATTAATGAAGCTCTCTTACTGTCTCTTACTTACTCTCTCTCTCTCTCACACACACACACACACACACACACACACACACACACACACACACAAACACACCAGAGCAGAGTGTCTGGGAGCTGTTGCTACTGACACAGTGACCCAGTCCAGTAGATGTAGGTTAGTCTTGTAGGCCCCAGGTTCCTGCTCATACACACAGAAAATGACTGTGTGAATTCACTGTTGCTAACATAAATCATAGAGCCAAACAAAACACACACAGCCCAGTGTTTCCCGCTCAGTAACCCGTGATCATTTGGTTCATATTAAACCTGTTGCCCTCCCTGCCACCTGTACTAATACTATTATGGTTGGCTTACTGAATGTCAGGTACCTGACTAGCAAATCTCTTATTTTCTTAAGATTGTATCCTGACCAATAAGTTAGATATTTTTTTAACTACAGCGACTTGGCTGAGTCTGGGTGACTGTGCCCTGATAATTGAAGCCTCTCCTCCCAGTTTTACGAGTTTTTACCAGCCTAGATTATCTGGCCGAGGGGGTGGCTTGGCAACCTCCCACAAAAATGAGCTGAAACGCTCTCTGTTATCTCTTGGCAATTTCACCTCATTTGAGCTTTTAAGCTTTTTAATCAGTGGTAAGGTCCCCCTACTCTGGGTAGCTACAGACCCCCCCAAAGCTAACAGTAGTTTCATCCAGGAACGGTTGTCTCTCATCATTCCCTTTTACGACTGTATACTTATTCTTGGTGGTTTTAATATCCACGTTTGCTGTCCCACTCATTCTCCCGTTTATGATTTTATGACTCTTATTGATTCATTTAATCTTACTCAGCATGTTAAAGGGTCCACCCACTGTAAAGGACATGCACTTGACCTTGTTTTAACATCTGGTTTCTCCGTAATTCATCTGGATACTGTTGAAGTCTATGTCTCAGACCACAAAGCCATAGTTTTTAAGGCCCTGTTACCCCCCCCCCCCCCCCCCCCACCACTAAGCCTCTGGGTCTCGCTAGATCCTGCCTCTTAACTTCATCTTTCTCTAAATTATTTTGTGAGGCATTCACTGCCATTTATCAATGTATCCTCACTAAGCCCTTGTTAGGCCCGCCTGAGAAGTTAGCTCAGGATTTCAACAGAAACTGTCTACTCAGTAGCTCCTTATAAAAACAGGAACATTATCTAAAGCCCTGCCCTGGCTCAGCGATCACACTCCGTCCATCAGGAGACAATGCAGAAAAGCAAAGGAAGTGGAAATCGAATAAACTTAAAATCTCCCTGGACATTCTTAATGAAGCTGTGGCAAAATATCAGCTGTGAAAGAAGCAAGAGCATTTTACTTCTCCGATATCATTGCCAAGAGCTCCCACAACACTAGAATCCTCTTTCAGGTCATATATTCTGTTGTCACCCATTCCACTAACCACAATTCAGATCCCTCCCCAGAAAAGTGTGAGGATTTTTTATAATATTTCATTAACATGGTGGATGACATCAGACCCCCCCCCCCCCCGCTGTCTACAACCTCTCAGTACCATTAATTCTGCCACGCCTGGACCTACTTCCAATACCTCTCTCGGACCTGGAGGAAATAATCTCTCATATGAATTCCTCGTCTTGCCACCTTGACATTATACCTACCAATTTTTTAAAGGAGGTTCTCGGGACTGTGGGTCCATGTGTTTTATTGATTATTAATAGCTCCCTTTCCTCTGGCTCAGTTCCCTCGTGTTTTAATCATGCAGTAGTTCAACCTCTTCTTAAGAAACCCAGTTTGGATCCTCTGTTTCTCAGCAACTATTGCCCCATCTTAAAACTACCATTTCTATCTAAGGTCCTTGAGAAAACGGTTTCATCCCAGCTGATATCTTTTATGCATAATAACAATATCTTAGATAGATTTCAGTCAGGTTTTGGAGCCCTCCACAGCACTGAGACTGCACATTAAAGTTACTAATGACCTACTCCTCCATGCCGATGCTGGTGACTGCTCCATCCTCATTCTACTGGATCACTGGAGTGCAGCGTTTGATACAGCTGATACTGAACCGCCTCAAAACGTGTGTTGGCATTACTGACACCGCACTGTTGAGATCAGACTAGCTTCCTGTCTCCTCCTTTAAATCACTACTAAATACATACCTCTTTAGACCTGCTTTTACTCTATTGATTTAATTATGGATTTTATCTATTTATTTTTATGTATCATTATTTTTTTTACTTTGGATTGTTTTACTGTTTGGATATGTTGTACAGAGTCAATTTTAATCCATCATGTTGTTTTTTTGTCTTTACATTTTAATAGTTTTGCCATGTTCTGTGAAGCACTGTAACCTTGTTTGCAACCTTGTTTTGAAAAATGCTACAAATAAAGTTTATTATTATTATTATTAAGCCTTGTATAAGCCTAGCCTAGGTTTTCCCTGGCTAATAAAACTGTAGGCAGGCCACCTCACTATATCATCTGACCATATAAAGTGTAGTGTGAAATATATATCTAAAATAAAATACAAAATGCTTCTAAGTCAGTTCTAATAGTGCCTTTCCCTTGACTCAGTCTTGAACTCCAATAGCTTTATGTGTGCTAATAAAGGTTGTTATGGCTTCTAAGAGAGACTTATACAGTGCAATGCAGTGCTATAACTCTAAGCCTCTCAAAAACCCTGCATACAATTTTACAACTTAAAATGCTATATTAACCAAATGAAATATTTTATAATGTGCTATATCCCCTGTGAGTTGCTTGCAGTAGATTTAATTTCCCTCATCTCTGTTGACACATCTACCGGGAATCATTTATTATGATTGTGTTAATATCCCACCAGACTCCTCAAATTGTTCCAGTAGTTCATTCCGATTGTTTATTCTCATGATAACAGTCATGTTTTGTGATAGCTTTGAAACACACCCTCTCCAATGATTTGCTATGATATGTGAATGAGAAACTGGTAGGTGATCTGTTTTTAATGTCCTCTATGTCCTCTGTACTCTATTTTGTCCAACATTTGCAAAATATTCTTACATTTGTATTTTCAGGCTCTGCAGAAGTTGGCCAGTCAGTACCTAAAGAGAGACTGGCCTGGAATCAACCCTGATGACCAGAGAACTGACTACAGGTAGGTGTGTGTGTGTGTGTGCGAGTGTGCGAGTGCGTGAGTGCATGGGTGTGTGTGTGTGATATACATAAAGAAGAAATACACAGCCTCTGTTATTCATTCATAAAGTGCAGCCTGAAGACTATTTTGGTAACTACTTTACTTCAGTGCTGTCGCAGCCATTCTATAGTTGCTTGCTCCTGTTGTCAGCTCTACTACTCATAAGTAATGTAAGACAAGAGTCAGGTTTCTCAGTCAGCAGAGGTGAGTAGTAACATATTATTTCCTGTTCAGATTGTTTGGTCCAAGGTGGTGGCATGCTAGCAAAATATAGTCAATTATGGTCTACTGCCCAATTTAAAACATATAACTGAGACAATGGAAACCCCAAATAGAATCAAACCTATCAGTGGAGATTAACTCACACTAGCTTAGATTTGCATTAGTGTGTGTTGGGTCTGGCCAATACTGCAGCATTTCCCCACAAGGACACACCCTGTCCTGATCCCCTGGCACATGCACATACATTGGTGCATGCATTTATGCATGTGTTTCTCATGCCCAGAGGTATAGTGGTAGCCATACAGTAGTAACCGTTGTAGAAATCCCCCACTTTGCATCTGTCCTGTTTTCTAACAGCAGGATTTTCTTTCTCTTAGGGTTAGGAGCAATAGAAAAGCAGTGCTGCATCATCTTAGTGCTCTCTTTTTCTCTATGTTCAGGAATGTGTATGCAGTGTGGAGGTCCTACTTAGAGGGAACAGTGCAGGTGAGTCAGTCCAGACTCAACGTGTGTGACAACTACAAGAGCCAGGTATCAGATCCAGCCAAGACTGTACGACTCTACAAGGAACAGCAACTCAAAAAGGTGTGCGGGGGTTTGGAGGGTAGGCGATGTTGGGCGCTATCTTTGGTTCTCCATTTCTCTCTATCAAACATCCATGGGATACACACTCAGTTAACCTCTCTCTTACTTGTTCTCTCTTTCTCTAACAAGAAATACTACCAATCCTCCATTACTATCTCTCCTTCTCTTCCCCGTTTCCTATTGTTGGTCTTTCTCTCCCTCCATAGACCATAGACCAGTTGAGTGGTATCCAGGCAGAGCTGCAGGAGTCAGTGAAGGAGTTGGCCAAGGCCAAGAAAAAATACTACGACTGTGAGCAGGTGGCCCATGCTGTA
Organism: Hoplostethus mediterraneus; assembly: GCA_034670385.1. Taxonomy (NCBI): domain Eukaryota; kingdom Metazoa; phylum Chordata; class Actinopteri; order Trachichthyiformes; family Trachichthyidae; genus Hoplostethus; species Hoplostethus mediterraneus. The sequence goes on along the minus strand of JAXDDW010000010.1, from coordinate 41,299 downwards.
CGAGAGAAGGCTGACATAGAGGCCAAGTGAGTTCAACACTGCACAGCACTGTGTTTGTGTGTGTGTGCGTGTGCATGTGTGTGTGCGTGTGTGTGAAAGAATAACACCAAGAGAGAAAAATCAGTTCACCCCACAGAGAGAGTGTGTGTGTGCATAGAGGTGTTTTGCTGGTCAGACATGCCTTAGACCTTCAAAGGTTTTAGAGTGAAGAATTTCTGCTGTTACTTTCTTCACTTTTCTGTGTGACATTGGTGCCTGTCATTTGCTTTTCATAATATAATAAGCTTAATTGATTTGCTCAATAAAACAGCCCATAGAGTACTACAAAACTTGAGTTGTCAATATAGGAATTGAACATTTTGAAGGTTTTTGATACCTCCATCAATACCTGGCGCTTTTGGCCTGGCGCTGATAGGTTTTGTTTTCTACGTGGCCCCAGGTAGCAGTAGCTATAGTGAGACTTTCCCATCGTTTAATTATTGGCACAGTTTAGCACCCATATTGATTGTCCAGTCAACTCTGTCCTGTTCTCTATCACTCAGTAGAAAAGCCATAGCAACACAAATTACCGCATTGCCACGAGTGTGTGTGTGTCAAAGGTTTTTCATTAGCGAGAGGTGGGGCATTAGTCCTTGTTGGTGACATGGAACACAGAGAGGGGTATGAGAGGAGGTGTGAACACACACACACATACATTTTGTACTTTTAAGCCTTGTGCACAGTGGCACATTAAAACACAGAAACACAATACACATACACACACGTAAAGACAGGCAACAAGTATGTTCACATACTTTTAAAACAATCTGTATTTCTGTTTGTGTGGGTGGATGAATGGAATACACACACAGCAACACACACACACATACACACACACACACACACACACACACACACAGCAACACACACACAGACACACACACACATACATAGGCTCACTGCATAATTTTATCCGACAGGTCGTCCTGACCTCATCATTGATTCATCGCGATAGCTGGATCAGGGTTAGATTTATAATGTCTGCCCTTGCTCTCAAGCCCCAGCCTGCCCAGGGTCGATTTATGATGCCTGTTCTGAATCAGAGGTTACAGATCAAAGTCATTATGTGTTAGCAGTGCCTGGATCTTTGTCTCATTTCTATGTTAATATCATGTGAATGAAATCTTGACTACTGATTGGTACATGATGCCTACTATTTAGCGGTGTAATTTTTGTCTGTACAAGCTTAGATTATTTTGTGTTAATTAGTTTAATTCAGTATTATAGTTTAATGCTAATGAAACAGCAGAGAACCAATTACAGATACTGATGATGCATTATTTATTGAGATTCATTTGTTCATAGTTGCCATCTGTTCTGTTTTTTTCAGGTCTAAGCTGGGTCTGTTTCAGTCAAGAATTAGTTTACAGAAAGCTAGCGTAAAGGTAAGAGAGTGCACACACACACGCACACACACACACACACACACACACATAAACACATTCACAACACACATCCAGGGCCGTCTTTTAAATTATGGTCCAAAACCAAAAATGGGTCAAGGGTCTGTTTCTATCTGTTTCTGTAATGAGCTCAGAAACCAGGGAGAGACTCAATTACTCCACTTGGGTCCTTGACTGAAAAAAAGTTTAAAGCCCCAATCTGTTAATGCACTATTGTAAAATTGCAACCCACCTCTCTCTCTCTCTCTCTCTCTCTCCCTCCCTCTCGCTCCAGTTGAAAGCTAAGAGGAGTGACTGTAACTCCAAGGCGACCCAGGCCAGGAATGACTACCTGCTCACGCTAGCTGCCGCTAACGCTCACCATGACCGCTACTACCATACAGATTTGCTGCACTGTATACAGGTATGTGTAGAAGGATGGCTACAGTGATGGATACAATAGACACACACACAGGAGAATATATCCTGCAATGCCATGAAAAAATAAAGACACACAATTGACAACATGTAGGAGACTCACTTTATCGACACTGAATTTCCAGCAACATGGGTAAATTTTGTGATCCCAAAGTACCCTACTTTGAATTAAAGTTCATTTTAGAACAAACCTCAATCATTCTATGAGCCCACAAGGTCAGGCTCCCTTTCAGTATCACTGAAGTCATTTGATAAAAGCGTCAGACATGAAAAAATGATGACTTCATGATTAGTCTTGCCTCTCTGGATTTAAGAGTTGAAGGGGGCTGTTCAAATTATTCCATTTGAGAAAATTGCCATCTACTCTTCTCAAGTGATTGCTAGGCATCACGTATCATTTACCAAATATGAAGTGATCTGTACAAAGGCCACAGAAACAGAATAATATGAATTTGTTTTTGGATAGTTTGTCATTTTAAACACCCCGGGGTGGACAGAACGCGCTTGAGCGAAACTGAACGGTCCTCAAAGGATACATGCAAATGCGGTGGCTGCTGTCAGTGGTGTTACATCACACGCTGCTGTGTGCTTTCAGGAAGGAAGTGAGCTATGAATCAGACAGTAGGTGTTTAAGTCTGTTACCCATCGAGTCACCTACAAAACATCTTCACATGACCTGCACCACTGTGACCTTTTCTGCTATTAGTTTTTGCTATTAGTATTAGTGTCCAGTTGCTGCTGTCGTTTGGTGTAAACTCATCATCAGCTTTTTTGACAGTGTTTTGTCACGGTGTTTTCTGTGATGCAAATGGCACTGACAGCACAGGTGCTTCTACAGCTGGAAACACCCACGCACACACACGCGCACGCGCACGCGCACGCGCACGCGCACGCACACACACACACACACACACACACACACACACATACGGCCATGCACACAAAACAGTCAATCCTGTAGAGTTGCACCCTGTCCTTTTCATCTTTCTCTTTCCGTCTCTATCTTTCTCTCTTTGTTTCTTTCTCTCTCTCTCAATCACTTTCCCTTTTTATACCTTGCCATCTCTATCAATGTCTAAATCTCTCTCAACACAAACACAATTACAGTATGCCCTCTAGACCGACACTCACACTCTTCATTGACACATACTCACTGCACGCACGCACACACACACACACACACACACACACACACACACACACACACTGACTTTCTGCCCTCTAGACTGACACACCTCAGCTGTGTGTGGTGAATAACTTGCTCAGCTGAGTGGGTATCATGGTGATGAAGTCATCCTCTTAAACACAAACATATCAGTCTTACACACACTCTCTCTCTCTCTCTCTCTCTCTCTCTCTCATACACACACACACACACACACGTCATCATGTCTGCTGTTTTGTTTATCCTGCCAGTCGTCAGTCTCAGACGTGACTCTGATGAGGCAGTTGCACACACACACACACACACACTCAGCTCATACAGTAGCTAGATGATTTTGCACCAGTCATTTTACTTCTTTAAGTTGCCTTGCCTGGTTGAACAATAGAAGTAAGTGAGGTACTGAGATACTCTACTAGATTGTTTATATTCAATTAGAAAAATTCAAGAAAAGCTTATTAACTTTAAGACTCTACAGATACCATTTTAATTATCGTGCCTCTTTTACTCTCCCCGATCTCCGTCTCGCATCCCATTTTCGCTGTCTCACTTCCCTTCTTTATTTCTCTCTTTAGCTCTCTTTCACTCTCCTTCCCTGTCTCTCGCTTTCTCTCTACCTCTCTCTGTTTCTGTTTCTCTTGCTCTGTCTCTCTCACAGACTTTGCCTCGGGCTTATTATGAGCATCCATATTACAAGGCTATCCTGAATAATAGATAGAAGGTCCTTGTGGCAGAGGGATGAGACTGCTGGGCAATATACACACACGCAAACACAAAGGGAATGAAGGACAGGGCTAGAGGCGACCAATCTGCTCATTCTGTCTCTCCTCTGCTCTCTGGCTACTTCCTCTGTAGTTTTATTTGTAGTGCTTATGGGTCATAACCTAAACTTCAATCCAATAGAAGGGACAAAATCCATGTCACGTAATTCCAGGTCCACTGACAACATTTGGCATTTTTTTTTTGGTCATACATCAAGAGACCCAGCCAAGAAAGCAGCATCATGGACAGATGTAAAAGTAGCGACAAACAGCACATAACAATGCACATCATCAAAAAAAGTGAAAAAAAAATGAGTGCTGTATTTTATTATGACATCTTTGTTACTCTGGTTTCTTGCGTGATGAGAGAGTTCATGTTCATAAATACTGGATTGGACTGGCTTAAGCCTGCAGAAGTAACATGTACCATCTTATATTGAATGGTAGTGTCCTTTTTAATGTGACAGTTATAGGGGGGAAAGCAGTGGAAGAACTAATTGCACCACGTCTCCCTCTGCTGTTTGCAAGTGGTACTGTTATTACTGTCCGTCTTAAAAGTCACACGGACACACACACACACACACACACACACACACACACACACTGACGCACATGCACACACATTCACATACCTCTGCTGCCCTGTCCGGTCTACTGTACTTATTGTGCAGTCTCATACAGTCATTCTACACACACACGCACACACACACACACACACACACACACACACATTGAGGGTGATACAGGGACAAGGGGCTTTTTCTGGACACTGACTCACTCTTGTTTAAATGCCATAAATGGATGAGTGGAGAGAGGGAGGGGAGGAAGAGAAGAAAAGAAAAGGGGAGGAGGAAAGGAAGGGAGTGATGAGGGAACATTTAGAAGCTAGTCAGCCAACAACCCACCCTTAATGACATAATTTCCTTGTCAATATGCCATTGTTTTCTAAGTGTACATGTGTTTGTGTATGTGTCTGTGTGTATGCAAGTATGTACACATGCATATTTGGCATATTTGTGTGAGCTGTGCGTGTGTGCAATTATGCAAGCGCTACACTTAAAACTGTATTTTGCCAGCAGTGTGTTCGTGTGTATGAGTATATAAAAGTAAATTTTTGTGTGTGTGAGAGAGAGAGAGAGAGAGAGAGTGAGTGAGTAGGTGTTTGTGTGAGGTTTTAGACTTGGCCTAAAACATCACTTGGCCAGTGGAGAGTGTATGTAGGTTCCTGAGAGTGTTAGTTTTCTAAAGTTCTTTGGCCGGAGGAGAGTATTTGCGCCTGAGTATTTGACTGTGTGTATGTGTGTGTGTGTGTGTGTGCGTGTGTGTGTCTGTGGTCTGAATATTGTGTTGAGTTGGAATCTGAACCCCTTCACCCTCCGCTGCAGCTGTGAGAATGCTATCCAAAGAACACTACATACACACACATGCACACTTGCACATGCACAAAACAATGGCTTCCCATCAAAATACTGCTCAGTTTTTCTTGTTTTACTCTTCTTTCCCTCCCCTCTCACAGACAGACACTCTAAATTCAGATGCAGATTTTTCTCTCCACCATCCCTATCTGTCTCTCTTTCTTGCTCTCACCCATCAATACTTCTATTTCTTTTCAAAATGCTGCTCTCTCTCCCCCCCTCTCTACCGTCCTCTTTCCCTCTCTCTCCTTTTTCCTCTCTGTCTCTCTCCTCCTCTCTCTCTGATCTGTTGGCAGCGTGGTCCACAGCTTGGCAGGACTACTCCAGCCCTCCGTAGAAAGACTGTTCGTTTGGACTCCACACTTCATTAAAATGTCTATATCTCAGTAGATCAGAAGCCCTAATGATAATAACTATCAAATTAAAACACCTTCTTGGTATCTGTCTCTCCTTTGACCTTCTGCCATCTAGCTCTTCCCTTTCATTCTTTATCTCGGCCTTGTTCTCTTTCTTTCACTCCCTCCTTTTCTCTCTTTTTCCCCTCTCCAATCAGTTTAATGCATAAAACTGTATTTTCTCTATTGCAGTGCAATACAATATATATTGCTAAAGCTTTTGCTAAAGGCAACAGTAATAATAATTTGCTTTACTCACCTGCTCTTTGACTCTCTCTATCTCTCTCATGTCTATCTCTTTCTTTGTGTATCTTGGTGACTCTCTTCTTTATTATTAAGGATTAAGGAAATACAATGAACGAATCCAGTCTTTATTATTGTTATTAACCACCCACCCCTGATGTCCCTCTCTCTCTCTCTCTCTCTCTCTCTCTCTCTCTCTCTCTCTCTCTCTCTCTCTCTCTCTCTCTCTCTATCCTCCAGGCTTTGGATGGAGGGATCTATGAGCATGTGAAGGACTACCTGGTAGCGTTGTGTCATACCGAGCTGGAGGCCTCCCAGGCCACACACAACACCTTCCAGTTCCTGTTGGACAAATCCACCAGGGTGAGTCAGAGAGACAGCATCTTGTGTATTATTTATGAATTAGTGTGCATGGATTAATCCAAGTATGGAATAATCAAAATGCTGTAATTCCTGAATGTGTTCATTTTCATCAGATTACATATTTTTTACATAGTATTCTGGTCTCACGACAGATGCTTGAGGGAATATGTATATTTGGTATCCACAGCTGTATCTCTTTAGATACATGAATAGGATATCTTGACAGGCACTATTTTCAAAGTCACATTGAGGGGGGAAGTGTCTGCATTTGTCTTGTAGTCTGTCTAGGAATGGCTGTTGGAAACATTGTTAGCATTCAGCATTTTAACCAAAACTATTTCAAAATGATGCTGGAATGCTGACGAGGCAGAAAGGAAACACAAGGAAATGTAGAAACACAATCCAATTCCTCACATATCTTGTGAGGAAAAACAAGTGCCAACCTTGGAACCTTGGATTGTAATCTAATCTAAAGTAATCTAAGGATTACAGTTTTATTTACCACACCAACACACTGTGTGTGCATCTATTTGTGTGTGTGTTTGTAACTCTCTCACTGTCCATCTCTCAGGTAATACAGGAGTTCAACCAGCAGTTGTTCATGCAGGAGAACCCAGTGTTTCACAAAGCACACGACTTCCAATTCCAGCCCAGCGAATGTGACATGGTGAGAGACACATACCTGCACACACCCGCAGAACTGTGCTTAGAGAGTTTTGCCCACGATGAAATTCCTTAGCTCAACTCAATTAGTCTGAACAACTTGTTTCAGGCTGTAGGAGATTTTTTTTCCATCTTCACAATTCAGGATTCAGTTGCCCAATTACCTAGTATGTGTTGAGAGCATGATCGCAGCATGACTCTTCTTTTTGTTCTAATAGTAGTCGTTTTAACACCAAAGGCTGTGTGTCCACTGGGAACCTCTCTTTACAGTGCTGGCTTCTTTTTCATCATTTCCAGCAGCTGAGCCAAATATCTTTTCAAATCGTCTGGTAGTGGAATGTTAAATATATTTCAGCTTGTAGTCAATCGATCTGGGTCTCTGTGAACACATAGCAATGGTGGGTGTCATGCTGTTAGCTAGCTAAATAAAAATGATCGCCCAGTGGGCACAGGCCCTAATTCCTCTCTATAAATGTAGATGTAAATGTAGTCCTTTTCTCGTGTGTCATTGTCTTTCTATGCTTCTTTCTTTCTTTCTTTCTTTCTTTTTCTACCAGAGTTTTCCCCACTCTCTTATCTTCTTTCTATATTAATTACTAGTTAGTGTATCTATATAAGGATGTGTTATTCCTTCCCTGTGTATCCCTAATCTTTTTCAACCTTTGCTAACAATTTTCCCTAAACGTTTTTTCTATTAACCCTCCTTGTGTCTGTGTGTCTGTGTGCTTGCACTGCTGCGCTTCGGTGTGTGGGTGCCCGGGTGCATGCCTGTGTGTATGTGTGTGTGCCAGACTCTGAGCTCGGTGCAGCAGTTGGTGGACATAGAGCCGTCGCCCGTCAGTGCCATGAGAATGACCCTGGCACAGGTAGTTTTAACTGTTAACTGCTAGCATCCAACCATCAACCCTGACACAAACCTGGGACCAACTACCCCATTCATGTATTGTTGTTGCCCTGCAAAAACCTTTATTTCTATCTATTTGTCTATCAGTCAGTCAGTCGGTCAATCTATCTATGGATCTATCTAGCTATATTCTAGCTATATTCTAAGTCAGATTTGACAGGTGATATTGGCTTCCACCTGTAGGAAATGTTTCATGTTCCAGCGAAACCTTGGTAAAACCTTTAATAATGTATTTCAACTCAAAAAGTTGACTATGATAGAAGGTTTTTGCAAGACACTGGCAATATGTCGATATATGCCATCTCATGACTCGTTTGTACTATCATGACAACACTGAACTTTTCAATACGGGTAGCACCTGGGGAGATGAACCCTGGCTGTTGTGTCAATTTGGCAATACCGTTTTGTCTTGTGCAATGTCCTGAAATGGCCAACCACTTCCAGTTCTTTCACATCATGCAGGCAAATACAATCCACCGTGAGACAGAATTTACATCATTTTATTTCTGTGATCATGGATATTTTCAGCATTGACTTATGAACCTTAGTAAGACTCCACTGATGAGGTAATCGAGAAATTAACCCTGCAACTGCCAGTGACAGTTGGACACTGAATTTGTAGACATATTGACACCCAAGGATAATTTGTGCACATTTTTTTATTCATAACAGTTAGGACAACAATGTGCACTACAATTGCACTGCCCAGGTCTGTATATCGCCATAGCAGAGTCATAGTAACATGACCATGACTGCTGCATGCTGCTGCTCAACCGTGCAGGAATGGCTACTGCTGCTAGCCTGTAGAAAACTCACAATCTGCTCCATATCACCCCCATCACAAGAATAACAATAAACATGGCATACATATTAAATCAATATTTCGCTACCAACAGTAAAATAAACCTACTGCTCTCTCTTTTTTGTAGCATTAGTAGTAGAAGTGTATGCGGTACGACTCGTACATTGAATTATATTTTGTTACGATGTTTTTTCTCCAATACAAAAGTAAATAAGGGAGCTGTATTTACAGGGTTACTGAATGTCCCTGTTATGACAGTGGGTTTTATCATGAGACTCCCTATGATGTTGTCATATTGTAGTGTCCTGGTGAGCAATGCAATCCCAGCTCCATATGACTCTATGCTGCAACCTTGCTGCTGTTTCATCATCTGTTGAAATATCACTGTACGTTATCTACACAGGGTGTTCTTAAAAAGGTCTTAAAACGTCTTAAACTTGAGGCCTTAAGCAGTCTTTAATATAGTTAAATACAGCAATTTAAGTACAAGTGAAAGTCAGTCAAAATGTTATGATACGCAGACCTATATTCTGATAAGTCTACTCTTGTTTTCATTTTCATATTCTTTTCAATTGCGAGAATGGTCTTATATTTCATTGTACCTGGCATTAAAAAGTGCTTAAAAAGTCTTAAATTTAACTTAATGAAATTTGCAGACACCTTCAGTTCACCACCAGTCTTCAGTTAAACGTGTACATTTTGGTACCTTGAGCTAATGTTAGTTTTTTATTTGCTCTTGACTCAATATGGATTTGCCATCAGAATATGAGTGCAAGGCAAAATGACAGACAGTCTCTGTGTAAAACGGTATTGAAGCAAAGACCGACCATAGTTTAAATTCTAAATCTAGGCCAAGCACTGATGGATAATCCATCTTTGTAAAGACATACTGTAAACACACTCTCCAAACTTAAATCTAGCTTCATCATAAATGTAAGTGAAATGTGTCTATTGAGGCCAAATGTACATACATGTACATACAAATGAGTTTTTATTCATCCCTGGTTTATTAAACTCAAACTTTGGGACCAACTCCACCCCTGGCACAGATAACTACACTTGAACGTAGTTCATCCTCACCTCACCTGATTTCAGAATAACAAGGTTGTTCTGTACTGTATTTCAAATGACCATTATTTCTACAATGGTTATTGTTATTAAACCATGATCACACCCATTTTGACTTTGCTGATGATCCCATTTAGCCACTAATGGTTTATCATTGTGACCTTGCTTAAATGAATGGCCATGCATTGTCAGTAACTAGGCCATAACCTCTAAAGACCCCACCACTCTATCACAGTCATTTGTCATAATTAGATAAACTGATAAAATCAGGGCCTAGTGTCTACAATGTGGCCGCCCCAATCCAAACGCCTTGGACTCCACATTCAAACTAAATTGTTTTGTACTGTATTGTGTCACTTGACGGATCAGTCTATCACCAATGTAATTTTGATCTACAGAACATTCCAGGGCTTTCTCTGACTTTTGCTTACTGCTTTCTTACTGTATGTTATACATTTTCCAGTGGGTTGGGCATTGTTGCAGGATATTTATCCTTAAGGAGTAAATGTGAATGTACTGTAACCCATGGTGAGTCCCTGTGCAAAGAAGCAACACTACAGAAAGTCACTTATAAGGCCACAAAGAATGGCCACCTAAAAGAAAACCTAAACCAACTAAACATGCAAGGAAAACCATTAACATGCTTTATAGCTATAATCACCCATTACAATCTGCCTGATGTCCTCAACCATCACAACTAGCTGGTGACCTTTAAGACATTCATGTATCATTCATGTATATATATTTTACTTATTTACTTACTTGTTCAATGTGTCATCTATTATGTGTGCCGTATTAAGACTACATACTTCTTGTACAAAATACAGGCTTTGTATTTTTTCTTGATCTTGACATTAAAGGACCATGCCCAGTTGTGATGCGTTCTCTGGAGTTAGTCATATGATCATATGGAGTGGAGCCTGCGAAGCCATTTCAGGCAGACATACTCAGAAGAAGAAGAACACTTTATTGATCCACATGATGACACACACACACACACACACACACACACACACACAGCATGCAGGAAGTGGTGACCACTAAACACACACACGCATGCAGGGAGGGTGGCTGCGGAAATTAGTCCTCTGCATTTAACCCATCCTTTTTACCCCTCCAGGGGCAGCTAGGAGCAGTGGGCAGCCCTCTACGTCGGCGCGTCGTGCTGTCTATTTAAACTCACGTGCTCATCCTCTGCTGCTGCTACTGCTGCACATGAATCTTACACCCCACCAGCACCTGTGGGCTCTGGTTCATAGTCCCCCTAGGGCGACCAGAGGAATGCTATCGATGCTCCCTGCCTCACTTGGCTGGCTTACGTTATGTTGCGCAGAGGGTGATTCAACAGAGCCTTGATGCCAAAATAAAATCTGTATGTACATTTATTCTCAAAAATATTTCATAATCAATACGTGAATTGGTTTACTGAACTGTATATTGATAAAAGAACATTTGAATTCCTACAATATGAGACCTTTAAGTTGTGGTCCCTGCCACTCCCTGCCAAACGGCAAGGTCATTTATTTTCATTTTTGAGCAAAATATCAACATCAACTGTTCAGACCTAGTTTTCTGCCTCCCTGCAATGCTGCCTGAATGTAATTAAGCTGTAAATCTCCCGTGTAATACTCTTCGTTTCACACCTATACTTAGCCAGATTTATGCCCTGCTGTTACTGAAGCAGCGCATAATTAATAGATATGATGTACCGTGGAAACGTGCAATTAAAATAACATGTACTGTAGTCTAGCTAACACACTTTCATTATCAGATTATGGCACCTCAGCCTCCCAGGTCTGTGGACACATAGGTGGCGTTGGCTTTGTGTACTTCCTGTGGCTCTGTTTGTTTGTTTGCTTGTTTGTTTTGTTTTGTTTTTTCACCTGTAACCAGAATAGATGTCCCGCTTTGTACATTCTTGCTGCATTGCTCCACTGTTGCTTTCCTGAAAGGAACTGTTTGGATGTTTGTTGTAGGATGAATGCAGGGTGGGGGGGTGTATTTGACACAAACCTTACCATCAGTATATAAATATTAGGAACACTTGCTTTTCCATTAAAAAAACAATGTTGATTGTTGTCGAAATGTAGAGTGATTTGAAGTGCACCAGGCAAATGACCACTCAAGATTATTGATTTTTTTATAGGAGCGTCTTTTCCATTCATTCTGATTTTATGGTTAGTAAGTTGGTGAACTGGAATGTGTGTTTGTGTGAGAGAAGGCTAGAGGGCAGAACTTCAGATTGTTTTAATACACCTGGTTAATAATAACTGATGACGAATGCTTTATTGGGAAGCCACGCAGATTCTCGCAATGGCTCACATATGTGCTTTCGCAAATATACACACTGTTACTCATATTGAGGAAGGCACATTGCCATGCACCTTGTGCACGCTCACTTGGTAGTACATACACACACATGCTCGTTCACATGTGGTTTTAATACCACACAACTTGTGCCAAGATAACAATGGAGCTGTGCAACACACACTGAATTCATTATGTGAGGGGAAAACAATCTTTCTGCTTATGCACATCACACACCTTGTTCACGTGTTGTTGACAATGTACTTTTGTGTGTGCTGGGTACATTTGTGTGTGTTCACCTGTGTGTGCGTTCGTGTATGTGTGTGTGTGCGTGCGTGTGTGTGTGTGTGAATTAGAGTCGTCAGTTGGAGTCAGAGACTGGGACGACAGAGGAGCACAGCCTGAACAAGGAGGCCAGGAAATGGGCAACCAGAGTGGCCAGAGAACACAAGAACATCATACACTACAAAAGAGTGAGCTTTACACACACACACACACACACGCACGCAGCACGCACGCACACACACACACACACACACAAAGTATTTCTAACTGCCTTTGTGTTGTGTTGTTGCCTGGGTGTTTGTGTATGTGTTGTGTCCAGTCCCTGGAGGATTGTGAGAGCCTTGGCTTGCCCCCCACGGAGCAGAGCAGAGCAGATCTGGAGCTGAAGATAGAGGACACCAAAGAAAACATACGCAAAGCTGAGGTATGTGGTTTCGTTTTTTTTCTCAGGGTCCCCCTGTGTTTAAAAGAAAAGGGCAAAAAGCCTCCCTGTGCAGCACACCATATCATGCAGCATGCGCCTAGCCAGCAAGACAGTGAGGACATATCATTGAGCCCAGTCATATTCCGTCTTGCTCAGTGCTTGCGCTGTATGACTAATTGTTTGGCAAATATTTTAATGAAAACAATGGCTGTTGGTGTGTAGCCGACTCATCAGTCCCCAAGTGTGACTGAACCAACATGGCTCAGGATTGATTGATTCCACCTTCCGCATTGTAGGAACTGACAAATCATTCAAGTTAGTCATTTATTCATATGCACCAAGCTCAGTTATCTCTTCCCTCACTTTGTTCCTCGCTTTGTTGCACTTGTAGAGGCTTGAACAGGCTTTCAGAGACTTGAAGAGTTTTGTTTGTCTCTATAACTCGTGTGTGATAGGCAGTACAGCAAACCCAGGTGTCTCTTGCCATTCTCTCTCTCTCTCTCAAATCTTTTCATCCCACTCTCTCGCCACCTCACTATATCTCTCTTCCTCATCATCTCCATTTGAACTCTCCCTCTCTTCCTTTCCCTCTCTCTCCATTCCTCTGCGCCTATCCACTAGTAGAGATATCTATTATCTTTGTATTGATCGTCTCAAATGCAGCCTGTCACACTGTGAATGAGATCAATGCGACACCTCTACACTCCTCACCTCATCTCCTTTTCTCTGTTCTCTGTTGGTCTCAGCTTTTTGCTGTCTTTCCTTCTGTCAGTACCATAATCTCTCAACTTTTTCCATTTTTTCCATTTTTTCTCCTCATGCCCCCTCTCTCCTTCCCTCCATCTGCTGCCCTCACCATTAGCCCTCTTTGTCTCCTCAGCACCTTCCTCGTCCACCTTGCAAACTGGCACCCTCTGCTGTCTGTTTTGATCAGAGCATTTAATTTCAGAAGTCCTCCAAAGATTATTTAAATGTTACTCTTTGCAATACAATTTCAATGGAATTCTTATCATCATCTAATGATTTCATCATCCCCCAAAACTAATTTTCCTTTTAATAAAATGTTTACTGTTTTACTAACTTGTAGTAGTTATTCTAGCCTACCTTACATTGTAGGAAGATTTTAAAAACACAGTATTGCCAGAGTAATTAGAGACCCGTTTTCATCTTACCCATTTTCAGGTCCTGAGTCTTCAATGTAACAAAACCAGGTTTTTCAGAGCAGAATGCCAACTGTAACCACACCACCTTTCTCCCCATCCCTCCTTTTTTCTCTCGCTCCCTTTCTCTCGCTCCCTCACTCTATGTCTCTTGGCTAATGTCTGCTTTCCCAGGCCAGCATTAGCTTGAGTAAGATGATGAATATTTAATGTGTCCATTAGGTGCAAATGGCTTCATCACAGAGTTCTTTTCAAAGAGTTATAAAGAGCCGATAAAGCATTATAAAAGACATTATCAAGGGTTTTATTTCAGCATTTGTCCAATATAGTGGTGGCGCCATTCTTTCATGTTATGGCCCAGTTGCAACCACATGCATTTTGCAGCACCCATGCCAACCTCGTAAGAAAATGATGTTTGGCCTGTTTGGGATGGAGGATGGTAGGAATGAAGACCATGGCGGAAGAGAGAACATAGTTATTGTAGTGATTGCGCCGTAGAATTAGCTGCCCAACTTACTTTTCTGCAAGTGAGGATTACAAAGTTCTCAGCAGAATTTTGATGTCAACACTGACCCATTGTGAATTCAATGGGTCAGTGAATATAAGCACAGAAGATGATGAGGTCATTAATACAACTAGTTGATATGGATGGTCAGCTTTTCACAGACCATTGTTTTAAATATGAATATCTGTGTTTTTGTATCTGTTTTATTATTGTTATTATTTATATATTGTTGTACACTGACTTTTATGGGGTTTTAAGAATCAATTGTTTCAGACATAAATAGACACATGATGGTGAGGCGGTGCAGTCAGTGGGAGAAAAAAGAAGTCAGTCTCCCCGGTCATAGATGCTCAGCTAAGTAGTCATTGGTGCGTCTAAAATAAATATAGATTTTTTATTTTTTTTATCCTTTCAGTATGTTTGAAATGTCAAACAGTGGGCTGGTAACAGCCAATAAGAAAGATTGATAGCATTGTTAGCCTTGCTAACGGTCCTCATTTACTAATTCTTCATATATTGTTTTAGGTGTTCAGTGGTGACAGCCAAGAACTTGTGCCAATATGCTAAACATAGTGACAGGCCAACAGGAATTTAAATTGATCTAAAACCACCACCAATAATGTTAAATTGCATGGTATCTGAGTGAGGCACGGAGGTATAGCCAACTTACATTTTTTTCCAACCTAGCCCTTCCTCCTTTTAACATCTATAATGAAAATAATGTCAGCAGGGATCACTCCCTTATCCAAAACATGACACCAGAAACATAAATGTCAGTGTTTTGAATCATATAGCACTTAAGAAAGCTAGTGCACTTATCTGCTGGGCATAAGGTGAAGTACAGCGGAGAGAATTTCCCATCTTCTATGCATAATTTGACAATATGTTAAAATGCCAGGGAGGCTGTTAAGGAACCAAGATAATGCCACTGGAACTAATCCAGAACTCATGAGCAAGGTTTTATATGTTATGTTAAATAACTTAATGCATGTATAAATTACTTAAAACAAAAAGTGCTATTTTTAGATTACTAATCATATGGGCAAATTCTACCATCTAGCACATGCAAAGAGATGGCGATGAAATGGTTGGAAGGAGCAGAGAGAGAGAGAGAGAGAGAGAGAAACAGAAACATAACCTGGCTGTGTTCATTTTGTCATTGGGGGAGAGTAAGGCAAAATCTCATTTCTTGTTTCACTGTGATGTGAAGAAGTAGAAGTGACTTGACAAAAGAAACAAACGATACCCCGAGTTCACCAAGCTCCTCTGTCACACATTAAGGGAAAGCAGCAACCTTGCTGAAAAAAGAAGAGCATTGTGTACGCAGGATATGCTTGAACCCACAATGCTGCCAGTTCATATGCACCCTATCCCTCCAAGCCCCAGGATGCCTCTTCAGCCCATTACTGCACTTTATCCCCGACTGCTCTGTCTTTCCATGAAATCAATAAAACACGGAAAGAAACAGAGGAGTTATGTATTCTGGGCTTTCTACAGATGCTAGTCTGATTTTATGGCCTGTACCTGAGTACTTCAGTACATGATGAAAGACTTCTGCTATTGAAGCCAGAGACGATGCATATCTCTCTTGGATTAGTTGCTACTTTTCCACAGCATGGTCTGTGGTACATGCCAGGACAAAAGCCAACTGAAAATGTTCATAAAACAAAATCCAACGTATTATTTTTTCAGTTGAACTAGTATCACAGAAATGTTTTGGTGAAAATTTAGTAATACAACAATGTGCCCCTGGCTAGCCCTGTTTTCACTATAATGGAAACCAGGAGAATGAAAAGGTCTCTCTTTCATCTTACCCATATTTTAAAGATATCCTTATTATGATACCAACATCTGTTCGATTAGGATGGGAGATCAGGGGGACAGAAGGATTGTTGAGGAAAAAATTGACAAGTCCAAGTGAGAAAAAAGCTGTTTGTTCTGGACGTAGTTTCTCAAATCAGTAAAAAAAGAGGCTTAGGGAGTTCTGTCATGTCATTCCCTCTCTTTCTGCCATATGTCCGGTCTCACTCCACCATATACCATCTAATACAGCAGAAATTCCATCATAAATCTCCAAATTAAAATGAAAAGGTTATTAGCCTCCTCACTACTGTTCTCAAGTTTGAGTGTATTGATCACCAGGTCTTAGAATGAGAGCAGAGAGAGTAGTTGAGGCTACAGTCTCCATACTAATGAGCTGCTGCAGTGTGGTCTCAAACTGGCTCCACCAGACAAAATCTAGCCCCATTAACACTTGGCATTAAAATCTCAATGCAAACAGAAGGTGCATCTAGATAGTGACTAGATAGTGCTCCAAGCTACATTCAAACACAGGTGCAAATATACCCGAGGAGGATTGGAATTACAGTCGCGAGAAAAGGTTTGATACCAAGGAGGAAACCACTGCTCTCCACAAAAAACATTGCTGCCTGTCTCAGGTTTGCCAGAGACCACCTGGATGTTCCACAAAGCTCCTGGAACAATGTTCTGTGGACAGCAGACAAGGGCACAACGCCGTTTGGAGGAGGAAAAAACACTGCATACCAACAGCAAAACCTCATCCCAACTGTGAAGCATGGTGGAGGGAGCATTGTGGTTTGGGGCTGCTTTGCTGCCTCAGGGCCTGGACGGCTTCAATCATTGAGGGAATCAATGAATTCAAAATTATATCAGGAAATTCTCCAGGAGAATATCAGGGTAACGGTCCGTGATCTGAATCTTAACAGAGGTTGGGTCATGCAGAAACTACAGGAAACTTTTGGTTGAGGTTATAGCTGCTAAAGGAGATTCCACCAGTTACTAAATCACACATTTTTGACGTTCAAGACAATTTCAATAATCGTAAAATGTTTGTTATTTGTTAAATCACATTGTTTATCAATTTGTTAAGACTTTTTCTCAAATTTGACAAGCTGCCAATTTTCTGTTTCCTATCCTTTATACCTTTTTATACTTTCCTTTACCAAATGTGGCTTTGTGTTCAAAATCTACTCTCTCTGGCTCTAATCTACTACTACTTTGTTCAACATTGAGATGTTAATATGTGTGGTAAATCAGACATGGACAAACACAGGCAGACACTATTTAGTCAAAAAGCAATGCATTCTCAATAGCTTGGTTTTCACTGCAGGACCAAATAAGCCTAACAAGGCCTTACTTGCAATTTTTATGACACTCAACTCAGGTTCTCTCCATTGCACAGTATTTTTATTGTTTTGGATCATTAATTGCTGAAAACAACTTTCCCTCAGAGGTATTACAATTGTTATTTTCTGCTATTGCTCGAAGGTTTCCATCACATTCACAGTAAATCAGAAAGTTCAGGACTAGTATTACAAATATGGCTCAAATTGGCCAGCTACTCATTTAAATGGATCATTGGTACATGTTGGCACTTGTATGTGCTGTGCCAAGTGGCGAGCATGATTGTTCATGAAATTCTCACTAGCTCATGATTAAAACCATTTACTGTTATTACATCTATTAGGGCTTAACTGAACCGCTTACATTCAATGGAGAGGGCTAATGTTTGAGAGCACATAATCCTGTCTTTATTGAAATAGATTAGATTTGATTCAATGTTATTGTCATTGCACAGAGTACAAGTACTTCATCCATTCCATCCACCTCTCTGCTGCTGAAAGACAGCCTTTCTACATTAGTGATCACAGCAACCTAACTGCCTGTCTGTCTACCTGTCTGTCTGTCATATCTACCTACTTGTCTACCTACCAGTCTGTTGTTGTTCACAGCAGGCAGCACAATTGTCTACCGATCTGCGTGCCTACCTGTTCATACCTTCATACCTCTCTGTTTGCTTGTTTCCCTGTCTGTCTCTCCGTCTGTCTGCCTCCCTGTCTACCTTTCGTCTTATTGATCACAGCAAGTCAGCAGGACTGTCCATCTGTCTATCTAAGATTGTATGTCCACCAGGGAGCTGTATTGACAGCACTGGCTGCTTTTCCAATTGATTTTAAATGAAGGATGTGCTGCTGCACATTCCCAAAAGCACTGATAGCTGAATATGTGTTGGTCCGTATTTAAAGTGTTCCCCTCTGTCTAGTTTGTTAATGGTCCCATAGCAACAACAAGAGTCAAGGCTAGTGCTTCCCTCAAGAATCTGTTGAGCGTTACTCGCTGAAAGGAAAACACAAATGAGGCACTTAGTGGGTTCAGGCCCTTATTGATCAAAGCAGGGCAGTGTGTCTTGACTGCCATTCTGTCCGTCTGTCTGTCTGTCTATGTCTCTGTGGGAGGAATGTATCAGCTATCAGTCTGCTCTGTCAGCACAAGAGAGAGAGAGAGAGGGAAAGAAGAGGGTGATGAAAACAGAAAGCGCAACAGCCAGAAAAAAAGAGGATACACGAGAGAACGAGAGATAGGAGATGAAAGAGAGAGAGAAGAGGAGACAAGACAGATTGAGTTTAAATCTCAGGGGTTTCCCTGATTAGACTCGTGGCTGTAGTTGTCACCATACTGTGTGATTAACAAAGAATACAGCAGGAGTCTCGTGTTCTTCCCAGCTCATGACAAGAAAATAAAGGGATTTTAAAACTCTAAATTCAGTGTATCCTTTTGGATTAGCTGGCTAAGACGCCTGTCGGGTATTTATAACATTCTGGGTTCAAATCCGACTCGCGTCCTGTCCTCATAACTGTATGTGATCTGATAAAGTTGGGATGCCATTAAAACTATCTTTAAAATTATAGATCTGTCATTAAATACTTGATTTGATAAAGATGGTAAAGAAAAACTACTCCTGTTCTTTGCATCAATTTACAAACCCGTTGTGGTTTAGAAGTGGCTCTCATTTGGATAATTATATCATGATACATGGACTAATTGTATTGCTATTGCCCTCTGTTTGTTTTGGGTGGGCATTATGGGTAAATTATCATTTTGTCTTTACATTTTTCTAGCATTGGGGGGAGAGGGTGGTTACCACTACTGAATCAATATAGAGCAGGGATTCTTATACCTTTCCAACCTGTGGCCCATATAGACTAATTTGAAGGCGTCCCTAGTAATTAAAACCTGCCAGTACGTATGGGGCACAAACCAGTGACCCATTTTTGTTTCTGACTCATGGTTTAAGATTGATATAAGAAAAACTCAGTGTGTAAAGGCGGCAGTATACTTTATGCGATGTTGGGTGGAAGTGACAAACGACACCCAAATCGGTGAAAAAACGTTGTCTTTGGGGTTCAGCACGACATTCGTGTGCATGTCTCCCCCTGTCGTCTAGTGACACAGCCCTCCTCCTGTCTGTGATTGGTCCAAATATCACATGGTGATGGTTTTGGTCCCGTGCCGCTGGGGTCAGAGTTGAAGTACCCCGGCTCACTTTGGAAAAAAATATTGGCCGTTGAAATGAATGGGAATGCGCCATACGCCTCCTTGTATTCTCACAAAGCTTTGACTGTATATCATCCACCTCGTTTGTTGGCCTTTCGCCCAACTTCACATGAAGTATACCGCCACCTTAAGCCTGGAATACATTTGATGTTCTCATCATTCCTTGCTCCTTCTGTCCTCAGACAATAAAGCTGAAAGCTGAGGCTCGGTTGGACCTTCTACGACAAGTGGGGGTTGCTGTGGATACCTGGCTGAAGAGTGCCATGAACCAGGTGTGTTTTTGTCTGTGAGTGTTAGATCGTTATTGTGCTTGTATATATGTGTACGCCTCTCACGCTCTCTCGCTGCATGACTTGTGTGTGCCATACATGCAAGTGTCTGAATGAGTGGCTGTGGATGTGTGCATGCACATTTGTGAATGGAGTGTGTATATGCGTGTGGGTAGGGGTGGGTGGGTGTGTGTGTGCACGTGCGTGCGCTTGCGTTTGTTTGCAACATGTGTGTAAACCCCCCCCACTCTCTCTGTGCATCCCCAAGGTGATGGAGGAGCTGGAGAATGAACGCTGGGCCAACTACACTTCCCACGATCCCTCACTCTCGGTGAGACACCTCCCCTCACTATGCCTAGGTTGCTGCCTTCTTGCCAAGCTACGACAGGAGCACTTGTCCTGTTTTTCACAACATAGTTAATTATTACCAGAACAACATTATAAAACACAGAAACAAATTGCTTAACAACAAACCTATAAACATAACCCTTAACCTTAACTTGATACCAACTCCTGATACCACTAATACTAAATACCTAAATTTCATATCATCAATTTTCAAAGTTGAAGCAATCTGCCAGCGAGAAGAAGTTAAAATGAAAAACCCGTACCGCGTGTGTGTGTCTGTCTGTGTGTCTGTCTGTGTGTGTGCGTGCATGAGTGTTAGTCTTGTGTGTGTGTACGCGCTCACTGTGCCTGTATGTATGCGAAGGAGTAGATTCACACTTGAGGCACGGCTTTTTGTGTGTGTGCATGTGTGTCTGTACCATATCACATGCCTATGTGTGCGCAGTTTCACACGTGACTGTGGGGAGGTGTGTGTGTGTCAACAGGACTAAACATAGTCAGTCTGCTCCATCGGAAGCACTTGACATTCTGCTCACATGATATTGCAGCTAACACCAGAGAGAGAGAGAGAGAGAGAGAGAGAGAGAGAGAGAGAGAGAGAGAGAGAGAGAGAGAGAGAGAGAGAGAGAGAGAGAGAAATGTAGGAAGAGACAAATGGGGAGAGAGTGAGGGAAAGGGGAAGGAGGGACAGATGGAGTGAGTTGGACAGAGTGATAGGGGGAGAGTTAACAGAGAAAAAGAAAAGAGCAAGAGGGGGTGTGATGTGGAGGAGAGAACGGGGGAGAGGTGAGAAGAAGTAAAATTGGATGCAGAGGTGAGAGAGAAAGATTGTGAATAACTGCAGAGAAAGTAAAAGTACAGACTGAGAGAGGGAGGGAAAGAGAGAAGCTTATAATAAGGTGCAGAAAAAGGAAAGGGGAAAAAAACAGATATAGAGAGAAAGACAGCAGGAGGAATTGTTAACAGCAATCTGCTGATGGGCGACAGGTAAGGAAGTGACAGAGAGCAAGAGAGGAAGGGAAGAATGGATAGATTGTGAATAACAATCTGCAGAGGAGGGAGAGATACAGAGGTGACAGAAACACAATGAGGAGAAGAAATAGCTACTTCCCTCGGCCCTTTCTTCATCCCACTCAACTTTATTAATATGACGATGAAATACTGTAAGCAATGAACCCTCAAGTCCCTAAGGCAGGTACCGCCTCCATTAAAGTATCGCTTTCACAGTTATTACCTCCCGGACCAATAAAACTTCCCGTTGGCTTGCATCACAGCTGTAAAAGTACACAAAAGACACACGCAGATAGAGATGCATTTTTGGGGATATTTCATTGGGTTATTGCATGCTGGTCATTTCACTTATGCCAGAGATGGCCTGGGCTTGGCCGTGAGACTGGGCAATGTTTCCTTAAATCACTCCATTGAAGAAAACACAACAAACAAAAATGCAGCCACCAAACCCCAAAATATAGAATTAGAGATTGATTGGCAAACCAAGACAAACCAGGGCTCCAGAACATTTCAGAATATTTTATTTAGGTTTTTTCAGTTAGTGGCACTAGGTCGCTCCAAAACTTTGTTGCAGCGCTGCAGAACTGAGTCATTTTTGGAGACATTTGCTATGAAATCAAACCACATACAAACGGTATTTTGCAATCCAAAAATGTGACGATATGTACCATGGAGGTGGAGGTGTTTTGACGATCGTCGTCAGCGGGTGGAATCAGTAATCCTAGAGCCTAGCTTGCTTGACTGACGTTATGGTATTGACACCGACGTTCACTCGAGACCCGCAAGAGCCCAACACTGTAGCGCTGAACAGGCAAATGGGAAGCGAGGAAATCAAAATAGAGGGTGTTTCGTCAAACTTTAAATCAATTTGTTTTTTTCGACAAGCATTATTTTATCTAAGAGATTTTTTTTGCACTGAAAGGCTGGTAGGCTGGTTCTCCCTGCATCCGACACCAGCTGACACCAATTGAGAATAATTGGTGGACTAATTGGATTTAAATAAAACGGCGAAACCGTATTATGCTTCCATATGAATAATTTTAAAAAGAGAGTCAAGTCACACCATTCATTTTTTTAGTGGCACTGGACAGCTATATCGTCACATATGCAACCAAATTGGTCACAGGCTGGAGTTCTGCTAACAGAACTGACAGCTTTTGATATTTTACAAAATATTCAAAACGTGTATTTACATCTGTAACGCTTCTTAGACATTTTCATGAAAGAACAAAAGCGAAACTTGATGAACATAGCCAGAGCCTGGATAAGAGAGTGTTAATCTTGATAAGATTCTCTCTCTGGCTCTCACTCATACACACATAAACACACAATCACATACCTGTTTTTCTGCACTGGTGTAGAGTTTACTGTGTCAACAGAAATCTGATGACTCAACACAATGAATTAGAAACGAATGAATACATACACACACACACAAACACAAATACGTGCGTGCGCACATACACATGGAGTATTGTTACGGCCAGGTCAGCTTGCTGTGCCTCATAGATCTTTCTACCAGCCGGATCACATGACCTTCATATAAGCCAGTGAAATTCCCAGGGGACACAAGAGGGAGGGGCCAGACCATATGAAGTGTTAGTCCCTTCATACCTGTCTCTAAAAGCTGTTGGACTTACAGAGAGAGAGACAGAGACAGACACGGAGAAAAGAAGAAACAGGTAAAAATGCTGGATGCAAAGTTAGGACATTAGCACAGCGAGAGTACGAGGAAGACGAGGCGAGGAGTCACCGTCTAGCTACTAGCACGTGTGAAAATTAGTTCTTCATATTCACTATGTGGTTTATTTTCTACTAATAGCACATCTGGAGTCAAGTTACCTTTGTTTCTCCAGATTATACAGAAACTATTTTGGGACAATTGTATATTTGGGACAATAGTTTAATACAGGATCTATCTGTACCTGCGAGTACGGGGGTATTTTTTTACTCTGAAGCTTTAGAGCTGAATTCAGCCTTTCAACCTTGCAGCTATCAAATGTTTTGACTTTATCTGTGTTTTGGCGTGTGTGTGTGTGTGTGTGTGTGTGTGTGTGTGTGTGTGTGTGTGTCTTGTGTGTCTGTGTTCTACAGGGCACAGTGGACTTAGAACGTGAGGAGGGCGAGGAGTGTGAAGAAAACATGGAGGTTTTTGACGACAGCAGCTCCAGTCCTTCTGGAACTCTCCGCAACTACCCACTAACCTGCAAGGTCCTCTACTCATACAAGGTATGAACTCTCTCTCTCGCGTGCGTCCACACACACACACACACACACACACACACACACACACACACACATACACACACTTACCCTCTGCAGCTACCTGCTCACCTACAAGGTAATACACCCACACACTGCCTGCCCACCTGAATATTCCTCTACTCCTACAAGGTAATGCACACACCTACACATGTCAAACATCTCCAGCTACCTGCTCACTTACAATGTGCGCACACACACACACACACACACACACACACACAAATACACACAGTCACACACACACACACACACACAAATACACACAGTCACACACACAGGCATGCACCAAGACAAGCAGAGTTACATAACGTTGGTGTTGTATTTACAAAAGGTAACCTATCCAGGAACTGAGAAATACTGGTGAATGTTGCCATTGATGACCAATTGGACATTTTCTAATGTATCATTAATGATTTGACTTGGTCCCAGAGTTGTATTGATACTAGGGTTAATGTTTATACTGTACTGTATATGAGGGTGGATGTCTGAAAGAAAAGAAATCAGAACTGGGGATGCAAGCTTTCTACAGGATCATTTTCTACAGGACCCCCCCCCCCCACCTCTCTCCCGCTCTTCCCGTCTGCTCTCGCTCTCTTACACCCTACTGTCTTTTGTTCGTTAATATCGTCTCTCTTTCGTGTCGCACCCTTCTCACTCCCACTCTCTCTCTTTAACTCCCTTTCTCTCTCTGCCAGGCCTCTCAGCCAGATGAGTTGACTATAGATGAGCAGGAGATGTTGGAGGTCATTGAGGACGGAGACATGGAGGACTGGGTCAAGGTACACAAACACACAGATAGGCAGCATGTTTATAGTCACAACAATGGAGGCATCATCCCACAAACTCCCAAAAACATTCTGATCTGTGTGTGTGTGTGTGTGTGTGTGTGTGTGTGTGTGTGTGTGTGTGTGTGTGTGTGTGTGTGTGTGTGTGTGTGTGTGTGTGTGTGTGTCTCTCTCTCTCTCCCCCAGGCTCGCAATAAGACAGGTCAAGTGGGCTATGTCCCAGAGAAATACTTGCAGTTCCCAACCTCCAACAGCCTACTGAGCATGCTCCAGTCTCTGGCTGCGCTCGACGCTCGATCACACACCTCATCCAATTCCACCGAGCCAGAGCTACACACAGGCTGCATCAACGGAGACACAAACAGTAAGCCCACCCTCTCAACCTCCCACACACACACACACACACACACCACCCACACACACCCTTGTGTAATTCCACTGACTCTAAGCTACACACTGGCAACAACAACAGACTAACAACAGCAAGATTAAGGAAAAACACTCGGTCACCAATAGCAACACACCAATTGTGACTCTTACTTAAGTTAGACTTGAGTTAGCCCTAATCCAGCACCCTAGGCTACAACAAAACAAGCTAGTTGAGATGTGTCGGGTTTGCTTCGTCCCATAATGTGGTGCTGATGTGCCCTTGAGCGAGACATTTAACTATTAACACAGTGGAGTTGCTAACAATAAACCAACAATAGATGACAGTGATTGAACTGGGTGGTACTAAGCAGCGTGCTATTAAAAAGTTAATAACCATTATAATAACCAGCACAGAAGTAGAGGCAAAAACAGAAGAGAAATATGACCCACAGTTCAATAAAAGGTCCACTCCTAGTCCTAGGTAAGCGCTCATAAGCTTCGTCCCTGGTGATTTCTTTGCCCATCTATATTCAAACATTATTATTTCATCATTCATTTCAACATCAAATAAATAGATAGGCTGGCCGCTGCCTTTGTGCGCCTCACTGGAGCAGAAACCAAAGCAAGGTATAGTGGATCAAACAGAACAGAAGATCATTGCAGACCAGGATGTAATAAAATGGGCAGGAGTTAAACCGTGTCATAAATATTTCTTCTCTTTTTGCCCTCTCTTGTTTCTGTGACACTATTGGTTGTATCTAAATATGTATGTTAGGTGTTCATGGTCTCTAGATGCAGCCAGAAAAGGGTAAGTTGCATCAAAACTACATCATAAGCATTAGGTCCAGTGTTACATTTTGAATCGCGTGTCAAATAAAGTTACCCAAGCATTTCCAATCTGCAACACTTTGCCTTTCTTGCTCCTCTTTCTCTCCCTTACCTCTCCCCTCTCCAATTCAATGCTTTCTTCCTTTTTTCTCGGCCCCTCTTCTCTCCCGCTCTTTCTCTCTTTCTAGCTCTATATATCTGGGCTCTACTCGCTTCCTCTCCCTCCCTCCCTCTCTGTAGTGGTACATGCTCTTGCTCTATATGACTATAAGGGCCAGACAGACTAGGAACTATCTTTACCTAATCATCATTACTCCCTCTGTGTGTCTCTCTCTCTCTCTCTCTCTCTCTCTCTCTCTCTCTCTCTCTCTCTAGTGGTGTATGTCCGTGCTCTTTATGACTATGACGGCCAGGCGGAAGAGGAGCTGTCCTTTGTAGAGGGAGCGGTGATCCGCCTGCTGAGTCGCGACACCCAGACAGATGACGGCTTCTGGGAGGGGGAGCTTAACGGACGGGTGGGAGTCTTCCCCTCCGTGCTGGTGGAAGATCTCACCGAGAATGGAGAGAACTGCGGAGGAGGGGCGACCGACATGCAGGTATGGTGACACACACACACATACACACATACAGAGGTACAGGTAAAAACACACAGGTAAAAAACAATGGTACGTTAGGCATAGGGAGCACGTGCAAGGGACATACGAGCACGCCAGCAGCAGGGTGGTGTAGTGGGCAGGGAGGTCCTCATTCGACTGCAAGGCCCTAGTTTTTCATTTCATCAAGCAGTGATAATGTAGCATGGCCCGTCAATCTATAATTTCTTTTCTGATCCGCTGGCACTTGAAAGAGAGTCATTCTGACGTGGAACACTCTCTCTCTTGTTGTTGTCCTGTCTGCCTCTTGCGCCTTCAAATAACACAGCAGCCATGGCATTCGCAGGGTGAGAAGTTAGGACGTGCTTCCTGTGGGCGTTAGGTGAAATTGACGTGTTTTGGTTTAGCAAATCGACAAATAAATCAAATAATAAAAATAAATACGGCCCTGAATACTCCCACCCATCCTAGGGGCGGGCTGCTGTGCTGTAGCTGACCCTGCACTTTGGCAAGTGAAAAGAGAATTTCTTCATCTCCTCAGGGATCAGTAGAGTACACACACACACACACACACACACACACACACACTAACACTCGTCTGGGAGTGAGAACTGAATGGTGCAACTCAGAGTAGACAGAGTAGAGTAGATGTAAGGCTGGCCTTCTCACAGGTAACACACACTCCACTTTTCACTGCCTCTCTCCCTCCAACCGGACAGCGACCGCAGGGCCAACAAACCATGGATAATGAGTGCAGTCTACCACTCTCTTCCTCTCTCTCTCGTTCTTTGTCCCTCCCCTCTCCCCTTCCCTCTCCCCTCTCTTCCTGCCTGTTGTCCAGCCGATCTATCAGCAGGGCAGAGAAGACAAACAGTGGATCAGAGCCACAGTGTTCCTGCTACCCTCTGATAAAACGCTGGACTATAATCACAGAGCGAGCACTGTGGCTCTTATCTGTCGCTGAGCGCTGCCCTCACAGGAAGGATACAGCCTCTCCCTTCCAATAAGCCTCCAGACATAACACACAACGCAACGCTTATTATGTCTCCCAAGTCATTAACCTGCATCCTTATGGAAAAAGTAAAGCTATGCAGGAGTAGAGAGACTTTTTAGATACCCACACATCCACCAGCCAGTTCAGTTTTTCTCTCCAAATAGAATCTTTTTCTTTTTTTTTAACATTTTTATTTCTTTTTCATATCATTCATTTTTCTTCTCCCTCACTTGATTTCCAAGTGTTTTATTGGCACGAGTATGGGAAGACAATGTTGCCAAAGTTTCACAATAACCAATCTCTCTCTTTCATTCCCTCTAGATCTCTCCATCTCAGAAGATGCCGTCCTCTCTGCCACCTCTACCCCTGTATGACCAACCTCCCATCAGCCCTTTCACCAGCCCCGAGGCCTCTACCCCGCCTCCCCTCCCCCGCTCGCCCTCCACTGTGCTCAACGGAGAGCATAAGCCTCCACTGCCAGTCTCCTCACACAAGGGACCACCGGCCACCCACAGTAAGACACACACACACACACACACACACACACACACACACACACTGTCAGAGATTATTTATGTTAACTTTAATGTTGAATTAGTTAATTGAGAATGATCATTATTGCTTTTTACTGTTGCATTTCTTAATTAGAAATCTCTTTGTTTGTTGCGCTCTCTCTCTGTCTCTCTCTCTCTCTCTCTCTCTCTCTCTCTGTCTCTCTCTCTGTCTCTCTCTCTCTCTCTCTCTCTCTCTCTCTCTCTCTCTCTCTCTCTCTCTCTCTCTCTCTGTCTGTCTCTAGATCATAGCTCTGGCAGGAGTCCAGTGTCTCCAGGTTTTCCCCAACCACCTCGCTTCACCCATGAGGGGGGCCCTGGCAAACTACGGCCTGTAAGTACAAAATCTGCTCATGTCAAGATTCAAGATTCAAGACCTTTATTTGTCACATACACATGGGGTGTGCAGTGAAATGAAAAAGTGGCAATGCTCAACAGGAATGTGCAAAGGGCAACAGTACACAGTATTTACAATACAAAACCAACACAAGATACGATACAATGGTCTTGGGTTAAATCGATAAGAAGAAATGATTACCTTCAACATTGAATTGTGACTTTTATTACCCAATTGGTCATGTCAGACTCTCAAAAAAGACTTCAGCTCTATGATGCATATTGCAGTGTTTTGGTATCAAGATATATTGCCTGAAAGTATTTTATTTTGGAAAGAAGTGCCTGTTCATAACAAGGTTATCTGGGTGTAAATAGAGTTTTATCACGCTGACAGTATGGAAACAGTTTTCACCTTTCAAGAGATATTTTTGAGTGGAAAAACATCTTGTTCAGTACATGGCGGTGTATTTTGGCCACTATATTTGGAAGCATTACATTTTTAACAAATGGTGCTGTTCTCAGTGTCATGTTTTGCCAAGATTATTAGGTGGATAACAGCTAACCCACATCCGATGATACAGGAGCATTTTTGAGTAGCAGATTTATGGAGCTGAAGGAACAACTCAGTATGCGGCTATCTGGGTCTGTTTATTGGGTGTTAGGTAATAAGGCTATTATGTGAAAACATTTAACTCTACTCTTGTGCTTTTAATTGAATGGATTAAATGGAAACATTACATCTTTGCTGATTACATTTCTTTACTGCACTACCCACGAATCCCATTCAGAGCACATTCTCTGATTTGGGATCAATCGTAAAATATAAATTCCTCGAGAAAGCTTACTTTTACTTTTTGGAGATATAAGGTTTTTTGTCCAACAGCAGGATATGAGATCCTATAACCATACGTGGTTTGAAATAAAATGAAACAAAATAGCCCTTCCTTGTTTTTGCCCTTACAATAGTCTTCTTTGCCTTTTGCTTGCTGTTGATGCCTGTTTTTCTTTTCCCACTGCAGGTACGCGCGGCCCCCCCCTCCCCCCAAACAGCACCCCCGCAGACAGCAAGAGAAGAGCGACAAGACAGAGGAGGTGGAGATCACGCTGGTGTGACAGACAGACGAACTGGCAATTATACAGACAGATGACAGACAGACAGACAGACAGACAGACAGACACCCTACAGGCTGGGGAACTGAACTGCTCTGGAATGAACTGAGCTTAACTAACTCAGCTCTAGTAACCACATCAACTCTCAGCCTCTCCACAGCTTCACTCATCCTAAGGTTGAGGTGGAGAGGAGGGAGGAAGGATAGAGACCAGAGTATCCAATTAAGTAATCTCTGTACTAGCCTCCTAAAGAATGAGGAGTGCAGCAGTAGCCACCCCCATCCTTCTCCGCCCTTCCCCATCCTTCCCTTCTTGCCTTAAAACCTCGCCTCATCTGGCATCCATCCTGAATGAAGGAATTCAGCTGGAAGGACAATAAAGAGGAACGAAGAGGAGGAGGAAGAAGAAGAAGAAGAATGTTTTGGGAGGGGAGGAGTGTGATGGAAGAGGAACACTGCAAAATAACGATGGGTTTGGCAAGTTTTTTATCTTATCAAGCTCACTTGAAGATATGTGAAGACACATGATCCCACCATACTGGCAGATAATTGTGATGCTTTCAAGACATTTCTGTTCTCTCACTTGTTAATAAATGATGATGAAACAAGAAAAAAGTGAGCTTGATGAGGCTCCAAAGATGTAAAAAAAAACTTGCCACGCTTGTCATATTTTTGATTGAAGTTGAGGGTTTATTAAATGGAGGGAGAAAGTGGGTGGTGTGTGGGCGCAGGTTTTTCCCGCCAGCCCTTTCCTTGCCATATATAGTCCTATCATCATACGTATTCAATGTGTATTAGTACAGTACATTACTGTTGTCATAGGAATGTTATGCACAACATTTCATATAGACTAACCCAGCTGAATGGAATACCTGTTTGATATGTAGTGGAAGTTTTATTCTCATCTTATACTGAAAGGGCATTGTAAATACAGGAGGAAGACGTGGAGAGACGGAAGGAGAAGGGGAAGCGAGAATGAAAGAACGAGAGAGAAAAGAAGGGGAGGCTGGATCCTCCCTAGGCGTTCTTCTCTTTCTTGACCTCTGCTCCCATCTCTCCTCTCTTCCTTTCCCTCTTTCTCTAACGGTCTGTTCTGTCCATTGGCAGTCTGTGTGAAACAGTGGTTAACATATACACATACATATTACACATGCTAACACACACACGTTGCTATATCTTCTCTATGCTTCTCATTCTGTGGCCCACTGTGTCTGTATCACTGACGTTTAGGTCTGAGAGAGATTGGCAGTGCTTTCTGTAATTGCACTGAAATCGTTGGCGTCTCCTCAATGGTGAAAAAGATCCGTTACATTTGAGCTGATATAGACACTGAAAGAAGTGGGGGTCAGGATATTTGGTATTTTGATTAATCACAGAACGAAACGATTTGTTATGTATGGCTTTTATCCCTTCTGATCATACCTCCTCTCACGTCGATCTTTAATCAGTTCATCTACAACATGTACTTTTATTTAGCTGACATTATGTTTGCCGTTTTCACAAATGTACTTCTCTAACAGCCGCGGGTTCACAAATCAACCCATTGGCTTTTCCAGTCGGATATCACTTCATTGTGTTTTACATTTGAATCCATGACATGTGAAACAAAAACAATGAGAGGCGTTATACCAATTGAGACTCCCTGTCACATTTAAAGTCATGCCTAAAGGACAGAACTAGCAAAAGACATTCAAATGGAGCTAGATACAATTGTGTTTTTTTTACTCAAAGTAAATATAATGCTCCCTGATGTAGCACTTTTATTTATTTTTAAACTCCCCCAACCCCCCAACAGAAAGTAGCAGTATGCCCCTTGAGTGTGACTGTACCCCCAGTTAGTATTAGAATGGATAGAAAGGACTCTTCCTGGTGAATCACGGTAAATTAACACATCAAATTCAAGAGCATTTCTACTCATTCTAACTATGTGGTGGATCATCTGTGTTTCAGTGTAACTGATAGCTGTTTTTACATTCTCCGCTCTTCTGAAGAGATGGAGAGATGACAGTGGACATCGTAACTTGGTGTTTTAACTTAAAAAGACAAAAAAAATAAATCTGAATACAGTAGGGGATGTTTGAATGAAGACATGGAGAGAATGTGGATTTTGGTCTTCGTGATAGGCCTGGCTGTTTGTGTGAGTGACTGTTGTAGGGGAGAAAGGAGGTTCCAGGGTCAGATCTGTGTTTGACTAGTTTGGTCTGCTCTAACTCGCGCACACACAGGCTCCGTTAAGTCATTTTAACACGCCCTCATCGACTTCCCCTTGGCACTTCCCTTGGGGGGAACCCCGCTGCCATCTTAAGTGTCGTTCTATTACTCTGATAAACCCTTTGAGGGCCGAGGGAGAGAGTCGACAACTATGTAGACTTCAGGACCGCATCTTGCCCAGAATGCATTCTGATTGTTCGTAATTTCCTGTGCCCAAACCAACATGGCTGAACAAGTGATATATAGGTGTTAGTAAACTAACAATATTCAGTATTAAACGTATTTATGAAATTAACTAATATGCAATATTTTATGTTATTTTCATTGCTCTGCATAATAATAATTCTCATTATTATTAGGCCATCTTAAGAGTAAATCCATCACGTTTCAAATACTCTACTCTGCTCTGCTCTGCAAGTGGCCATTTGTGACGTTGGTGTTGCATATCAGCGAGTACTGAGGGGACGTGGAGGAGGGCCTGTTTGATGACCAATGAAACGGAGACTAGTCGTCTTGTTGGCAGAGGAATGTCCTGATCTGGGATCAAACTTATATTTCCTTCCTGCCTCTTGGCGAGGGAAGCTGACTTGTGTCAGATTGAGAAAAGTGATGCTAGCAAAAACCTAAAAAAGAAGCAGCTGTTTGCATCATCTGTTGAAGTAAATCTGATATATGTGCCATGAACAACAGACACCGTCAGCTGATTTAGTTCAAAAGTGATGCACATTTCTGCTATTCTGTTTTATAGGAAGTAGCATGACTTTTTACACTAGACAACTTAGACAGGCAGCCTCTCCTTGATCTCTCTGAGATCTTATTTATAATGGTTTTCAAACTTGTTTAAAGTTTATGGTTTACAGCAACGTCCTACAATACTAACATAACGGACTGCAACCAACATTCAATCAATCCATCTATCAAATATAATTTTCAAAGCTTTTGTTGCCAGTTAGTTGCACACTCTTGCCAGTTACAACCTGATCATTTCTCCTTTTAACAGTCCCTTTGTCCAGTTCAGTGTTTTATTATTTGATTTGATTTTTATTTTTTTTTAGATTTTTTTTTAAATAAATATATAATTCTATATTTTTCATCCTTTGGTTTGGAGAAGTTGCACAGCTGCTATTATAAACGATGCGGTGGAACAAAGGCCTTCTCTCTCTTCACAGACTGTTGCCATGGTGACAATAATGAGAACAGGTGCAAAATCTTTCTGCATATTATTATTGGCTGTAAAAAACAAAGTTTGTATTTATTGTGTACAAATGTTAATTAATAAAAAATATGGAAAACTTGTTGCCTGTGTTTGTGTGTATGTGTGTGTGTGCGTGTGTATAAATTCCAGTCCCAGAGAAGTGGGTGTGATCATGATAACATACAATAAACACCCAAGGCCAGAATTTCCTGACTGGAGCAGAGAGGAGAGGAGGGACAACAGCACAGAGGGAAAACACACAACTCTGTAAAGCATTAGATTATTGTATTTTGGCATATTTGGGAAATATTTTGACAGCAGTTGTAGTATTGGTACAATGGACCTTTTTGCTGTTGACTCATCTGCAGCGTATTTCACGTCAGAAACTGAGCCAGCTGCGAGCTTTTGATTTGGGGTCTCCATGCCAAACATGTTTTTCACCATCTTCACTGATTAGACTTCAGAGAGAGACAAATGGAAAGGTCTCAGTCGGACTCCAGCTGCAGCTCTTCCTGTGTGAAACTCTATCTGAGCTCCAACCCAGAGGGTAGGTAGATGATTCATGTATCAGCTAAATTCCCAAGATGTAATAAGTACATCATGTAAGTCTGTGTGTGCTCTTTGTCAGTACTTTGTAAATAGAGGTATGACTTGTGTGTGTCGTGTGTGTGTGTGTGTGTGTGCGAGGGCGTCTGTGCTTGTGGCATGCAATTTTTTCTGTGTATGTGGGGTGTGTGTATTTCTGTTTTTGTGTGCTTTTGCCGTGTGTGTGTGTGTGTGTGCATGCTGTATAGATTCTGTGGTGGAGCGCAGGGCTCTGAGAGAGAGTGTGTTCCCCAGACTTAGAGAGCACTGCAGACACACACTGGGGCTGGACATCAGGGTGAGTCTACACTTCTAGACTACTACTTTCATAAAACGGAGTAGCTTCCAGGTGTGTGTGTGTGTGTGTGTGTGTGTGTGTCCTCCTCCCCGACAACACCCCCACCCTACCCCAGGCAGTAAAAGTGCTATTGCTTCTAGTCAACCTAGCCTAATTAAATTTAAACAACAAAGATAAAATAGATGAACAGCTGTTAAGTGTCTGTGTGTGTGTGTGTGTGTGTGTGTGTGTGTGTGTGTGTGTGTGTGTGTGTGTGTGTGTGTGTGAGTCACCTCGAGGCAATTCATCCGTCCCTCTGTGCCATCAGCCATCTCTATTCAGCTCCACAGTTAATTAGTAAGATGGGAGAACTCTCCATTGTTCTCAACTATTATGTGATGT
>JAXDDW010000010.1:0-2500 GCA_034670385.1 Hoplostethus mediterraneus | reverse complement strand
CAGGCATTTTGGGCTGGTGGTGGGTAAGAGGTATTTAGGCACTCGTGAGGTGAGGAGGGGGATTCATTCAGAGGTGGCTGACTATTTCAGTGGCCAATGGGCCTATGGAAGGGCTAAACCATTGCCTATTAACCAGGAATCAGGGCCCAACAAGGCTACTACAGCTGTATCTGCCACTGCCCAAATGAAAATATACATAGACAGGCAGCCATCAACCCAGCCCTTTGTCTTCAAGTCTTTACAACCTTCAACTTCCTCTTCCAAAGAGGTCGGTCCGGTGAACTTAAGGAAGATTACAGAATTGCCCCATCACTTACGAGAGAGCGACAGGTGGGAGGAGCTGGTGCATGGGTTGCTGATGTCACTGGAGTTCCACCAGGCTATGGTTCGGGCTGGTCTGCTGGGGGATCTGGTAGCCATGTTGGAGGGCGAGGAGGGGTCGCCCCAGCTCCCTCTGTCCAGGGAGCGAGCGCTGCTGGCAAGCGTACTTAAGTCCTCTGCCTGCTTCCTCTGCAGCTCACCGCTGGAGCTGCCCACGGTGATGGAGACGAGGCTCACTCCTTATCTGGGGGTCTACCCTGAACTGGAGGGCTACGTCAGACAGGTTGGGCAGGAAGAAAGAGAGAGAGGCAGGGGTGTAGGAGTGGCGCTTTGTCCTGCTCCCTCCACTGTTCCCTCCATCCAGCGTTTACTAAGCGATGCCAGAACCAGGGAGACGTTTGTCACAGAGGCAGCTGGGACAGAGTGTGGGATCGTAGTGGAGATTGAGGGTGATGGTTCTGCGTGGTTATGGAAAGGGCCCTGGCATGATGCCGTCGAGCTATCGCCGAGCCGTGGACAAAACAAACTCAAGTTTGTCGGCGTGAGGAGTAGCGGTCGATTCATCCTGTTTTCGACACAATGCAACAAGCTGTTCTTGTGGGATGCGGCGGGCCCAGAGATGTTACTGGAAGTTAAGGACGCTTTGAAAACAGAGTCGAACCGAGGCACACTGAAGAAAATTGAGGGGTTTGTGGCGTGTAAGGAAAAGTTGTGCGTGTGGTGGAAAGGTGAGAGCTTTGTGAGTGTGTTTGACGTCTCCAATGAGCCCTGGACTCATTTCCAGTGTCAGAGCTGTGTGACCTGTTTGGTGTGCTCCTCTAATGGCCGGTACATGTACTGTGGGCAGGAGAAAGGCGCGGTGTCCATATTTGACATCAGCACCAGCAATCTCCTCGGCGCCTGTTCCAACCCAAATCCCAACGCTATTACATCAGTCATCCTCTGTGAAGATAAGCGGGAAATGGCTTGTGTTGACATCACTGGGACTATAACTCTGTGGAATGTGGCAGCCGAAACACAACCACCCTGTCTTGTAAAAGAGTGTGTTAGTGGGGGCAAGGCTACTAAGGTCCTCAGTACGGATCACTCAGATGAAACGAACATGTTATTGGTGTGTGAAGCTCACCAGATTGCACTGTGGGATACATGTGAATGGGAGCTGTGGGACCAGTTCTTGGCTCCACAGGGGAGGGCCTTCACCCAGGCTGTGCTAGCCCAGGATGGCCACCTCTTTTTGGCTTTGCTGGACACCTGCCCCCTTGTCCTGGTGTGGAGGATCAGCACTGGGGAGTGTGTTCTCTCCTTAGACGCAGGTTCCAACACACAGCCCCTCACACTCCTCAAAATGGGCTCACACCTTATTTTATCTGTCACGCGTCACGGCTGCCTCACGGCGTGGGACTCGGAGATCATATACGCAGCGGGTACAGCTCCAAAAATGAGGTCTGGGGTGATGGAAGTGGTGGTTGAACGAACGGGGGATCGGTTCTACACGACTGACGGGTCGGAGACGGTGTGGAGATGGAGCTCACAAGCAGGAATCCCAGATGCTAACTTCCTGCACGACGGCCCTGTGGAAAAACTCTGTCTCTCTCCAGACAGCAGCCACCTTGCGACACTCTCAGCGGGGGAAATTTACGTCTGGCAGACAGAAACAGGGCAGAACACCCTCCGCATCAGCGGCAGCAGAGCTACAGACATCCTGGTCGCCCCAAATAGTAACTTTGGAGTGAGTGTTTCTAAAAAAGGGCTCTCTCGGGTTTGGAAGCTGGCAAACGGGGCTGTCGTGTGCCAAATACACCCTTACCTAGCCGACGCCCAGGTGTCGCCTGAGAGCACCTTCCTAATCGGTCGTCGCGGCGGAGACCTGCTGGCCGCCAGTCTGTGGTCAGGCTCCCTCAGCAAGCGCTTCTCCTGCGCAGAATGCTCTGAGCAGGTTGTGGCATTCAACATGCTTCGAGAGCACCCGGACTTTGTGGTCGTGATGACGGCCTCAGCGGCAGTTTACACGTGGAAAGTAACAGAGGGGACGGTGTTGAGGCACTTTCAGCTCCCCAAAACTTCCCGCTGTCGGCCGCAAGTCTTCCAAATGTCCTCTGATGGGAGCCACGCACTCCTGTCCACTGATAATGACGTCATCACCTTCCTGGACTTGTCTCAGGCCAGACTGGCTAGTCAA
>JAXDDW010000009.1:12285000-12376668 GCA_034670385.1 Hoplostethus mediterraneus | reverse complement strand
TCTGGACATGCATGCTGCTCCCTGAACACTGTCTGACTGTGTTCTGCTGATCCACGCTGCACCTATTTTCTACATCAGCTCTAATGGAAGTGTGTGTGTTTTGTATGCAACATTATCTGTGTGCACTTGTATTACAGTAGTCATACAGCTAATACTTAACGCAGGTTTTGTTGTCATTATGTTTCCAGTGACAGGTTCCATTGTTACCTGAAAAACAATCCAAATGAAATGTTGACCGTTGCTAAGAAGAGTCACCTCTGGGATACCAGCACGCTTCTGCAGCAAGATAACAGTATGTAGGCGCTGTATGGCAAAATATGTGTCACTAGAATTTGAATTTGAATTATTTATTTTGAATTGAATTGCTCAACTTGAATACTTGCATTCAATTTTGAATTTGAATCACATACTTTGAATTTGTATTGATTAGCTTGAATAATTGCATTGAAAAACTGAATCTGAATAGCATGTTTGAAACCGAATTCCAATAGCCCTGAAACTGAATGTAATAATATGAACGTAAATTCAAACTATAGTCAGTTCTCACATTTCAGATTCGAAATTGGTAATTCAAATTCAACGCTCAGACACACACTTCCGGTCCTCGAGGAAGAGCAATCGAGTGTCGATTCACAGAACTCATTTCAGCCAATCAGCGCATTCCTTTGCCTTCACTCCCGCCATCATTGAATGGGCTACAGCTCGCTCAGCTCGCTCAGTCATGGATGAGGCTAGGACTCTTAGGCCCAATCTCGATGCTTATTTTCACCCCTACGGCCCCTTGGCCCTCGGTTGCGAGGGCCAAGGGGTAGGGCTAGAAAATATCTCCCTAAGTATTGGGACAACTCTTAGACGCTGATACGTCATCGATAAGCAGACGGGACGAGTTTGTTGTCGGAGATTACTATGGCAACAATGGTATTATCACAGTGACATTTGCCGTTCATCTGATGGAGATAGAAAAGCATGGACGCTCGCGATTCGTTCACAACTTATACGTTTCACGCTACTAATCGATCAAACAAGTCATCAAATAAAAAAGACCACTGCACAGAATAGCGTTAGCGGTGCTCTGTAGTCTAGCAAGCCGTACTCCTCACGTTACCCTACCGCTATTCTGTCATGAAGTGGTCTGGTAATGAAGCAGTGGTCTTTTTTATTTGATGACTTGTTTGATCGATTAGTAGCGTGAAACGTATAAGTTGTGAACGAATCGCGAGCGTCCATGCTTTTCTATCTCCATCAGATGAACGGCAAATGTCACTGTGATAATACCATTGTTGCCATAGTAATCTCCGACAACAAACTCGCCCCGTCTGCTTATCGATGACGTATCAGCGTCTAAGTGTTGTCCCAATACTTAGGGAGATATTTTCTAGCCCTACCCCTTGGAAGCCGTAGGGGTGAAAATAAGCATTGAGATTGGGCCTAAGAGTCCTAGCCTCATCCATGACTGAGCGAGCTGTAGCCCATTCAATGATGGCGGGAGTGAAGGCGAAGGAATGCGCTGATTGGCTGAAATGAGTTCTGTGAATCGACACTCGATTGCTCTTCCTCGAGGACCGGAAGTGTGTGTCTGAGCGTTGAATTTGAATTACCAATTTCGAATCTGAAATGTGAGAACTGAATATAGTTTGAATTTACGTTCATATTATTACATTCAGTTTCAGGGCTATTGGAATTCGGTTTCAAACATGCTATTCTGATTCAGTTTTTCAATGCAATTATTCAAGCTAATCAATACAAATTCAAAGTATGTGATTCAAATTCAAAATTGTAATGCAAGTATTCAAGTTGAGCAATTCAAATTCAAATATAAATAATTCAAATTCTAGTGACACATATTTCTGCCCATAGCGCTGGACCAATTCTAAAGCTGTCAGAGGAAAGACGAGCTCCATGGCAACATTCTGCCTTACAAAGTTATTTATCCTCACCGTTTTTCAGTCTATTTACAGTGGAAGCAAATATGTTAACGTCAACATGGTTACCATCATGTTAACAGACTTTTATTTGCTTGGCAACATTATTGATTGATTTTTTTTTTTTTCAATTTCACGTGAATGTAAAACCCTCATTTTAGATTTGGTTTTATTGTGTCTCTATAATTTAAAAAGCAGCAGTCTGATCTTGTTTTCCTCCAATAGGCTGGATGATGGTTGCTCATAAAGGAGTAGATTACTCGTCGTCTGACATGCGCTATGTTTTGCTGGACGATGCAGAGACCTGCCAGAAGACCTGCACTGAAGACCCCAACTGCCAGTTTTACACCTACGTCTCTGATCCCTTCTCTAACTCGGCCTATTGGTATGGCTTATTCATGCACACAAACAATATTGTCAAATGGAGTTAAAGCTGCACTAGGAAACTTGCACATTGGTAGACCCAAATGGCAGCAAGAGGTAACTGGTAAATTTGTCCTTCCATACCCAGAAATCCTGTAACCTGACATCAGTAAAGTGTCCAGACCCGACACCAAAATTTCATTTGGGCAAATATGGCAAATCTACTGGGTCTGAATTAGTGGGGATGGGACACTCATCTCTGTTGCAACCCCACTTTGTGATTTCTGATGAACATAAAAATCTTTCCTAGTGCAGCTTTAATATTCAACTGGTGGTTTTTACAGAACTGAAGATGCTGTATTTGATTTTGTGTTCTAGGCGTCGCTGCTATCTCAAGCGTGTCATCACTTTGCCTGCCCCGCCAAAGGTTTCCAAGTTGAATAATGTTGTGTCTGGATTCTCTCTGAAGAACTGTTAGAGGGCTATGCACACGCACAGACTCAAATGGAAAAAAAAAAAACTTTCAAGACATGGCACATGCGAGATCTAATAAAAAGATTCAGCAAAGAGCGTTCTGCGTTGAGTTTATTTATGTCGATGTGAGAGATGTGTTCTCACTTCCCCATTTCAGGTCTCTGTCATTACCCCCCTCCCTCCATACTCGGCAACCATGCTGCTTTTATTTGTAAACCAATCATTTGGGTCAAAAAGTCATCCTAAAATGGATGCCATCAAAAAAATGTATTAGATAGTGAGATGTGATTTTTATTGTCCTGTGTTTTATCTTCACTTGAAGGATCACATGTTCCTCTATGGAATGAGGAATTTCTACAAGCTTTGAATTATGAAACTGTACAAGCAAGGCTGTTTTTCTTAGTTCCTGGAGAGTTGACATTTTGAAGATACAAGGTTTTCACCCGACAGCAGTGTCCTGCTACGTTGGATGTCATTCGATCTCATTACACTGGTAACTGCAATCATTTCAAATCTCCGCCAGCAGACTGTGGCCATGTACTTCCACAATGTTTTCAGCAGAGGACACCAGAGCCGTAATTATTAGTCTGGCTAAGATGGCTACCTTCCCTTCACTTACAGTATATAGTGGCAATGTGGATTCTGTCAGATTTTACAGGAATTCTGCTGAATTGTTTTATGGCACAAAACGGGAAGAGGGGTTGTTCCTTCAGCACAAATGGAGCTAAAGCTGTCAGAGTTCCTTGCAACGGAAGATAGTGGAATAAGCCAAAAATCACTTGTAACATGTCTATCCTCTTCAGTAAAGCTAAAGGGGGAGGTGTGACAAGTAGCAACTTTTTTTTTTTCTTTTTGTGAAAACAGGTTTTATGGGAAATGTGGTTTTAATTCCAAGAAACACTAGCACTAACAATACCACTGGGGTGAGATTGAGGCTACCAATTAGACCATGGTGTCATTTGCTTACAATAATTCTACCAATTAATTTGACAACAGCATATTGATGTTTAAAAATCCGACACGCAGCACATTTAAGGCTTAATAGAAATAAGCTCTGCACTGAATCTATTGATGGTGTGAAACCTTCATCTCTTCAGATTGTCATCTATGAGTGGTTTGTCGCTGAGGGAGAGAGACGTGACTCGGCTGTGAGGAGAAACAGGGAAGCACTGGCCGCTGAACTCAAACTCTGGGAGGGGTACCTGGAGAAGGTATATGTATACACACACATATACAAATATTGATTGACTCTCTGTTCATACATACATTTCATCTCTTTCATGTTGGGGTCAGGCTCTTACCTGGCAGGGATGGCCTTCTCATTGGCGGATGCAACTGTCCTTCCGACTATTGCCACTCTTTTCAGATTTGGGTAGGTGGAAGATTCCTGTTCCATTTTCTTTCACTATCACACCCATAAAATAAGTAGACTAATGGTTGATGAGTAGATGTATGGCTTGACTGACAATGAAGTGACTGGACAATTGTGTGAGATGTGTCCTTACCTCTGTCCATTGAGGGTAACGCTCTCCAGATAACCTACAGAATGAAGAGTATCATGGCCCAGTATCCAGGCCAGCTGGCCTCCGACCTGGCTGGAGAACCCCCAGGAACAAGACACACTCAAAGACCTCTGAGAGTCACAAGCACACACACACACACTAGATCAGATATAAATCATCGTCTTTGTTTCATGTAGTTTCTTTTTATGCTCAGTATATCAAATATCAAATATGTCTGATATATTTTATTTTTCCAATGTTAAAAAAAGAAATGCATGAATGCAAACTTTTGAGATGTACCAATATGTTCTGAATATATCAGTCGAGGAGAAAAGTGCATAAAATAAACAGCATGTTTTTCATATGATGACTGTGATATGGGGAGCCTTGCTCTTTCTCCAGGTTGTCTTTTGACAGTTGAGCATTACTCTGCAGTAGTAACAGGTAGACAGAGCCCTACTGTTTCACTGATGCATTATGGCACACTGCATTATTAAATGCACATTTTCACTTCAGTGAAGTGTCGATATTGACATCAGATGTGGGAAACTTTTTCAAATGCACAAGCCTACAGTTGAATGAGTTACTGGAAGAAAGGGGGCAAACAAGACATGACAAACAGCATGTGAACCATGTGATGAGGATGACGTGGGTGATTTCTTGACCCCAAGTTGTCCATTTAATGCTACCCGGAGTTCTCTCTTAAAATGCAGCTCCCATATACACCTACGTCTTTCTCAAATGTGGGATCTTCCTTTTCCCCATAACAGGTAGGCAGTGTCTGTGTCACATAACTGCAATGGAGTCTTATCCGGGGTCTCTAGCAAATCCCTGGATAGTACCAGTACGTTCAGAACTCTGCTGCCAGGGTTGTCACCTGCACCAAAGCCTGGCAGCACATCACCCCCACCCTCATCCACCTCCACTGGCACCCAGTCAAGTACCGTATCACCTTTAAAATCCTGCTCCTCACCTACAAGTCCCTTCACGTCCTTGCTCGCCAGTACCTATCGGATCTTCTCCATACCTACACCCCTTCCCGAAATCTCCGTTCTTCTGACACGGGACAGCTCACCACCCCTGCACCAGGTTATCGGAGACAGAGCCTTCAGAGTGACAGCCCCCACCCTCTGAACTCACTCCCTGTGGAGATCCACAATGCTGGGTCCAATGAACATGCAGCACAGGTTTTGTTTGAATGGCTGTCAAAACAGCTTTTCTTTGCTTGGGATGTGCTTAGTCACCATAAAAATAGGTATAATAATCCTATAATACATTTCAGATTATATCCAAATATAACAGCAAAACTATAAGTCCCCATAGAAATTATAGTCATATCATAGTAAATAATCGTATGTACAATAAAATCAGTTTGTATCAAAATGTATTAATAAAACAATTATTTCATGTCTGGTTTCCTGTTTCATTGTATAGGCTGTTGGTATTCGTCTTTATTAAAATACCGACATGTTGACTTCATCAGGATGGGCATATCAAGGGAGATATCAAAGAGTAACCAACCAAAGCAAGAGGATTCACTCCTGACTAACTCGTTTTTGCTTAAATCCTGTGAAGCAGGCTAGACGTGTTTTTTTTTGCTGGGAGTAAATAAGAACTTCTTCCATTCAGTTAAATACCTGTTTTCTGTAAGAGGGATATTTGCCTAGCAGCTTTTAGCAACTACTAGCTACTACTGGCTAGCCATGTAATGTTAGCTGTTGTGAGACAGATGTTTTAACAAGATGCAGTTGGTTAGCTGACCAGCTACTATAGTTGGCTAGCAAGGTGACATTATACAAACACAATATTGATTGGATGTATCAGTGATGAAATGACCACTTTCCAGTCAAAACCAGCACATAAATGAACCAAGTCCTAAGTTTATAAATACAGCCAGCTGTTCTCTGTAGTTGTTAAAAAGCTGAGGACTTCCAATATGGCCGCCAGAGGGCGCCCTCTGTGCACCATACAGCCTGTACGTCACCTAAAAGCTTTTTCATTAATATTATAAATTCAGATAGTTGTATGGGTTTCCATTGGCTGGAATAGGTTGTGGACTATATTCAACCATCTTTAGCTTTAAAAATCTTTGGCGATCAATCGTGGGTTGGGCCTATATGCACCCAACCCGGATGCGAAGACACAGCACAGCGATACAAAACCAGGAAACTATCAGTTTTTCCACACTCCACATTCCTCGTCTCACCCTCGTTGGACGGCAGTAAAGTGTTGCGGTCTTATTTGAAACCATGGCCGAGGACATGACCCTCCTGTGGGGCTCTGGTTCTCCTCCCTGCTGGAAGGTCATGATCGCTCTGGAGGAGAAGAACCTGCAGGGGTACAATCACAAACTGCTGTCCTTTGAGAAAAAGGAGCACAAGTCACAAGAAGTGTTGGACATCAATCCCAGGGGACAGGTAAATTCGATCTTTTCAGCTAACTGCACAAATAACATCGGTCTATCATACAATGTCAGCCTGCATTTTTTTATTCCTGACATGCACTGATTTATATTTTGTTGTAAGAAAACTTTATTTGTAGATCTATCTACCTATTGCACACATTAAGCCCTGACCTATAAAAAATAATTCAACTATGATTATAATAAAAATGACAATGCCATTTTCTTTCATTCTTTCCCTCCAAGCTCCCCTCCTTCAAACACGGGAACAACATACTGAATGAGTCCTATGCAGCATGCATGTACCTGGAGGTGAGATTTGGGTCGTGTGTGTGTGTGTGTGTGTGTGTGTGTGTGTGTGTGTGTGTGTGTGTGTGTGTGTGTGTGTGTGTGTGTGTGTGTGTGTGTGTGTGTGTGTGTGTGTGTGTGTGTGTGTGTGTGTGTGTGTATGTGTGCTGGAGTTCCAGGCAGCATGATGGTGGTACGTTTCTTTTTCCTCCCAACATCAGAGCCAGTTCCAGTCCCAGGGAAACAAGTTGACCCCTGACAGCCCAGCAGAACAAGCACTGATGTACCAACGCATGTTTGAGGGTCTCACACTCTTCCAGAAAATATGTAAACACACACACACACACACACACACACACACACACACACATAGTGGTTCATAGTCATATATCTCGACGGTGGACTCACCATAATTATAATAACATTGGATCAGATGATGTTGGCTCATCAGAAATTCCTAAAATCCAAATTGGGCAGCTTTGCTGTACAGCAATGTGTGGGCGGGTTGAGCTGTTTTATTTGGCCCCTTTACAGGTCTAACTCAGGGACTTTGAACCGCATTGGTCCTGACAACACCATGCAGCTAAGTGGCCACTTTAAACCTTCGAGACCTTGCGTCTTCAGGCTTACTGCCTCAGTGTGACCTCCCGTCAGCTGTTCTCTCAAGAGCCCAATTAGCCAAAAAGGCACATACACACAGTTA
The DNA here is from genome assembly GCA_034670385.1 of Hoplostethus mediterraneus. Taxonomy (NCBI): domain Eukaryota; kingdom Metazoa; phylum Chordata; class Actinopteri; order Trachichthyiformes; family Trachichthyidae; genus Hoplostethus; species Hoplostethus mediterraneus. The sequence continues at coordinate 12,369,015 of JAXDDW010000009.1, read as the reverse complement.
TGAGCTGTGCTTTCACATAATTCAGCCACTGTGCTATGAAGACTGTGTTGTGCAGCCCTCAAAACTGGTGAAGATCATGTGTGATTTCCCCCGAAGAATCACAGGCTCTGATCAGCTTAGCCCACCCTAGGGGGTTTGCATGCTATGCTTGTCATGAGACAGGGATACTTGATTTTATTTTTGTGTGTGTGATGTTGACGTTACATAACACTTTCCCAACTGACCTTTCCCTTGCCTGTTACGAAGGCGAGAGCCAATATTGCACCTTGTGGTATGAAGCGCTTTATATGGGAGTGGAAATTGTTGCACAGGGTAGAGATGGACTTTCATGATATTGCTCATACCACTTTTTCCTGAGCAATGACTCGGCATCTGTTAACATTTTTCAGCGGATTTTATCTCCTACAACTGGAAGGTCCCAGAGGGAGAGAGGCACGACTCTGCTTTGAAGAGAAACCGAGAGGCTTTAATCACTGAACTCAAGCTCTGGGAGGGATACCTGGAAAAGGTAAAAACACACACGGACAAATGAAATGCAACAAAACTTCAGGGATGGGTGATATGGACAAAAATCTTTATCATGATAATTTGGCGCATTTGTCATGATAACGATAAATACGACGATAATCAAATCGCTCTAATGTAAGGGCTCAGTGAGCTCTACACATATGGGGTTGCCACTAACCCCTGTTTTGCCAGAAATGTACCTCTATCACTCTAAATTTCTGAATGTAAAAAGGAGGCCTTAATTATTCAATTTGATTCAAGGATTTAATTCTGACATTTTCAATTTGAATGTGCAACGACTGTGTTGACTGATGCACCAGAACTCTATTTCAATAAAAAGAGAAAAGTACACACACCGCGCAATTAAGCTGTTTATTAAGAACAGCAGAATTAGTTATATGGCATGTTCCATTGCTGTTGTTAAACAGGAACACAAAAGGTAGCAGTTTAATATTGGGGAAGGTGTGAATCTCCTGAACTGGCAACCCTATCCGGATGCGAGCTCATAATGCACGTCTAGACAATTTATTGAAATGATCGTGTCCAGTAAAATTCCGTTTTGAAGAAAATGTTTCGGTTTATCGCCCAGCCCTGCCTTTATACATAGTTGCAGAGCTGCAGATCTGGAGACCTTGATGAACACACATATGCCCAAGGTTTGTTGAACTGAGTGCTTTCTCTGTCTTCCAGTTGGGGGCGGGCTCTTGCTTGGCAGGGAAGACCTTCTCGATGGCTGACGTGATTGTTTTTCCAAGTGTCGCCTATCTCTTCCGTTTTGGGTAGGTGAAAATTAACTGGTGGGAACTGTGCATAGATAAATGTATGTATACATACAGTTTAAGGTAAAAGAAAGGGTGATGAGATGGGTGGATGGACGGACAGCTTAAGAGTATTAAACGTGTGATACCCTCTTCTCTCCATTCTCTAGGTTATCTGCAGAGAGTTACCCTCAACTGGCAGAGTATTATGCTCTGTTGAAGGACAGGCCCAGTATCAAAGCCACCTGGCCTCCACACTGGCTGGAAAACCCCCAGGGACAAGACACACTCAAAGATCTCTGAGAGTCTCACATATTTAAACTCTACACTAAACACACTACTTGCTCCTGGCATGTATGTCCAGTTGAGCATGTAAATCGAATCGTAAAGCGCTTAAATTTGATATAACCACTCCTTGCATTGCACAGCTGGAACTAGTCACGTTTTTTTTTAATATGCACTTCTTCTGACATTGTGCTTTAAAACCTGAATGAAGATATAGGTGGTTCACAATAAAAACTAATAACAATTTTGCCTGCTTAATGTAATGCTCAATTTATGCAGAGCACTTTATCGTGATGTGGTTGACTTCACATTACTTTGCTGTCCATTTAGTGCCACTTTTACCAGAGGTTGTGGACGTCTGGCTTAAGGAAGTGATTTTAATGTTTGAATGGGTTTCTTGGGTCTACAGTATTTTTGTGTTTATTTTCAAAATCAGCCTTTTGACAGCAAACATTGTACTTTTGATGCTAATGACATGACATGGCAAGCATTAGTTAAATGTTAGCACATTTTATTAAACTTAGAAATCTAGGTTACAAACTTGTTGAGATCAAACATCTTTGCCCTGGCAACTACATCAGGTCCTGTACAGTCCTGGTCCTGGTTTTGCCAGCAGAGGTCGCTATATTGGAATAAACCACGTGCTGCTGTCCTTCGGTTTGTGTTCTTGCTCCATTCTACTCTTTGGACCTACACTTCTCCTGTCAGTACCACTTTGGCCATCAGGATGTGAGATTAGTGTGCTCTTTAGTTAATTTAGTCCTGGATTTTCGGTCTCAAGAGGGTGGTTCACTTTCTAGCAGGGTACATTACCATGGTAACTGAAGCTAACCGGCTCCGGACCAGGTTACGTTACGGATAAAAGGACCTCCTCACCAATCAGCTTCCTGGAAAATTGCCATCATCAATCCTAGAGTATACTGTGGACGTTTTAATCAATCTTTATTGAAAAAAATCTATTTAGAAAAACCCCCCCAACAAAAACATGAATAAACATTGCATTGTTTTGAAAAAAGACATGCACAGAGGGATACTATTGAATGAACAGATAGTAAAAAGGGCTCATTGCAGGGCAGTGGTGTTTAGAGACCTTTCATAAGGATGCATTAGTGATATAATAAATGATATAAATCTCTATAAGGCTTCTATCAAATGGCGGGTAGTCCAGTGCACAAATGTTTGGCATGATGCAGTAACCTATTAGACACCGCTAAACAAAACCAACAACACCAATCAGTCATCGGCCTTCGATTTATGTCATCACACACCTGGATGCCCGTCGGTGTACTGTCAACTGACCAAGCAGCGGCACAACCAAAGCATCTCAAGTGGAGTTGAGATGGAGTAAACAGTAAACTGTCGTCACAGTTTTATTTGAGATTGTAGCATGTTTTACATGTAAAACAGGCAAGACAACTAAAAGTTGAAAATTTCAACTGAACTAATATCGGCATATTGCTGCAGGCGCCACCAGATTGTATTGGAACAATGAGAAATTCTTCATGAAAAATCAAGTACAGTAGTGCCAAACCTCATTAACAACAAAATGTTTCAGTGGCCTTGTAGAGAAAAAAAGACAGAATAGGCTGAAATGGCATGTTTGCAGAATTGTCCTTATTTATAGCAATACAAGATTATCCCTCTTGTAATGGGTTGATCACATGGACCGGATGCCTTACAAATACAATAACACAGTCCTATCATCTGATGAAGATGCAGCCTGAATTTGATCTGTGTCCAACGCCAATGCCGACTGGACACCCGACAGTGAGGTCTCTCCAATTATGGAACTGATCCTCTGATCCATGTCGGAGATCGCCAGTGCCCTGCCATCTTCCTGTGGTTGATAATATGCGTCTACTTCTCGTTATTCTTTTTTGCAATCTAATTTCATGTCGAACCATTTCTTTTTTACCTCAGCAACGTTCTGTGTTTATGCTGAAACAGCATTGACAGCATTAATAATTTCTTGCTATGCTTTACTTGAGACTCCGCTGCTTATGCTTCTGAAAACTCAGAAGCATGTTGTTGTTGGTTTTTTTTTCAATTTTGAACTCCATCAAGTAGTTTTCCCTCTTTTGGCCATGGTTTACTTGCACACGACCCTTAAGTCTGAACGCCTTTTATGGTGAACACATGCATCCAATTCACCAACGATTGGCATTCATCATCTGATACACCTGGGGTACACACACATCAGGGTTTCCTACATGTTTCATGAATCCCACGTTAGAATTTTCGTACACACATGAATACGAATATTTTTACATTTTTAAAATGAATACGAATTCATTAACCTCCTTTATCTCCCAGGTCAGGCAGCTGGTCACCGTGACATGGGGAAAGGATGATTAGCAGTTGTCGGCGTTTGTCTGACAACATCACGTAAAGGATCCCGACAGAGATAGACTTCTTTTTAACCAGAAACGTTTTGTTTAACCTCTTCATGCAACAACTCACCTCATCTTTCAGATTTCAGAGCGAGACTTCTCCTTGAGCCAGGATCCTTTCCGTAATGTTGTCAGACACTTCTGAGCCTGTCGGTGGCAAATACAGGCACTTTTAGTGGACGTACTTTGATTGGCGCACTTGCCCCAACAGATTACGTTGCAGCCATAGCAGCCGACTGAGGCGATCTACCGGAGCAATTCCGAAACTTTTTGTAGCTATTTTGTGGTATAAATGACGAATTTGTACACATAGAGCCCACGTTTAAAAATACCGGAATTCCCCTTTAATGCTACATCCACAAGTCTAGAACGGTGTTATTTGGTGTTCACTCAGCAGGGTTGTGTTTGCTATGCCAAAACCCCTGACTGAGGGGGTCAATATTAATGGTTCAAAGGTATGAATTTAGCAACAACAAAAGTCAGTTATGCTTGAAGAAACTTTGCTGATTTCAAATGAGTACTAGCAAGACTCAGAAGATGGGAGCTCCTCTAATTTTAGTGGGTCTGCTCTACCTCTGTGGGCTCTCCTTTGGTCAAGGTAATACATGTATCTTGTTTTACATATGTGGCTACTTCTAAGTTCCAGTGTAAGACCAATGTATAAGTTCTATTCCACTACTTGCCTCCATGTAACTATATACTGTGTGTATGTGTGTTTGTCTTTCCATTTCTCCAGAGTGTGTGCGAAAGCTTCTGGAGAATGTGGACTTCCCAGGAACAGACATAAAATTCGTCAACTCTCCTGATGTGGAGCAATGTCAACTGCGCTGCACCCAGCACCCAACCTGCCAGTTCTTCACCTTTGTACGGGCGGACTGGACCAGAGATGATCGGTAAGTTATTAGCAAATACACAAAGAATTAAATGCATTGGAGAAATATTGGTGATGAGTAATACATTTAATTTAGCACATTTTAAAACTTGGTGACCAAAACTGAAATCTATTACACCAGAAAGTTAAGTGAATAGTAAATTGCCATAATGCATCAATATTAATGACATCATGACAGTTAATAAGTGATATACTAATAAGTGAGTACTGAACTGGATGTAAGTGATTGAGTTGGCCCTTTCTCTCTAATTATCAGATCAGAATAAAATAAGTAATTTATTTAATAAACATTGAATTAAAAAAAATATACAGTGGTGGCCAAAATTATTAGAACACCTGACAGATCTGAAAATATTGACCTTTTCTTGCCTCCAAAACATGATTTCATTTCATAATGTTCATGAAACATGCAGATGGTTGCTCTGAGCACAACAAATATCAGATGAAGTGAGTCCTACTGTTTTTATCCACTTTTAACCTTAATATTTGGTATGTCCACCTTTTGCAGCATTCAAAAGAATCACACAGCTGTGTCCTAAGACTCTTGCATCACCTATCAATTTAACCACGATCACACCTGACAATGATTACACAAGTAATTTGGCTTCTTCTGTGAAGGAACATGATTGTGTGACATTGACAGTGAAATAGGCCTAGCTTGTTTTTTGTAAGGAAAATGATGTAAATCTCCTTATGATGGCTCTATTCTATGGTTTATAGAGCATAATGATGACTTTGTATATATTTCATTCGTTTTATGGGTATTTTAATGGCCAACTGAACAAAAACAACTGAAACCTCTTAAATGTATGCCAAGTGTTCTTATAATTTTGGCCACCACTGTATATATATTTCCTAAAAAAAATGTCCACACATCCCAAATGCAAATTATAAATTACAAATACATATTTCAGATTCATATAATACTGTTTGTCACTCTCAAAGACAAAGCACTATAGTATTTTTCCAGTAATATATTTTCCAACCGCTAACCCTAAAATCACTTTCGCCAAACACAGTGTAACAGTGCAGTGCTGACAGATAAAAGGTGTTAACATGCACCGGAGCTACAGATGACTTTGAAACCAGTCTAATGTTCAGTGCTGTTTGTGATATCCTTGGTTTGTCTGTTTACTCACATGGCCTTATCTGTGGTTGTTTTTAATCTTTAACCACAGATTTACCAATCCCTCTCTCCACCAGGAACTACTACTGCTACCTCAAGTCAACTGCCTCTGGACAGCCCAACTACTCAGACTCTACTACAGGGTGTCACCTCTGGCTATTCTCTGAAATCCTGCAACCCAGAATCCAGTAGGAACACAACTATCTTGCACCAGTTCATTATCTACTAGATGATTAGTGGTCACATTCTCTTTCCAACAAACCAAATCATGATGTACAAAGGCATTCATTCACTACCATTAACAAGGTATGTGTTTGTTTGTTGTCATTGTCAAGGTTTGTGAAATCATGAGTCGATTTCCTGCATTAGTTATGTATTAATTCATGCTCATTTGTGGCCCTTATTATAAAGTGTTACCCTATTGTCATCCTTTTTGAACATATCGCGAAAGGAACCTAGACCATATGCTAATTTAGCTTCATGTTGTTTCTCTGTCAAAGAAGAATAATCACAACAATTTTGGTGGTGTTTACCCATGTCCCGCTAGCTTATTGAAATAGTTTATATTATGAAGCAAAATTGTTCCCTTGCAACATAAATAATATTATGCTTGTATTTTTATTACTTTTGTTTTTAGTTTAGTTTATTTATTTTTTGTATTTTTTTTATTACTGCTGTTATTCATGGATAAGTGTTTATAAAGTTATCAGGGTTGATGGGTTACATAAGGTTACTCAGGAGTGTGCATGCACAGTTTGAATGACTGGCTGAGGGCTACGACCAGCTGATCATTTCTTCAAGTCTATAGACTGATGGTGTTTGGTGTTTGCTCAGCAGGGGTTTATTTGCTAAGCCAACACTTTACTGAATGGGTCAACTAGACTATTAATGGCTCAAAGGTATAAATTTGGCAACCACTATAGATCAGTTATGCCTGAAGAAACTTTGCTGATTTCAAATGAGTACTAGCAAGACTCGGAAGATGGGAGTTCTTAAAATTTTAGTGGGTCTGCTGTACCCTATGTGGGCTCTCCTTTTGGTCAAGGTAATACATGGATCTTGTTACATATGTGGCTATTAAAGTGTAAGACCTATTCCTCACTTATATGTGCCTCCATGTAACTATATACTGTGTGCATGTATGTGTTTGTCTTTCTATTTCTCCAGACTGTGTGAGAGAACTTCTGGAGAACGTGGACTTCCCAGGAACAGACATAAAATTTGAGTACTCTCCTGATGTGCCGCACTGTCAACTGCTGTGCACCCAGCACCCAACCTGCCAGTTCTTCACCTTTGTACGAGCGGACTGGACCAGAGATGATCGGTAAGTTACAGGCAACTAGATGGTGATTTAAATGCAATGGAGAAATACTGTTGAGGAGTAATACATTTCATTCAATAGATTTTGCCAGAGTTTTTACAGTGCTAAATTAAATATATTACCCCTGAAAGTTAAGTCAAAGGTAAGTTGCTTAATGCATCAATATTAATTGCAGTTCATTCATTAATTGTGGTATTTGTCCTGTAATGTTTTCTAACCTCTAACCCTAAAATCACTTTTGCCAAACACAGCCTGAGTGCAACGCTGACAGATAAAAGCCAAAGGTGTTAACATACACCGGCGCTATATTTTACTTAAACGATCTGAAAACATGTCTACACTAAGCCATTTAAACTTGAACACATACTTATCTCTACGTTTTGGCTTCCCGTCCACACTACAGTGATGTTTTTAACCCCCACCCCCCAAAATGGAGCTTTCCAAAAACGCTTTCCCAAGTGGATGAATTTGAAAACGCCTGCCCCCTGTTGTAGTGTCTGCACATGCCCATGGATGGAGGCATCTGTTTTTGGTGGTCTAGTGTGGATGGCAAGCTTTTCGAAAAGACTAGACTTTAAATTTAAGCGGCTTAGTGTGGACATAGTCTCATGCTCAGTGCTGTTTGTGATATCCTTGGTTTGTCTGTTTACTCACATGGCCTTATCTTTTACCAACCCCTCTCTCCACCAGGCACTTCTACTGCTACCTCAAGTCAACTGCCTCTGGACAGCCCAACACTAAGACTCCACTACAGGGTGTCACCTCTGGCTATTCTCTCAAACCCTGCAATCCAGACCCCAGTAGGAACACAACTATCTTGCACCAGTTCATTAGCTACTACATGATTAGTTGTCACATTCTCTTTTCCAACAAACTCTGTCTAACTGTTGTATGTGTGTCAGGTCCCTGCCTGTCTTGGGTGTACCAGAACGTGGACTTCCAGGGGAAGACTACCGAAGCCTGTTCACAGCAGACTATAGGGAGTGCCAGAGAGCCTGCACCCATGACCCCACCTGTCAGTTCTTCACTTTTGTCAATGAGCACTACGAAATAGAAAAGATCAGGTGGGACCGAACACCAATGGAAAATTGGACCTTTTAGTTTTACAAATATTTATCTGTCAGTTGTACTTCCTTCCATGCCAGAAAGGTTCTGGACCAAATAATGGCATAACAGATAATGGTTGGCCTTATATAATTGGTCAAGGTTGGTTGGTATATTAGTTCCTAGGTAGATTATACCTTCTGTTGGTCACAAGAGGTGGTGGGGTGCACCCTGAAATGACAGAGGTGCGGATGCGGCAGGTATCTGTATATATAGGGATGTGATGGCTTGCCATTGGTTCCTCTGAGGGCGGACTGTGTGCCCTTGCTTAAAGGGCTGATTGAATAATGAGTGAGGCTGATACAAAGTAGCAATGGATGGATAACTGATACGCCAGGTAGTCTTCCTGATTGAACTCATGCTAAGCTTCATTTTGAAATCCCACCATACCCACTAGGGAGGTATTCAACCTCCCTCTACTTGTTGAGGTGCTACGCCCCACCTCCCACACAGGTACATGGTATGACTGATGCGTGATGTTGTGTATTTGACACTCAACATTTTTGTATTTGAAATCTATTATGCAAGTCATCACTCATCAACAACAGAAGAATTGTTCTTATTGATGTGATTCTTTACATTTTCTTTGTAGACATAAGTGCCATCTAAAATTCAGCTGGACAGTACCCAGGACTCCAACGGTAGAAGCAAAGGCTGGTGTGGTGTCTGGATTCCCCTACAATTCGCAAACGGTTAAGCTGGTTTACCCAGGCAGGTACACATTCGGTCATAGTCATCTTTTTTAGCATCTTGTAGGCTGTTGCATGTGTTCTCATCATATCTGTGTGTACAGTGTGTCCCACCAAGTTGTTTCCAAGTACTGGCATCCCAGGAAATGATCTGGAAATGCTGCTTGCTGCATCTCCTGAACACTGTCTGAGCTTGTGTTCTGCTCATCCACGCTGCACCTATTTCTCCTACATCAGCTCTAATGGAAGGTGTGTGTGTTTTGTATGCAACATTATCTGTGTGCACTTGTATTACAGTAGTCATACAGCTAATACTTAACGCAGGTTTTGTTGTCATTATGTTTCCAGTGACAGGTTCCATTGTTACCTGAAAAACAATCCAAATGAAATGGTGACCGTTGCTAAGGAAGGAGTCACCTCTGGGATACCAGCACGCTTCTGCCAGCAAGATAACAGTATGTAGGCGCTGGACCAATTCTAAAGCTGTCAGAGGAAAGACGAGCTCCATGGCAACATTCTGCCTTACAAAGTTATTTATCCTCACCGTTTTTCAGTCTATTTACAGTGGAAGCAAATATGTTAACGTCAACATGGTTACCATCATGTTAACAGACTTTTATTTGCTTGGCAACATTATTGATTGACTTTTTTTTTTTCAATTTCACGTGAATGTAAAACCCTCATTTTAGATTTGGTTTTATTGTGTCTCTATAATTTAAAAAGCAGCAGTCTGATCTTGTTTTCCTCCAATAGGCTGGATGATGGTTGCTCATAAAGGAGTAGATTACTCGTCGTCTGACATGCGCTATGTTTTGCTGGACGATGCAGAGACCTGCCAGAAGACCTGCACTGAAGACCCCAACTGCCAGTTTTACACCTACGTCTCTGATCCCTTCTCTAACTCGGCCTATTGGTATGGCTTATTCATGCACACAAACAATATTGTCAAATGGAGTTAAAGCTGCACTAGGAAACTTGCACATTGGTAGACCCAAATGGCAGCAAGAGGTAACTGGTAAATTTGTCCTTCCATACCCAGAAATCCTGTAACCTGACATCAGTAAAGTGTCCAGACCCGACACCAAAATTTCATTTGGGCAAATATGGCAAATCTACTGGGTCTGAATTAGTGGGGATGGGACACTCATCTCTGTTGCAACCCCACTTTGTGATTTCTGATGAGAACATGAAAATCTTTCCTAGTGCAGCTTTAATATTCAATTGGTGGTTTTTACAGAACTGAAGATGCTGTATTTGATTTTGTGTTCTAGGCGTCGCTGCTATCTCAAGCGTGTCATCACTTTGCCTGCCCCGCCAAAGGTTTCCAAGTTGAATAATGTTGTGTCTGGATTCTCTCTGAAGAACTGTTAGAGGGCTATGCACACGCACAGACTCAAATGAAAAAACCTTTCAAGACATGGCACATGCGAGATCTAATAAAAAGATTCAGCAAAGAGCGTTCTGCGTTGGTGAGTTTATTTATGTGGAAGTGAGAGATGTGTTCTCTCACTTCCCCGTTTCAGTTGTGTCTTTGTCTCATTACTGCCCCCCTCCCTCCTTATTGATCCCTCTTCCTCTGCCCTCTTCCTCATTCTGCATGGACCACAACGTCTGTCTTCTCTGTAACACCCCCCCCCCCCCCCCCCCCCCACACACACACACTCTTGTCTTTCTCCAATTCTTTCTGTTCTCTCCCTCCCTTCCCTCCTTCCCCTCTGCTCCCTCGAGCCCCCCTCCCCGTGGGAAACCCAGCGCAGTGTGATTGTGGTTGTCCTTCCTGGAAGCTGTGGTGGTGACTCTGGCTCCTCCACTCAGAGGCCAGAATAGTGCCAGCCAGCCTCCGTGTGTGTGTGGCGTGTGTGTGTGTGTGTGTGTGTGTGTGTGTGTTTGCGCACTCCACAAACATTCCACCGCCATACCGTCCGTCCGACCGCCGGCCGGCCTCGCACGAGAGCCACGCCGCCACCGCGGTTCAGCCCTGACGCCAGCCCTGAGGACTCACATTACAGCTCACACACACACACACACACACACACACACACACACCAGCACACGCACAAGACAACAAACACGTAGACTGGCTAAAGCGCAGTCTCGCACACTCACTCAAATAAACAATGTGCACATTGCGGAACACACACATTTTTGCACCGCGGACCACAGACATCGCATCCTGAAGTAGATCAAAGCGTTCTCCGGCAGTAAACACACACAGGGCTCTTCTCTGCTCTCTCATCCCCGCGGAGCCGTTTTGGTGAAGCGCGGTGCAATTACCATGATCTTCTCGAGGAACAACTCGTTAAAACTGTCAGTCACTGGTATTCGGAGCTTGTTGTGCACTCCGAAACGCGCTGGCCGACTCTTGGCGATTGACACCCTTTCTCTTCCTGTCCTTTCAACCTTTGAAATCCCTCTCATCACCCCGTTCCTCTTCCCTCTCCCCGTCTTATTGAACCTCTACACTGAATCAGCCGCTCAACCGCAGCCCTTCAGATCTTTTTTTTTTTTTTTTTTGTTGTTCTCTCCCTCTCTATATCTCTCTCTATCCCTCCCCTCCCTCCCTCTTTCTTACTGTCTGTCCGTTGTTGAGGAGACAGTGGCTCAGACAAACAGGGAGAGAAGATATCCGCTGGTAGACCACAAGATTGGAGAGAAAGAATGGCAGAGAGACAGCGGAGGAGAGGAAGATACATAGATTGATATGAGGGTAAAGTTAATTACAGAGTCCTGCCAATGAGAGGGCAGAGTGATGGGTCTGTTTGCTTCGCCGCGGCATCCCGAAAACATCACCCGCGCCCACCATGTTTATCCTCTGGAGCCACAAGACCACAACTCCCATCAGCCATCACTGGAGACAGCTCAGATACCAAGGGGGTTACGGCTGGGGAACATGCAAGCAATGTTTGCAGACAAGCCTAATATGGATAAGTGGGTTACATGTAGTTTCCGACTGTTCTTTTGCCAGTATTGATAGCGGCTAATGTATAGCGCTAGGTAGTCAGTTGATTGCGGCGGGAAAATGACATCCACTTGTGTTTGTGTTTGCATGTATAATCCACACACAGAAAACACACAGTTAAAAAAAAAAAAAAAAAAAAAGAGACAAAAGTAAAGGCACTTAGTCTTTATAAAGATTTTTGTCAAACATTCCTCATCAGTCAGACAGAATCATTAAAAAGTAATTAAATGTATAAATGATTTGAAAGACTGTAATCAAATATCACAGTAAGCTTCTCCTCAACGTCTGTCTCTAATTGAGACTTATCATTTATGGCTCTGGTGTACACTCTTCTATGTGTGTGTGTGTGTGTGTGTGTGTGTGTGTGTGTGTGTGTGTGTGTGTGTCGAGCATGACCATGAAGCATGAATTTACTCAAGACCTTATTCACTGTCACATCTCTCATGTCATCCTTCTCTTCACGGCCTCTTCTATTTCTTAGCATCCACACTATTCTTCCATTTATCCGTCATTTGATTGTTCTTGATTATCTGAAACTTCACCCATAGTCTGATATGGCTTTTAGAGTCCCTCTCACTTAGAGACAACAATGAAATGTCCACTATTATTTCTCCCACGGCATCCTATTGGCTATACGGTGCACATCTGAGGTCCTTGTCCACTGAGTTCATTTGGAAAGTAGAATCAGAGTTCACCCTCAGAAGGCCCCGATCTCAGTCCCCCAGCCCTGGGCCGACTTGGCGGATCCACTTATGCCCCTGCGTTGGGCCGTTTGAGACCCCAGAGGCGCAAAGGGCCTGAAGGAGACTTGCAGAGGGGCGGAGGAGGAGGATGATGATGATGACGAGGAGGAGGTGGAAGGAGAAGAGGAGGAAGGGGCGAGGAGAGACAGAGGCGAGGCCCTGGAGGCGCTGTGAGGCGACGGCTGGGCGGGTCTGTGGGCCGGGGAGAGGGCGGGGGAGGAGGAGGGGAGGGAGGGCACCCTGCGGACAGTGGCCAGGGCCGCGGGTGCGAGGAGGGGAGGCGCCCCCTGCGGGCAGCCGGCCAGCGGGGCGAGGCGGAGGGAGGCGGGCGACGGGTAGCTTCCAAGGAGGGCCAGCTCTCTTCGCCCGCCGGGGAAGGGAGGCGAGGGGGAGGCCGGCGAGGCGGGGGAGATTTGAGGGAAAGACGCCCACGCCCAAGGAGGGAAGGGCAGGGCGGAGGCCGGGGGCGTCTGGAGGAGGAGGGGGTCCAGCTCGCTCGCGCAGTGGGAGAGGTGGGAGACCAGGCGGGCTCCGACGGGGTCCGGGGACTCTGCCCCCCCCTCCAGGGAACTGAGGTACCGCACCACCTCCCCAACGCACTCCCTGAACCCCAGGGTCCTGTAGTCTACTGCCAGGGCCCTCGCGTCAAAGTAGCCTAGTAGAGGAATGACAGATAGCAGTGGCGCAAAGTTTGAGACTATCTGATATGCAGTTACAGATGGTAACGATGAGGAGAAAGTAGCAGACCCAGATTTCTCACCTTTGCCCCCCATGGCGTGCAGGAGTTTGAGGTGGTCCACAGTCATTTGCAGGATCTCTGCCTTCTCCAGCTTAGAAGAACCCTGATGACAATAGCATACGACTTTATGAAGCTATTTCATGACTTTGATATATATCAGTTTGATAAGCGGCGGCTGTGATGAAAGAATCCTTTTTTATTTTATTCATTCTTGAGAATTGACCTGTTTCTCGAAGGCGCTGGGCACCAGTCTCCTAAGCTCTGACAGGCTGTGGTTGATCCGGTCCCTGCGGCGCTTCTCTATGATCTACACAAGAGGAGCAGAGGGACGATCAGAACCAGCTCTAACCGACAGGAACAAAAATTATGATTCAAGGGATGTTTTATCTATGACACTGTCACGGAGAAGAAAAGAGTACAGTCAGACTATGATTGACTCACCCCTCTCCTCTTCTTGCGGGCCAAAATCTGCGAGGTGCTGCCAGGGGACATGGACCCGGTGACTGGGCTGTAGCAGAGAGAGAGTTGTGTGTGTGGGGGGGGGGGGGGGGGGGTATTGGAACAGAAAGAAGCATGGTAACTTTGATGCCCTTGCATATTGTTATTATTACCCTCCCTAATATGACACAGAGGCAGGATGGCACATCAGCTCCCCCTCAATCTAATTTGTTTTTTGGGTACAGAAAGGCATGGGAGTGCCCGGGAGAGGAGGGAGGATGAGATTGCTTTTGGTTTAATGCGTTTCTGGACATTAGTCTCAGTCAAATGACATGCTGTTCTCCTTCCATCCAAGTAAAGCGCTTTTAGAAAGATGATTATATAGCCGCGGGGCAATGCTTTTGCTTGCATGGGGCTCCAGCATGCAGCGTGGGATCTGGGCTGCTCAGAATACAGTCACTCAATATGGATTGTGTTTGTTTGCGAACTCTCATCTTACAGGCTTAAAAGAGCCTGACAGCTTGGAGTCCCCTTTAAAGTGTCTCACCAAAGACTTATTGCACTTCTATTAGATTTTAACATGAAGGCTGCCAATTTAGCTGTGTGTTTTTGTTTAGGTTTATGTTTGATGGTCTCGAAAAAGGGGGCCACGTCTTCTGTTTGCGTGTCGTGGCAATTGGATTTATCCAAATGCTCTTTAAGCACGATTCACTAACTGAGTAGGTATTTGAATTCATGGAGCCTGATGTAACCAATAGTGTGTTTTCATTCACATGCACTGTTTGAAATACGTTAGAATGAATATTTCCAGTAATGTGCATTTCTATGATGCAGACAAGCAAGGAATTCCACTAGTGCGCCCAAAATGCAAGACGCTGTAATGATTTGTAAGAATGGGTGTCAGCGTCCTCATCAAACATTTTATCATGACGACACTGAAACAAGTAATACTAAACTCAGACTGGACACAAATTACACTACAATTTTGTCTATTAATTCAGCATTCAAAAGCACTCAAAACCATGCAAATATATATTTTTTTTTAATATCAAGCATTAAAGATTTCAGACCCCAAGGAACTAAACTGACATATAACCTTTTTAGTTTGCACCTCTTACCTACTTAAACATGAATAAATAGACATATGTATTTGTAGAGTTACATTACATGTATAACTCATTGTTGACCAAAATGTCAGGTTTTATAATTCCACACTCACTCACACTCAGTTTCCCTTTTCATTCCCTATATACAAGGAAATTAATCATTTCCACATAAAACGTGCAAGATGATGAAGAAGAACTGTTTTAAATTATTGAAATATTAATATCTTTAGCAGTGAATCATATTTGTCATTCCTCTAAATGTTGTGAAGAAAGAGAATATAATAAAATCATTTCATTACATTCACTGTCTGTGTCTGGATTTCTCCTTATTCCTTATTATTATTTTATTACCACCTTTGTTGTAATGCTTGTTTTATTGATAACTTGACATTCAACATTCGTTGCCCATGCAACATACAACAGTTCCAGAAGAATAAAGTAAATGGATTACTTATTGCCATGACCTATTCAATTAATACATTAATGGTCTGAGTTCTGACTCAGGTGGTTCATCCAGGGGCAAGAAATTATTCTATATTAAATGCATTTATCATTTATCAAGAAGATTCTGGTATGAATCTAATGGCCTCACATGACTTGAACCTCTACTTATAATAATGCATGGTATATCACCAATATCTCAACTCACATGGGTGACTCATCTATATTTCGGAATCAGTGAATGCTAGATATTAGTTCCTGCACTGCAGGCCTGTAATGCTTTCTTACCCAGCTGGTTTAAGCTGACAGCCAGAGTTTACTGTAAGGTGTATTAAGATTTAATATAAGAAGGTTATATGCTTTGGTCTGTATGCAGAAAAGCAAAGAATATCTACTAATATCTACTCCTCAGAAAACCATATCAACCTTTCTGCAGAATTTTACCATCATTGTGACGAAGCGTACTACAGTGTCAAGGTTTAAAGATGCTTTCCGCAATTCCCTGACACTATCAAGTATGAAAATGTGCTAATAAAATGAGATAATAATTGCAGCTGAATCGTGCTCGGTTCTCCCTGCGGGGGTTTTGCATCCCCAGATATGATTGGAGAGGAACGGCACGATCTCAGGTGTGATTGGCGGATGCTCACCAGTAGCTGTCCTCCTGTCCCACGTCAATGAACTCGTCTGTGTCTGAATCTGGGGAGCTGTAGTCATGTGGTCTCTTCATCTCTGTGCCTCTCCCTGGCCGGCTGAATAGATGGACGGACGGACGGACGGACTTGGGTGGAGGAGCGCGATCGCTTTGGCGGCTGCAAGTCTTTGCCAAACGCTGTGAGGACTATCTGCCCTCTGGAGGAAAATGCCCGCCCTCTGTGCCCCCCCCACTCCTCCCCACTCACTCTCTCTTTCTCTTTCTCTTATTATTGAAAAACAAAAGCCTGTTTCCTCCTTCTTGTTACTTCTTGTCGCTCTGTGTTTTTCGTTTCTCCGCTGCCTCTGTGTTCTCTGTCCTTCCTTCTGCGATTCAGCGGTGCCACTCGATCGTCCCCCAAGGGCCCATGACAACTAAATGTTTTCACTAGCTGCTTTAGTCCTTTACTCTATCAGTGGCATCCAATCATACTCTGTCTCTCTGTCTCTCTGTCTCTCTCTTAGCTCCCTCTCTCTGTCACAGCCACCCAATGACAAAACACGACTTTGGCACTTGGGGCAGGGTTGCCAGTTTTGGCTCCCCCCCTCTCCTTCCCTCCTCCCTTCCTTTCATCTACCCCCCCCCCCCCCCCCCCCCCCCCCCCCTCCCCCTTCTTCTTTCCACCCCTTTGCTCAGTCATCCTCCGTCAATTAGCCTCCTCGGTCTCATCCTGCTCTCCTTCCTTCTTTCTGTCTTCCTTTCTCTCTCTCTCTTTCTGCTCCTTTAATTACTCTCCCTCCTTTCGAGAACAATGGCAGAGAGAGAGAGAGAGAGAGAGAGAGAGAGAGAGGGAGAGAGGAGTGTGGGAATGATGGACTGTGAGAAACGCTTCATCGTGTCCGAGGGAGTGTGTGAAGATACACAGCGCTGGCCTCCCGTACGAGCACACAGGTGAATCGAAGATCCAAGTTACTGCACGTGGTTGTAGACGTGTGTGTGTGCGTGTGTGTGTGCATGTGAAAGAGTGAGAGTGATGTAGTCCTTTTTTCCCCTGACCCTATCCCCATATAACTCACACCAGGTTAATTCCCCGCACTGTGGTGTCTTGAATTTCATATCATAACCCGCTGAGCGCCTGGCGTCTTTTCAACGCTGCGTCTCTGCTCTCGTATCTTCTCAGATCTTGTTTCCCCAGTTTTAGACCAAGCAGTAAATACATTATTACATACTTGAACAATGCATAAACAGTTGTAAATATCAAAACTATGCACCAGAGGAGTCAATATGTTAGATAAGATGATGCTTTCATTTTCTTAGACATCTAATAAACCTTCACTTTTTAACCCCATGTAGCCTCATCTTAGCCTACACACCTTTTAAACAGCCTTTTAAATCAATGTAAAATTGCTTACTGGCTTTTGAATGATTTGCTTAACTCAACTTTGCCACTTGTTCATAAATCATAAATGTTATTATAGATATTGATGAGTATGTCTCACTATATAGTTCATGTTTTCAAACCAAATCATCGTCTCAATATGGTGTGAATGCATCAACTGTTCTGTGTTCGTACATTTTGTGTGCTTTGGCAACGTTGCTCCTGATCAACAGCGCTGCAAATAAAGTCAATGAATTTCGATTTTGAGAAGAAGAAGATCTCGAGAGCCTCGAACTAAGCCGTCTGCCTGTCTGCCTGTCTGTCTGCTGTGTGTGTCTATGCAGTGAAGAGGACAGGTGCTGGAGGTCAAGAGAGGAATCAGCTAGTGAGTGTCTGAACATCTGGGCCCTTCACTGGACAAGATAGGGCTGTTTGTGCACACACACACACACACACACACACACACACGCACAAACACAAACACACACACACACACACACACACGGCTCTTTGTGACACTTAGTGTTTCGGTTCCGCTGCCACCGTGGGAAGATTGCTGGTACAGATTGCCATGGAAACAGGAGACCCAGGCGCCGGTTGTTAGGAGCGATGCCTTACTGACCCAGCAGTGTGTGTGTGTGTGTGTGTGTGTGTGTGCGCGCGCATGTGTGTGTGTGTGTGTGTGTGTGTGTGTGAGAACGAGGCCAAATGGCATGCCCCCTTCCACACAATGCCCAGCTGAGTCCTTGTCTTCCTGCCTGGCAGACTGGAAGGGTGTGTTCGTTTTAAACATACGACAATGTGCTTTGGTTCTGATTTTTGCTCTGCGTCGAATATTACTGTCGGTCGTACGATCACTTTACATAAAGACGCGTTTCATCTACGCTTCGATTCAATTCCTCACTCAGGTCAATCATTTCATTTCCCTTACCTCCCTTGCATGTATGAATTTCCCCCCCCCCCCGTTGTGGAGTTTTTGTTTTCCTTTAGTCTCTGTGGATCCTCCTCAGTGGTTCAGCTGTTTCTCTGTCTTTGTCTCTTTTGAGGTGAGATGCTTTTATAACCCCCTTGTGTTTTTTTTGATTCATCTCACTCGCCCCGGCTCTAATTTTTCCTTGTCGCTCTGCATTTTACCATTTCATACGTGTAAAGAAATAAACCTAAACTAAAAACATGTGCGTGTGTGTGTGTGTGTGTGTGTGTGTGATACGTGACGAGTGTCAGTAATCAGTGTGACCATCACCAGGGGGCTTATGGTGTGGTGAATATGAGTCAAGGCGAACGGAAAAGAGAGATCTCTCTCTCTTTTCGCTCCGTCCCACCCTCCCTCCAAACAAACCCTCCCACACTCCCCATCCACATATCCTTTCATTACCAATCACTCCTTAATTCAGATCTGGATCTCATTTCAGCGTCAGAAAACAGAGAAGAAAGAGGCCGAAAGAAAAGAGACATGTATGAAGTCAGGCCTCCGTCTCCTCTCTGTTGTTATTTTTATCACTCCCCCCCCCTCCTCCCCCACCCTCCCCCCGCCTTTTTCTTCAAAGAGCAACTTTCCTCTCCGTATCGCCAGTCGTTTCTGGATATGAAATCACTTTGGTTCCACTCATCATCCTTCTGGCCGGCCCCCGTCTGTCAGTGAGGCGACCGTTTCTCTCTCCTTCTTCTTTCTTTCTTTCTTTCTTTCTTTTTTTTTTTTTTTTACGAGTTGCATGAAGAGCGCGCATGAAAAGTGGCAAGCAATTAAGAAGATGAATGAAAATAATAAATAAATAAGCTAATTATGAAAAATAGTTTCGGGGAGGGGAAACGCGGAGGGAGGAAGACAAGAGAGAGCTGGCACCGGGCGGCGGGGTGGAATTCTGGGAGATTTCTGGCGATCTTGGTCGGCCACTTCAGTCCTCCTCCCTCCCTTCCCTCCCCTCCCTCCCCTCCCTCCCCGTCCAACCCACCCTCTCGCCAAAACCACAACAAGGCAACGTCCCTTATTGGAATTAACAAGCTCATACTTTTACAATTTGCGCACACACGCACACAAGCACAACTTCAATATGAACGTGTGAACACTCACAGACACACACACACACACGCACACACACACACACACACACACGTATGGCCATGAACTCATTCATAAAAGCACACATACATACACACACACACATGCGACCCCCTCACTCACACGCATGTGGACAGTGCACGCCCACACTTTGTAAGGAACAAACACTCAATTGCAATCATTGTCCCTGACGCATGACTATTGCTATTGTTTGAAAGTCTGTGAGATGGAACCGGCTCAGCGTGGTATTTTGTTTGGGACTTATTCTCTGCCTTCATGTCAAACTGAATAACTGCTGGGGATTAGATATGTCTCACTGACACGGTTGTTCTATTTTTCTGCTGTTTCTTCACCCATTTTGTACATTTTCCAACATGAGGATACCCCTGACCCCCCCTTAGTACAATAAAGATAATGCTACGGGAATTGATTTGCACCTGTGAAATATGAACTCAAAAGAAGAAGGAGAGAATGGGCACTACTAAATATCAAAAAGGCAAAAGGGGCAGAAATGTCATTTCACGGCATTTAGTAATCCGCTGCAAAACGTTTAAAGTGCAAATACCAGACAAACATTTTGATATTACATCTTCATCAGTGTTTACATACCAGAACCCTTTTTGAAGGGTATACAACCATCCCATCATTGTGTGTTATCCTCATGTACATATTTACAAGAGCAGTATATAAAGCATTAAAACTAGAGAAACTATGAGAAATTACACCTTAATATAAAAAAATATTTAAAAAATATAAAATATTACTGACTTATAAATTACTTATATTACAATAGAAAATCTCATCTTTGCACGCAGCAGCAAGTTCAAGGCACTTCAGGACAATGCATTCAGATCCAAGCGAAGATACACAGATTCCAATAAAAAATATGGCATGGAACATCGCATCACGTGGCCGTGTCCCAAAAAAAAATACAAATGGACATTGAGAAATGTAGCAGGTCTTGAGTCATTGTGGTTTTTGTTTTCATGCTTCATAATAAGCAAGCTACATCAAAATCACTGCTCAGATGTAATTCAATAGCATTCAAATGGAATGGTTTTTTAATGTCTGGAAGAATTTGTGGGGGCCCAATTGTGGTCCCCCCCCCCCCCCCCCCCAAACCCCCAGGGGACTCAGCTATGGTTCATGCCATAGCTTTTCAAATATACCCATAAAATCAGTCGATTCCTTATTGGTATGAGGCCTTTATAGTAATCAGCCTGTGGCCTGGTGCTCAGCGGCTCGGGTCAAGATTGGATTGGCATGGGAACTGGCACTGGAGTACTTTGGCACTGTCCGGGCTGGACCCCGGAGGGAATTATCTGCCCTTCAGACATGTAAGGAATGCCTGGGACCTGTGGCACTGCCTGTCTGGCCCACTCCACTATTCACTGGGAATAACCTGGATATATTAGACATTCCTGGGAACGCCGGGTTTGTTCTTGGGAAGCAGCATGTTCTCCTAATCTGATGGAGCTGAACACGAGGTGTGAAGATACAGAGATTAGAGGGACAGAATCAATATTTACGTTTTGAGTGGCGTGATAGAGATAGTGGCGGCCATGATGTGTGTCAAGAGGGCAAGAGCGTTGGAGTTATAGGTCATGTTGCTTGTCAGAGAGAGAGAGAGAGAGAGAGAGAGAGAGAGAGAGAGAGAGAGAGAGAGAGTCCTCCCGCCTCATCCGGCTCCTCTACGCAAAGATAAATAAAGAGGCTAAAAGCCGAAGAGAGGAAGCAGAAAGGAGCTTTTGTGGCTCCGGAGTGGGGTCCTTTTCATGGCGGTTCCCACAGCACTGGGCCTGTGATGACATTCACCATGTTTCACACGCGCGCGCACACACACACACACACACACACACACACACACACATACACACGCTGATGGGGCCTGTGACTGCGGTGACTTTCGCTGGTGCCGGGCCCCAGACGGGATGGCGAGGGCCCCGAGAGCCACAGGCAGCCATTGTGCTGTCGCCGCGGAAACCAGCCTCTTCATGTCAGACATGTTTTTCTGTTTGTTTTCTTTTTTATGTCTTTAATGTGGGCAAGGGGGAATGTTTCCCCTCTCATCTCTCCCCCTCCTCTCCTCACTGCTCTGCGTTATTTCCCCCCAATACCCCTCTTCCTCCTCCTCCTCCTCCCACCAATCCATCCACATTTGTTTCTCTTCTTTGCCCCCCCCCCCCTCCCTCCTTCTCCTCCTCCTCCTCCACTCCCTTCTTCCCTTAAGTTTGTCTCCCCTTTTTTTCCCCCTGGAGATCGTCATTTGTAAAGCCCTTTGCTTATAGACAGCCCATATCTTTGTCGTGGTGTTGCGGCCTCCCTCTCACTCAGCGCCTTTTTATCTTTACTTTATGAGGTTTTGGCACAAACTGGTACTTTTTCTTCCTGGGGTGAAAAAAAAAAAACAATACACGCAACTCTAAAACAACAAAACCTATCCCCAAAGAATTCTGTCTTTCCCACGCTAAGCCAATTTTCTTCACAAGATTAAACAAACTCCCGACAACAAAAAAGAAAAGACAGAGAAAGAGAGAAAGAGTGGGGGGGGGTGAGGGTGAAAAAAGAAAAAGAAAAAAAAGAATCTGGTTATGATTCGAGTCTCCAAAAAAGCCAACAGAGGATGCCCCAGAGTCCTCCGATGAGAAAAACAAACCTGAAAAAAAGCCAACTGTTACTATTTTTAAGTGCTTGAAGAATGCCATTCGGTGCCATGACTCAAAGGCACGCCGGCTCTCGTCCGTAATCAGTTCATTCTGACCGCGCTCCTCCGCCACATCACACACAGGACACAATCTTTTATGAACCACAGAGAGAGAAAAAAGGGGAGACAAAAAAAAGGGGGGGGGAGTGAAAAATGAAAGTTCAGGGCTAATCCGCTCTGTCCCTTCAGCCCACGCACGCGACTTGATGACTGGGTTTTTTTTTAAATTTTTTTAAGACTTGGCTAATATTAGCCACTGTAAAACTACTTTAGCTCAAGGACTTGAAAGCTGACTGTTATTCAACTTTATGGAGGAGGGGGTTTATTACACGGAGCCATGTCATGCTTAAGTCTTTTATCTGGCGTGTACAGTAGAAACTTGCTAACCTGAAGGGAAATCACAGGAGTGAAAACTGCAGAGGACTGGAATCTATTTAATGTAGGAAACGTGCAGGGTTTTCTAGTTTGAATGCTTTTAATTGCACATAACAGCTTGGAAGTTCGAGCCCAGGTGCAGAATTATTACACTACTAACACTGTGCATTTTCTAATAAGATTCAAGAGATTCAAGATTCAAAGGTTTTTATTTGTCAGTACAAAAGTGCAGTGAAATGAAAACACTAGAGGTAGAAAGGGAAAAAAGGGGACTAAACTCGGACAACTACTACAAGAAACTAACAATCAAATAAATAATATAGAATTGATGTGCTAAATTCATATTACAATAATATTTATATTTCTCGTCTAACTGGCCAGCTTGAAAGCCCATGAAGTTTGGATACATTTGGTTCCAGTGTGAGTTCAACTTCTATCCCCAAAGCCACGAGAGCCCCTCGGGAGACAAGCGCTCCCTGCACCCAGACACCCCACTGACACCGTTTTTTCTGACAGCCTCTCACTTTCCCAAATCCCTCTATAACTTTACACCTCAGATTACGGGCCTTATCGGAGAGGCATCCGGCCGACACCTCGCTCTGACGGCAGCTCAGGAGAGCAGGCGTAAGCCCCCTAAAAAGCGGCGTATAGAAACCTGCCGCCACTGCAGCGCAAAGCTGTCGGGGGGGTAATTTTTAGCGTTTCCCGGAAGGGGGGGATTTACGGTGAGTGTGCGGGAGGACTTGAGGAAAAGAGAGGAGGAGAGGGAAGAAAGGAGGATGAGGGGAAACGATGTACAGCATTTTTTGGGGAGGGGGGGGGGGCTGGCAACAGGGCAATGGCATCCAGTGCCCCTGTCAACTGGTGGGGGGGTTATTACTGCTGTTGTTGGGCCTCAGTAACCGTTGTGATTAAAAACAACTACAGCTTGAATCTATCACAGCGTGAGTGATGGTTGAGTGTCGGTGTGCGCGCTCGCTGAAAGCCATTCATCCTGCGACTGCGGTGAGCGTGTCAGTGTGATACTTTTGTATGTGGGTATACACAGCCCGGGCCACCCGTCTGCTCTGTTTTCTGTGTGATTGCAACGCTGTCGGTCTCGGCAGTCGGCATAAACACATCGCATAAACACAGGACGGTGCCACGATAGAGCTTTAGGTAGAGCGCGGAGATAAATACGGATGTGCAGTACACACACACACACACACACACACACACACAATTTGCTTGGTGAAATGAATGTTTATTTCTCTATGCTTTCATTTCATTTTCCTCATACGTGAAGTCTTCCTCGAGAATGCCTGAGGTCTCGGAGGAACACTCACCAGCCGACCGACCTCATGCAGCACAGCGGGCTTTGATCTCACCAGAGCCGGCCAGGAAAGCTCTGCCCCGCTCGGGCCCTACGCTACCGGAAGCTTGTGGTCTGGGCCGGCTCCACTTACTACTCTCCTCTGGTGCTAAATATACAATAATAAAAAGGCTGGCAGATTTATTTCAGACTGTGATACATTTCCTCTTCGGCAAGGGAAGAAAAGACTAGGAGAGAGAGAGAGAGAGAGAGAGAGAGAGAGAGAGAGAGAGAGAGACGGAGAGACAGAACATTAAGTGGTAATTACAGAGAGAGAGAGAAGGTTTCCCCCCCTCGCTTTTCTCCTCTTCTTCCTCCGCCACCACAGAGGAGAGTGGCGTCTCCGAACTAAAAAGGGGCGCCTGTCGTATTAGACTCCCAATGATTGGCTATGATTGCATTATCTGATCCCACGGGGGATAAAGGGACAGACACACACACACACACACACACACACACACACACACACACACACACACACACACCCACCCACCCACACGCCTGTATCTCATTGCCCAGTGATCACTGCCTCCTCAGAACTCAAACATGGCTTTTTGCAAAACATCTTTAGACACGTAGTCATAAAGGAAAACGATTCAAATTCAAACAATGTCTATCTTTTTCAAGTACGCTCTTTGAAACACAGAAACACACACACACACACACACACACACTCACACACAACCCTATGTGCTTCACCACCAGTCCACCGCACTCCCCTCGGAGCTCTTTGATCCCCGGTCGAGGGTCCTCTCCGCGGTGCCTCCGTCTGAATTCCAGAGATTCTGGGATAATTCAGACGCTTCACGGCACATACTTGGTCCCCCCCCAGGAGACAGCGGCGGAGATGGAAAATGCCACCGCCGTCCCCGGCTCTCTCTCCCTCCATTGTCCCTAGTCTTTAATCAGGCCCTCTCTGTGGCTCGCGCTGCCACCGTGGTGTGTTGTCTCAGCCTGGGAAAATGCCGGCCTAAGTGGCTGTTATGTGCTGAGGCGCAGACCACAGGGACCCAGAGGGGTGCTGCTGGAGCCCTCTGTGCCAGCCGTTGGTCTCAGGGTGGCTAACACACACAATGGGAGAGGACCCAAATCTGGATATATCCTTACATAACAGCCATCACTGCATCTATTTAGGCTTTTGTGACCGGGGCCTCCATCAGTAAATCATACCGTGATCATAATCATAGGCGAGAGTCAAAAAACAATCATAAATCACAGGCTATTATTTGTTTCCTGGGAGTCGAGGGATGTAAACGGCTGCAAAGCTGCCACACGGATAAGATGATATTGAAGACATTCAAGTAGATCCGCCTCCATTAATTTCCTCATCTATTAGCTCCAGGGAGATTGCTTGGCTGTGAATGGTCAGTGGAGAGGGAGTTTCCTGTCCTCATGTCAACAAATGACCAAAACAAAGGCCATGTGTGTGTTTCCCTGACTCAGAGGGAGACGAAGGTCAGCAACCAGGGTTACCTCAGAGGTCACCTCAGTTCAACGTTGTTTTGGAATAGCCGTGAACTATGGGCAGCGGGGTCACTCTGGTTACCGCCTGGCAGAACTCTCCATCAGTTCAACTTTACAGGGATCAGGACACACTATACTGGTTTATACTAGTTTATATTAAGGGGTTATAAGCATGAATAGAGTTTTTACAGGGTGCCATAAATTTAATGTTCAAAAGGGGGTGAGTATGGAGGCACAAATACGCCTACCCTGCGGTTTCCCCAGGCCACCACGAAGCCTTTGTATTCGCCCAGTTTACCATGGGAAAATATCTGAAACAAATAAGTCGCCCGGTCGGCACCCTCAGTGTAAAAAACACTTCTAAGGGTTGTGGATTGTGCTGAGAGGGTGTGGCGCAGCACTGAAGGAACTACTTGTTTACTTTTGCTATGTCCGAAAATAAAAGAGGGGACTATTTTCTCTCCGGAATGGAAGGCAAATAAACAGGCATTCTTCTGCAGACAATGTGGGCAGGCGCGAGCCGCCTGTGGTTGTGCAGCGGCGCGCTGGACTTAGGGGCATGTGAGGCAGGGCCACGCTTTGAGGTTCCTCCCCCACTCCATCATCACCATCATTATCATCATCACCATCACTGAGCCTCTATGATGGAGACGAGCAGACACAAATTAAGGACTTCACCTTGGAATAAACCTGATTCCAGCACACAAGAGCGATGTGAGCTTGGCACATTAACCTCTTGAGCTTATTGCTCTGGAAATATGCACAGCACAAGGATATGTTTGGGGTTTCAACTTTGTAGTTTTTGTGGTGTGTTGATAATGGTTAAGTGTAACACTAACCATAAGATAAACTTCAGATAAAATAATTTTTATGCCAATGTTAATGTTAAAACTCTTACTGAAGGGTCATTGATCAACCATTCAGAGAGAGGTTTTGGTAGGTTCATGCCCCTAATATGGACGAGGACCACACTATCTACTGCAGCAAATGAAAGCTGGGCACATAGCTTTTGCAAGGGACATTTCCATAATGGGATGACCTCTTAATTAGATTAATTGGATACAATTTGATGTGGTTTGCAATTGACATTTATTTGTATGTATAAATAGACAAATTAGTACCTGAAATCCATCTTAACGTTTATTAACCAATATGTTCAAAATTAATGTATTCCCTCCTCTGCTAAAGCCCTATTACATTCAGTTCATTATCATGGCATTTAGTGGCGTTACAGTCACATTAACTTTTATGTGTACAACTTGTTTTATATACTAAATGGTTAAAACTAATTGGATACTTAGCTAAATGCACCGCCTCCACCAGTCTCTGATTGGATACATTCGTTACGTCACAGTTTGCGGAATGCGGAAGCTTTTTTGGCTGCTGCAGACAATGAACCTAGTTAATGTGTATTCCATGATATGGTAGAAGTTTCTGTCACTTCCAAACGCTTAGACAGGTGAGAGGATTTTACTATGTGTTATTACCGCACAATGTAACGGTACTTTCAGTGAAATACGGCCAAGATTATTCTGCCATTGTGTCTATTTTCCTTTTTCGAAAGCATCCACAGCTAGGCTACATGCCGTTAGCAACACACGAAAACATTACCTAGGCTTAACCAAGAGGGATTATTTGACTGTCGTCTTCTCTTTTTGCTCCTTCTGTCAAATGTGCGTGTCCACTATGTTTACCATTTGAGATTTGTATCTACAAAATCTGATTATTAAGGGTCTGCTAATTTCAGTTAGTAAAATAGTAAAAAAAAAAAAGAAATGGAGAAAGGCCTGTGGTAGGGTCAGGTCAAAGAGTCATCATAGGCACTTCATTAGCAAGAACAGGAAATTGAGAAGGGCGTTTGTGGTGCTGCAAGGGGAAACTTTTGATATTTGATACTGACAACCCATAGTGCACATTTGGGCAGACTTCCTCCTTTCCCTGTAAATCATTCTGTCTTGTTAATATAATAATAACTATATATGTGTCTAACATTTCTACAGCAAAGTGCTGCACAATCAACACAAACAAGACACAGAAACAAGGTTGCACAAGAGAGGGCAGAGGCAAGACATAACCATATGGGTGCTGGTGGGATACAGAACCTTGTTAGGGCAAAGGGTAACCAAGGGGGGAGGTGTAGTGAGGCGGGTATGGTTATACCAACAAACTGATATAGTGGAACAATCATGGGAAGAGAAACATCATTACATAAAAGCATGTCTTAAGAAATAGATCTTCAGAAGTCATTTAAAAGACAGGGCATTGCAAAGTGTAGGTGGTCTGAAGGTCTCTTTTTAGTTTTTAAGTGTGGGTTTAGGGATGACCAGGAGGCCCCTGCCCAGGGATCTAAGGTTGCACTCAGGAGGTCAGAGATATAACTGGCAGCTACACCTATTCCTGCTTTAAAAGTAATTAGCAAGTATCGGTTAACCAGTGAAGTGATGTCTTCTGTTGGTACCAGTAGAAATCCTAACTGCTGTATTCTGTACAAATTGGAGCCTTTTGATTTAGGCAGGAATAAATAAGAGTTGCAGCAGGCTAGGTGAGAAGAAATAAAAGTATGAGTGGTACCTTTTTGAGATTGAGATTTAAAAACTGCTTGATTTTGGAGATAGTTCGTAATGAAACAGGACTGCACAGCTCTTAAATTGATCAAATATAAGGTCAGCTTCAAAGTGTCTGGCAGCTGGCTTTATAAAACTGATAATAACAAATTCATTTAGAATCAAATGTTTGGTATTATGGGGCCAAAAATAATTTCTGATTTGTCTTTGTTAAGAAAAGTGTGGGTATACCCCCCCCCCCACACACTTCTAACCAAACTATCTGTATTCCTTTTCCCTGGCAGCACCCACTGAGGTGTGGAGACATGGAAGTGCCTTTCTACCTGTCCAAGCTGCTGTGTGAGCTCAATGAGCAGCGCAAGCGTGACTTCTTCTGTGACTGCAGCATTCTCGTGGAAGGGCGGGTCTTCAAGGCTCATCGCAATGTCCTTTTTGCTGGGAGCGGCTACTTCAGGGCTCTTTTGGTTCACTATCTCCAGGTGAGCGAAGCTAAGAGGGTTAGAAAATTGTGGAAATGAGTGGATTGGGGTAGCACCACAGATGTATTAAATCAAGCTAGTCTAAACCACTGTACATCTGCAACTTATATCCATGCTGGCTTTGAATCCTGTTGTTAAAAGCTTTTCACGTTAAGCAAATTAACACATTATTAAAACTGTTGTTCTATTTCTTAGAGCACAATCTAGCCCTAAACACAATCGTGCTTTTATTTTTTGGGGCAAATGCACTCCATGTTGTCTTGAACTCACTCATGTATCTCTCTTCAGGACAGTGGTCAGCGCTACAGCACAGCGTCACTGGACATTGTGACAGCTGATGCCTTCTCCATCATCCTGGACTTCCTCTACTCTGGCCGCCTGGCCCTCAGCAGCAGCAATGTCATCGAGGTGATGTCGGCAGCCAGCTACCTGCAGATGACCGACCTGGTCAACTTCTGCAAGGGCTACATCCGCTCTTCCCTGGAAATATGCAACAGGGAGAAAGAGAAGGACAAAGGGAACAGGGGACAGGGTGGAGGAGAGGGTCCCGCAGACAGCGGCACTCCTGCCGTGACAATATCCAGCGCCGCAGCAGCTGTTGAGCGCCATTCACAGGTCGTAGAGGCAGATAGAGGGACGGGTTTAGGTTTGGAGTCCCTGGCCTCAACTGGAACCCCGTCCTCTGTCCCCGTGGCCACCCCTCCAGGCACCAGCAGGGACCCAGAGAGTGACTTTAGTTCCAGGAGAGATTTCCCCTCTGTGAGAGAAGAGCAGAAGGGACACATAGATCAGACCAACCTCTCTTCCTCCTCATCCTCTGCGTTGACCCCGGAGCTAGTGAACCCCAAGATTGAGTACGACCCCGACGAAGACCTGGTTGAGTCCCCCGACAACAAAGACCTGACCTTGTATCCCGGACCGTCTCTCAACCACCCTCATCATAGCAGGCTACTTCCCCCTAGTCCCTCGCCCAGCAACGAGCGCTCCCCCTTGGGATACAGCTCCTCCGTTAGCAGCAGGCAGTTTATGGACGTGCTGACCAGAGGTGAAGGCACCAGTCCTCTTGGGGACCGAGGGGAGCAGCGCTTTCCCCACGGACTAGGTACTGGGGCTGGAGGAGGCAGGGTGGATGAAGGCCTAGGGCTGGGAGGATCATCTATCATGGAGATCCAGTCTGATTGGTTTGGAGAGGACACAGGTAATTGAAAGTGGTGAGATTAAACCCATATTAATTTGATCGGTCGGCAGATTGATGACGCTTTCCATTTTAAAGCCCCATCCCATTGAGGTGGCATTGAACCGTTGGCCTCTCTCTCCCCCTACAGGTGATGGCTTGGTAGTGTCAGTGAAACTCCACAAGTGCCCGTTCTGCCCGTACACTGCCAAGCAGAAGGGAATCATGAAGAGACACATCCGCTGCCACACTGGAGAGAGGCCCTTCCCCTGTCCCATGTGTGGCAAGAGGTTCACAAGGCAGGAGCACCTTCGCAGCCACGCCCTTAGTGTAAGAGACCAGTGGGTTTCATGTTGTGCAAAAAAAAAAACCAGTTGCCAACTGGTTATTCTAGCTGGGTGTGTTAATCCTGCCTTTTTTTTTTTGTCTTTAGTCTTCTTTTTTGTCTGTATAATCTAACACTGCACCTCTGTATAAAAAATCAGCTGGAAGCCAATGTGAGGGAGCTAAAGTGGGAATTATAATCTGTCCTAATAAAAAGTCTAGGTAAGAAGACAGTTACAATAGTTGACACTAAATCAGTTGAAGCCACAAATTTCTACTTGTGCTTTTGTTCTGATCATGTCCTGTTAACATCTTAATTGTCATCATTTGATTGGCAAGTGATTGTGTCATGAATCTGATTATCTATCAGTTTGTCTATCAGCCAGTTAGTTGGGAGAAAGGACTATATAAATAAACTTGACTTGACTAGCAGTTAGTTGGCAATTAGTTGACGACTGCCTCTCTCGCTGTATTTCCCATCAACAGGTCCACAGGCACTGCTGGCCAGTAGCATGTAAGAGCTGCAGGCGAACCTTCACGGGCGCCAACGTTTCCCCGGGCCTCAAGCGCTTCAGCATCTGCGACAACTGCAACTGCGTGACGACCACCCACGACGACTCCGCCCCCGTCCACCCCGCCGGCCAACCGGAAGCCATGGAACGCGGGGACGGGGGAACGGATTGGTCCAGTTTTATGGACGATGTAGACGAGGTGGAGGTGGGTAGAGTGGAGGACTTGGTGGAGAAACAGATGCTCGAAAGGCAGCTGTCTGAGTCTGCAATGATTTAGGTCATCCACTGTGTGCTCCTAGCCTCTTACTGAAGAAACCATTCCCAAAATTGTTCTGCATCAGGATCCCCCCCCCCCCCCTTACCCGAACTGTGGCCATGCTATTACTGCTGTTAAACTATTATTGTATGAGATTATATATTTATTGACTTGTCTGTGACCGGAAAGTTGTCATATCCTGTTGAATGTTAGAGATCTTGTGTCTATCAATAGATTTGCCTGTCAGCGAGTAGATTACCTCAAGGGGCTTGAAAAGGGTTTTGTCACCTTTTTGTCTATTTCAAATAGTAATATGTGGTCTTTCTCTCTCATGTCTTTGCACCGTTGAGATGACACCCACTGTCAATGCCTCTTTATGTATATAGAGAGAATATAATAAGAAGTTTGACGATCAAAACTGTAGCTTTTTTTTGGATTATACTGAGAATAGACACAGAAGCTTGATGTTTCTTGTTTTGTCTTTGTTCTTTTTACAAAAATCATGATTGCAGTACATACATATTCAATAAGCTTTGTGGTTACACTGGGGCTACTGTGGATATTTTTCCAATAAATGTGTTTAACTGTGAATATGATTGTCGTTTTAAACTCATGCATTTGTCTCTACATGCTGATATTTATCATTTTGATAAATCATTTTTTATCATATTTATCATTTTCTGGCCAACTACAAACACTGCTTGACCTTACACTCAGCAGGCCTCTTGTACATAAGGAAGAGTATCAGGTGATCAACAAGTGATGAAGCCAACTCCAATTCTTGTTGAACTTCCTGGTGTAGTTGTGTTCCGGATGCCGCCCGCACAAGACTGACCATAGATTTCGTGTAGACTTTGGAATGAAAACCTGCATACTTTCGACCCTCCATGGCACATGGTTGCTCACCCCTGGTTTAAATAAAGCTGGAGAGACTGCTACTTGAAATGAAAGCGCAAATCAGCTGTATCAAATCAAACAGACTTAGCCAGGATAATACCGGGATGTGTTTAAAAAAAAAATCAAAACAAAAGGAGAAAGTCATGTGACGGGAACCAGACAAACCTGTAAAGTTGCTGTCATATATGAAGCACCTGCCGAGGAATGCGGTAATATATTCGTATTCTTGGTCTCCGGAGAAATACTTTGTGCTGAAAGCTGGACTACTTTTCAGGCAACCGACAGTAACGATGTTGGCCCATGCCCTGTTCCTCCTTATCGGTGCGTTTGTCACGCCAACCGAGGAGGTGCGGTACACTGCGGACTGGAAGAGTTTGGACGCCAGACCTTTACCTCCGTGGTACGACGAGGCCAAGCTGGGGATTTTCATCCACTGGGGGGTGTTTTCAGTCCCTGCTTTTAAAAGCGAGTGGTTTTGGTGGTATTGGCAAGGCCAGCAGTCTCCGGACGCCAAGTGTGTGAGCTTCATGTCACATAACTACCCTCCGGGGTTCAGTTACCCGGAGTTTGCACCCCAGTTCGACGGCCAGTATTTTGACCCCGAGCAGTGGGCTGACATCTTCAAGGCTTCTGGTGCAAAGTGAGTGTTGCTCCGTACTGGAATACATATATATATATATATATATATATATATATATAAATAGACGCTTTTGCTTTATATATATATATATATAAAGCAAAAGCGTCTATTATCGGACAGCTTGGGCACCCCGCCCCAACAAACACCAATACATTTGAACGAGACATGAACACGAGACACCCAAGCTAGCGCAATTTTGGAACTACTTTGAAATTGTTAGCCAGCAGTTTGTTTACGGTTATACCGACTTAATTGCCAGAGGTAGAACATTTGTGTCTGAAAAAATAGTATTGCGCTGAACGGACAACAAAAAACATGTAAAAATGGCATCATTAAATTAAGTATGGAATGAAACGGGAGCCGCAAAATTCATACTAAAAAGTTCATATTGTATTATGTTACCCAATGGAATGGCGCCTTTTGCACAGGCAAATTAAAAAAAATCAACATTTTATGACTTCAACTGAAAACATCTAATCTCGATTTTAACCCATAGCAGTTATATGTGTTAATAGAAGCCAGCGTCATGACAACTAGAATAGAACAGCAGTGAAACGCCCTGTAATTGCTATAGTCTTCATTTTATGCTGAGAAAAGAACATTTTGTGTTTTCTTTATTTTCACTTTGGTGGTTTGTATTATCCCACGTTCCTCATTACGGGTTTTATTCTGAAGGTTTCACCGGAAGTCTCGGCTAGACACTGGCGAGAAGCGCTGTGAAGGCGCTTTAAACAGCGTTCAGAGAAGCGAGGCACACGTGACCATGAAGGGGAAATATTTTAGTCCTTTTGAGATTACATGATACATGTTATTGCATGATCAGTACCATAACTTGATCCTCCTGTACAACGTTCATGTGTTTAGAAAAATCAAAACAAAAGGAGAAAGTCATGTGATTTCAGTCATGTGATGGGAACCAAACAAAGCCGTAAAGTTCCTGTCATATATGAGGCACCAGCCGAGAAATGCGGCAATATAGTCGTAGGCTTGTTCTCCGGAGAAATACTTTGTGCTGAAAGTGTTTGACGTACTTGCGCGTATCGAGGTGTGTGCATAGCTGGACTGCTTTTCAGGCAACCGACAGTAACGATGTTGGCCCATGCCCTGTTCCTCCTTATCGGTGCGTTTGTCACGCCAACCGAGGAGGTGCGGTACACTGCGGACTGGAAGAGTTTGGACGCCAGACCTTTACCTCCGTGGTACGACGAGGCCAAGCTGGGGATTTTCATCCACTGGGGGGTGTTTTCAGTCCCTGGGTTTGGCAGCGAGTGGTTTTGGTGGCATTGGCAAGGTCAGCAGCCCCCGGATGCCAAGTGTGTGCGCTTCATGTCACAGAACTACCCTCCGGGGTTCAGTTACCCGGAGTTTGCACCCCAGTTTCACGGCCAGTTCTTTGACCCAGAGCAGTGGGCTGACATCTTCAAGGCTTCTGGTGCAAAGTGAGTGTTGCTCCGTACTGAAATATATAAGGAAAAAGTGTCTATTATCGGACAGCGTATACACCAGTGGCGGCTGGTGCATTTTTCTGGATGCAGGATGCAGGGAAAGCAAAATAAAGCATTGGTGTCACTACATGCAGTTAGCCAAGCCTCCCTATACTAAACCAAAACATACGCTATACACACACACACACACACACACACACACACACACAGTGAGTGTATTTCACCTAACCTTAAGCTTCATTTCAGGTATGTCGTCTTGACCGCCAAACACCACGAAGGATTTACCAACTGGGGATCTCCAAACTCCTGGAACTGGAACTCTGTAGACACTGGTCCACACAGAGACCTCGTGGGAGACCTGGCAAAGGCAGTGCGCAACAGGTGGGCCCTCAAAATGCATTATTAGTATAGAGGTTGCCCGGGAACCTACCTATCAAAGTGATGATGACATGGTAATACAGGCCTAAGATGCAATTCTCTGGATGGACCTTAGGTTAAAAATTAAATACAGGCTGTTGTATACCCTGTTCACCTGTCAGTTTTGTGTGCCAACTTCCTTATTTTACAATATTTTTTTGTTGTTCTCATCTAGGTCATTGCACTATGGACTCTACAACTCCTTGTTTGAGTGGTTTCACCCACTTTACCTGTCGGACAAGAAGAATGGCTTCAAAACAAAAGAGTTTGTCATGAATAAACTGCTACCGGAGCTTTCTAACATGGTTGTAAGGTAGGCGGCATCGTAACTACAGATTTGATCAACCGAATTTCCCCACAGGGATGAAAGTTCATGATCTCGATTATACCTGTGTGAGGGTTTGCGGGGTGTATTGTTTATGTGCAGTGTGCTGCTTTAGGATGGTCCTACCTCATTGTTTAGAGCTATGCATATGATACATGCATGCACCAGAAAAAACAACATGGCAGCAGGACTGTTGAACCTTCTCTGTCCGCCCTCTTTGTAGGTACAGACCTGAGGTGATCTGGTCTGATGGGGACTGGGAAGCACCAGACACTTACTGGAACTCCACCGAGTTTCTGGCCTGGCTCTACAATGACAGTCCGGTTAAAGTGAGCATCCCTCAACCAAGCATATACGCTCTAATACAGTCCCTCCAGGGTTATTGTGACCATAAATTCTTGAATTTGCTTGGATTACAGTATTTATGTTCTCTTCAGTAGGTTCCATGACCAAGAAGGTGTATAATTTATGTTTCAGGTAGATTTTTTATTCTTGTCACCAACAAATTGAAGGCTCACAATAAATGGAAAGTATAAAAGTGGCGGTTAAAAGAAAAATAAAGTGCACTCAACTTGAATTGAGTGAATAAAACTCCCATATAAAACCGCAACTTATTGTCCCATGAATCCTCCTCTATCTCCTCCCTCTCAAAAAAGCTCCACTGCTGAGATGTTGGTTGTGATAGTAGACCAAGGTAGACGCGTATGGTTTGATTAGACCATTGGATACAAAAATGACAAGTACTCAGTTGATTTGCCTATTTACTGTGGTGTGTTTGTTATTTGACATTTAACTATTACATTCAGTGGTTTGGCTCTTTTGTGGTTTGTGGTTTGGTTGTGATTCGTTATAAATTGGATCGTCCTTCCCTTAGGACACCGTTGTGACCAATGACAGGTGGGGGGCGGGCTGTTCCTGTAAACACGGTGGCTACTTCAACTGTGATGACAAGTATACCCCAGAGAAGCCGCCCGAGCGCAAGTGGGAGAAGTGCACGTCTGTGGACACTATGTCCTGGGGTTACCGCCGGAACATGAAGATGAGTGAGCTGATGGACCTGCACAGTATCATAGAGGTGAGGAGCCGGTGGCGGCGTAGTGCGTTTGCCTCATCGCGGGTGATACCTAGGCTATTTCTCCATCGCTAACAATGCACATCTTCATGTCCTACACAATAGGGCAGAGGTTTTTTTTTGCACATTTGTATGTCTGGACACATTTCTGTACATGTCCATCTGTCGAGTGTCGAAAGCAGGAGATGCACATTTTGTACACCCTGCATAAATACTGTACACTGTAGCTCTGTAAACTGCGATGATCTGCTAACCTGTTAATCCCTCAAAGAAGACTATTTATTGTCGTATTATTATCAAGATGTTCTTTTGTCGTGACTACTTGTATTATCAGTACTGTCAGTTTGGTCTACCGGTAACCATATCCTACGCTTTGCTGCTGCAATTTCTCCATGGACATTATTCAAACGTCATCTAATCCATTGGCCAGTGTATTTAAGTCAGTTACAAAGTGTCTTGAAATGACTTACAATGCAAGTGTTGCTTTATTTCATCAGTCGCATTGATCCCAAGTCACCAATTACGTACAATTTTTGGAAGTCTATAAACTCCCTCTGCCACGCTGACCAAACATCAAGTCAAACAGATGATGTGTCAGTCATCTGTAGGGGGCCATCAGTCAATACTGTAATAATACTGCGATCGATGAGGTTTCTTGTCCGTGTGACCGGCCGGCTGTCCTCTTCCTCTGCCGTACAGGATCTGGTTCTCACTGTGGCTCTGGGAGGTAATTACCTTCTGAATGTGGGTCCCACGCCTGATGGGTTGATCCCGCCAGTCTTTGAGGAGAGGCTCAGGGGTCTTGGTGCCTGGCTAGAGGTCAACGGGGAGGCCATCTACGCCTCCAAACCCTGGAGGGTCCAGAAGGCGAACAGCACTGAACGAGTCTGGTAAGAAAGACGGAGAGAAGAATCTTAACACCAGGGGAGCATTCAGGATTAATATAATATTAATATTTATATTAAGATGTGATGGTTCATGATAGTGACGTATATCTAATAATTTGTCACATTGAGCAAAAATATCTTGTCATTAGTCAGAAATACACTGGATATTAGCAGGCTTGGAAATTGGTGGTAAATGATATTAGATGCAGAGCCATACTTCTTGATTTTCCTTTTTTCCATCCTTCCATTTCTTTCTCTTTTCGGAAGGAATCATTAGACTGATTGCCATCATGCTGTCTAACTGGGCTTATTCATTAGCTAAATCCCTGAATTTCCACCAAAACAATGTCTGTGACGTCTTATGCATCTTCTTGTTGACAGAGATGATTTGACATTTTAACTGGTTTCAAGTTGATCAAGTGCTTCAGATTTCTTATTGTTGAAGTTACAATATGCAACTTCTTGGCTTGAGGCAGCAAGGTGCTTTCTATTCCTGCTCCCCTCCGCCTCAGTTGGCATGTTTCCAGCCCAACACTTGCCTCTCATCTTAATGAGTTGTCTACCTTGAAACCGCATCTAGCCTTAGGCTGAGATAACTAGTATCAATAAAGCCACCGCAGGTGTTGAAGAAACAGACGACAAACGCAGCCAATCTGCAGTTAAAAAAGCAATAATTCTTGATGTTCTTGTCTGTTGCACGTTTAGCTTTGCTGCTCTTTCTTTTCCCACTCTCCTCCATTGTTGTCGTTGCTATGACTTCCCTGCTCTGTGGCCACTAGCCTCACCTTGATAGCCACAACCCAGTTCACTGATAGCCACACCCATACAACATGCCTACAACAAATGGTATATGCCCCAAAACATCTTGAACATCACTTAGTTAAGAGTTGCTGTGATCCAATTAAACAGTAAAGTGATTGATGTGCGTCTTACTGATCATACAGTTATCACCCTGATTTTAGGTATACCTCTAAAGGCACCACAGTCTATGCCACCATGACAACCAAGCCATCCAAGCCCACACTGCATCTGTTTGAACCCCGCACATCACAGTCCACCAAGGTAAGTTGAACGGGACACAAATGGACATGTAGGTCCTTTTGAAAACAGCAAGTTGGAATGTCAATATTTTACATCACCTGAAACACAACCTCTAGTGTCAGCTATGAAAGTGCTTCACTTCAATCCTTAGATTATGAACTTTTAAAACATCATTCTTTGAAAATTTGATTTGCAGTTCTCAATATGAAGGCTTCACTTATTTCTGGTTAATCCAAGTATTAGACACTAATTGACCTTTGTTCTTCTCTCAGGTGACTATGTTGGGGATTCCTAAACCTTTGTCGTGGTCCCCAATCTCCCCCAACGCTGGCCTGATTGTCCTACTGCCAGAGCTCCCCTTCATCCCTGGCCAGAGCTGGACACTCAGACTGGACGGCATCCAGTGAGACTCCTGAAGTTTTAAACTTACAAGGTTGAATATCTAGAAGACTCAGGTTTCCAATGTTTTTGGAATGTAAGATGAAATCTGATGCACTGTGAATTGCCTTCAGTTGACAGGAGAACTCTTCAGTCGATGTGTATTTTCCATCAATGCTGGCTTATTGTAACCTTATTAACATGCAGGCATCATGATGCCCCATGTGCCAAAATGAAAGTATGGAACACTCCTTTCCAATGATTTCTGTTTTATGGTTTATTGTTTTCACTTGATGCTATGTGAAGAAAATTCAGCTTTGTTGTTCTCAAGATTAAAGGTTTAACAGCTCGGTGATTGTTAATTGTGCTCTGTTTTGATGGCTGGCTGATTGTGAATGGAAATTAATATTTGCTGTTCAGCTTGTGAACTATTTTCTGTCTGCTTGTCAGCTGGCTAATTGCACTGTCAAATGTTTAATTGATTGATCGTTTGAAAATAGTTGACATACAATAGCATTCTGTATTTTTGTAATGTATGAGATTATTCAATTAGTCTGATGAGTGATGGGTTTTTTACATGCAGCAACAAAAGGATAATTTAAATTGTGCATTCAATGTCAAAATGTGCTGAATATTTTTCACGAGTATTTTGGTGTATTTGACATTAATCATGGCATTTGTCACAGGTTTTAGATAGTGATGTTAAAGGGAACTATACACCAGGAAAAGCTCTGGGGGTCACTTTACAGTGACAGTGGTCGTCAGAGAGTTTCAGGAATCTTTCTAATGTCTCTAGGTTGCAGGGTTTTTAAATGCTTCAGTGCAAATTCAAGAATAAAAGTTGTTTTACCTAATGTAAGCCATGAGCTCTTAGCACTTTACTGTGGGCTAGGTTACTCTGTCATCCTTCCTCCCTTGTACCATGAAAAAAAAACTGCTTTTTGTTTTGGTACAAGCTTATAGATCCCAGCTGCCTTTCAACCACTTTCCAAAAACTTTTCAAGAGCTCGCAATGTCCATTAAACAAATGTTACTCTGAAGAGATGTAGCAAACATGGGGAATGCTTTTAACACACAAGTGTGAGTGAATCACCCTCTTTAACAAAATGTCAGCAACACAATGATGTTGACATGGTCTAAATCAGAAGTAACAAACTGAAAATGAAAAGGGGGGGAAAAATCATCTAAGAAATTAATAGTTTTTATTGAACAAAATAGTCTTTTCTATGTGCAAAGGAGATTTTGCCCACCATAGAAGAAGACATTTGTGCTGATCATTGGTGATTTGAATGCTTGATCTGGTGAAAACATTTACAAAATATCTGATAATTTGGCCTTGGCAAACTTAAAATGCACAACAAAACAACCAAGGAAAATAGAAAAGTGGTTTGACTCAGACTGGAAAAAGTATTACAAAAACACAGGAATCCAGACAGCCAGGGAATCTGCCTTAGTTACTGTGAGACTCTAAAACATTGTGCAAACAAATTTAAAATGAAAAAATAACTTTCCAAAATCAGCTACAATTAATTGAAGAATCTCTGCAGTCAAATCAATTATTGGAACTCTTTTTACCAGAAAAAAACAACTTTTACCTGAAAAAAGCTGTCCGTTCAAAATAGAGATACATTTTGTAGCAATTTGAACTCGAGAATTATGGACTTCCTCAATGAGCAGTGTCTTAATTAAGACAAATAGGATTCCTACTAAAATTATAGAACAGCTGATCACATTTTCACCCTACACAAATTGATTGATGAACATAAATCAAAATAAAGACAATATATGCCTGCTTTGTTGATTTCCAAAAGGTCTTTAATTCAGTCTGGCATAAAGGATTATTGTTCTAACTCATTGAAAGTGGTATATTAGGAAAATATTTTGATATTAAATCAATGTATGAAAATAACAAATTGGCTGTCAAAATTTGGGGACAGACACACAGATTTCTTTCCACAGGGTGGAGGAGTGAAGGTTGCAGCCCTACACTGTTGGTTGCAATATCCAAATTGCAGGGAAATTACCTAAGATTCATCATAGGTGGACCCAAATAGAAAAAACAAATACCTATACTTACCTATAGGTTTACATCTCTGCAGTGAAGGAACTCAAAAAAGGGAAAAAAGGGGTTTTCTATACCATCAAGCATTCAGTTGAAATCCAAATTCCAATTTGGACATGGCTAAGACTTCAGTCAATCATAAAATCTATCACACTGTATGGCAATGAGATGTGGAGCCCTCTCACACAAAACGATCCAGTAAAAGGGGAAAAAAATCCAATCGAGGTCCAAAGAAAAGCCCCAAACTCCACATTCAGGGCAGCATCAGATCAATACCCCTGACTCCTCAACATATCAAAAAAGATCACATTCTGGAGCCATATCAAGAATAGTGACCCTACCTCTTACCCTTTTAAATCCCTTGTCTGAGCTGAACACAGAGAGGAGTCCCCTCAGCCAACTTGTCCTGAGGCTGGCTCACCTCACACAGGACAATAACACTATCGCACAGGAAATTAAACCCAACCAAATTATAACTAAAGAAAAACAAAAATACACCACCACTTACTGGAATGAATTGACAAACCTCCAACACAAATTGGAAACACATGTGGCTGTAAATAGACAATACGCTGTGGCAGATTATCTGAGAAAGACCTTGACAGTGTACAGACTGAGTGACCACAGTCTGGCTGTAGAGAAGGGCAGACGGAGAGGATAGGTTCCCAAGCAGTCCTAACAGAATGTACAAACTACGACAGCATTAGACTTTCCTCCCGATGTCTGGACAATTGAACTCCAATGTCTGACAAACAAGGAGAAATTACCCTTCGTTCTGGGGGAAAAGGCTG
Organism: Hoplostethus mediterraneus; assembly: GCA_034670385.1. Classification (NCBI taxonomy): domain Eukaryota; kingdom Metazoa; phylum Chordata; class Actinopteri; order Trachichthyiformes; family Trachichthyidae; genus Hoplostethus; species Hoplostethus mediterraneus. The sequence goes on along the minus strand of JAXDDW010000009.1, from coordinate 12,328,288 downwards.
AATGTGCCGTGTTGGCGGCTGAATGTGTCACTTCCTGCCACAACAAACGGGATGGCAGCATCCAATAAACCAAACATGGTAGGAAGATAGGCCAGGCGTACCTAAATAGACTAGATGTCATTTTACTTACCAGTAGAATCCCGTTTTCCTTATTTCTTTCTTTATTTGTAGATGACTGTGCTTGTATACTTCTCTCTACTACCTTATTTTGATCTTTTCACCATTTTCTGTCATTATCATTGCTATTTCAGATAGTGCTTTGGTAGCACATGTCAAATGTCATGCCATTAAAGCCAATTTAATCACTTTTTCCAGGCTACACTGCGTGGGCACAACTGGACCTTGAATGATTTTTTTTTAGTTAATCCAACTTTTATTAACCTATGAAAGGTTTGCTGCACATTTTGTCAGTAACCCCCTGCTTCACACTTAGGAGCAGCTGGGAGTGCCTTGCTGAAGGGCAGTAGTCGTTGAGAGAGGGGAGAGCATTACTCATTCACGTCACACACACTTGCATTTTCCTAACTGCTGAGCTTTAGATGCTAGCCCACTTCTCTTACCTTTAGGCTCACACCAGGAAGCTCAGCTGGAAAGTTCTTTTCTATGGAAATTCTTCTCTTTGACCTCGACTTAGCCGGCTGACATGTTTCCAAGGTTACCCAGCCTGATGTGCCTTCACTATGAAAGATGTCCATCTGAACAAGTCATTTAGCTTCAGATTCAGTCTTCAAATCTTTTTTTATAGGTGAAACCTGGTGTGAGATAATTCTGATCGTTTCCAGTACAGTTTCACTCGTTTCAGGAATTTGTCTACAAACGTGTGAATATCACAAAACAGAATACAGCCAGTCACTCCACTAGTACTGAGAAAATGAGCATTCAAGAAAAGTGAAATAAGTAGATTTGCCTTGGAAAAAAGTAAAATTATCTCACCCATATTGTCAGATTTTTTTTCACGTTTTAAGAAAAATAACATTTTAAGACTCAATACTACATGAAGGGACTTAAGATGGTTTTGCAGTGTTTAAAACATTCGTTGGAGTCAGGGATCAAACACAAAAGAAAGACACAAAGGATACACGTCACTCCTCGTTTAACTCGCTAAAAATAGCTTTATAATAATCATATTAATAGTAATAATATTAGCCATTAGAAAATGTTTTGACAACGTCGACAGTGTTACATTCTGTGTTGGGGTAAACCACGTCACAGTGGACCATCTCTCTGGGTTTCAGCGCTAGCAGACGTGCTCCTGGACACATCTAGATCCATAAAACATAGGAGGATCGATAAATAAATTTGTATGTACAAAAATGAAAACCACAACACAACAAAACAGAATCATGATTTACACTTCACTGTGCAACACCCTCAATCGTTGGCTAGCACGTATTCAGACAACATCCCCGATCCAGGGTGTGTTCATGCATCTTGTGTGTATCCATTGGTGGCATTATAAAACAACAAATGTCATTTCTTATGGCATCACTATTGCTATATGCTCCAGTCAATCCATTTCAAAGGAGAAAAAACAAAACAAAACCAAAAGCATTTAATATCTGTATGTACAATATGCTATCTTGGCACTGAATCAAACACGCGTGTATAAAATAACATAAGGAATAAAACTGAGCTTCAAGACAGAAAAGCTCGCTGTATCAAACCCGTCTGATTAAGAACCATGGTGTTCAGTGAGAGAATGACAAGAAATGGGTGAGAGAAAAAGAGGTGAGGACGAGGGACTATTTTGCTACATTATAGAGTACAGAGTGGAGTGTCTCCTCCTCCAGCACAACCCCAGAGTTCAGAGTGGAACAAAAGCACATGGATAAGCTCTTGTGTTTGGATCATCCTTTCAGTCTGTCTGTTCAACACTTCCTTTCCTCTCATGGTGACCTCTCGCGTCTCGAAGTGTCAATCATGGACCACGGAAATATTTCCTCCCAGTGCTATTGTCAATTTCTTTCTGTTCCATAGTAGTAGCAGCGGTTAAAGACTTCATAGATTAGACTATTTATTTTGTTACTGTACATAAGACTCACCCTTGAGTACAGCACAATGTTACCCCATAGCTATAATTGAAATGACAACACTATTTATAATAATGACGGTGATGGCAATAATTAATCCTTTTAATGACAATAATCATACTAATAATAATCATAGTAATTGTAATAACAATACATGTAATATTGAGAAGAGCAATATCCATTGGCAAAGGGTATTTACATGTTTGTAAACGTGAGGGCGGCAGGGTATTTTTTTGTTAATTACACAGTAATTGCTCAGTTGTCTCTGACCCACATAGTTACCTGTGTGTGTACTGTAGAGCAACGTCACAGTGCAATTGCACACACACGCACACACACACACACGCACACACATGCATAAACACAATTACACCTCAGTGCTACAAGGCAGAGTGCAGTTTTAGTCATACAAATATTTGTCGGAGGCAGAAATAATCTCATTGGTTGAGTTAAACCTCAATGGGCGGAGCCAAATAACCCATTTTTTGGAGCGGCGCAAGTTAGCTAACTGGCAAACTTGAATGGCAAAGAAAAATACATATTCTAAATGCCAATGACTTCATCTATTCATGACTATGGTATTTATTGTCTTGGAAAGGCAGCAGACTAGCTAACTAGCTTAGATAGCTATAAGCTAGCTAGCATGGCTAGTTTGAACTTGGAAGCTATTTAACCTAGATAACCTTAGTATGGATAAATGCATTTTAATGCATTTTTTCAGTCAGTAGCAAGAGTGCTAGGCTTCAAAATATTAGCGACCTCCTTGCCCTGTCTTTTTCACTGGATTTGTGGCTAACACAAATTAACCAGAACAACTCTGGCTCTTTGGCTCCGCCCACTGAGGTTTAACTCAACCAATGAGATCATTTCTGCCTCCAAGAAATGTTTGTATAATTAAAACTCCATTTTGCTGCTACAAGGTCCTTCCTCTTTAATTTGTTGCAGACGCACAGCATACAGCACACACATTGGCTACAATTGAGCTCTTGCCTCAACCACCGCTTGCCTGTGACTCTAGTGCTCTTAAGTCTCCGAAAAATGGCTACTAGCGATACTGGCAAAAAAAGTGTTTTTGCCAGTTCATTCAGAGAGTATGGACAACATTCCAGTGGGACTGATCTTGTCCTATATTTCCAGGGTCCGCGGTTGTGTGGTGTTAAAGAATCCCCTGAGGACAGAGGCCTGGGTCAGGGCTGGAGACACTGCTGCTAGAAACTGAGGTACTCGGAGTTGACTTGACCATCTGACTGTCCGTGTGTGTGTTTTTTTTTTTTTGCACTTTTAGAAAGAGGTGAAAGTGTTCATGTAGCGGACTGTCTGATGTGTTGGTGAGTGCTGGGATGACGCTCGCACACTACACCCAGGCGCTCTTGTTGTAACTGAGGCCCCTGTAATCATACTGTGCAGGTATAGGACACATGGACAGGTAAAATACAGAACCCAATGTATGGAAATCACACCCACCAAAAGCATTAGTGTTTATAATGGACCTGTTTCAAGGCAAGACGGCTGACTAACACCTCAATTCATCTGGTTACTTTTGTGACAGAAAGTATAGAGGAGAAAGTCAGTAAGAATTTGAGGAAAGAGTAGTTCATGCTACGGCGGATAAACATCCAAGCGGAGGCTTCTTTGCTCCCTCGTGTCCCCCTGGGCCGACTCGCGATTGAAGGATCCCTCCGCAGTAAGGTGTGTATGGGTGAGGATCGTGAGGGTGAAGTCAAGAGTCCTTCACAGTGGAGTAACAGTCTAAAAGCAAATCTTTGTGCTTTGTTTGATGAGGGTTGTGTCAAACACCACTGAAATGTCAGTAAATGTCTCTTCTCCAGATGACGTTCGAGGGCAACAGAAGAATAGCATGAGGGATAAAAGGCTGCTCTGTCCCCAACGTAAATGAACTGAACATGTTGTCTGATTCAAAGCCTTGTTTTGATTTCCAGGCCAGCCTGTTTTAGTGGGAGGTTGTTAAACTGATCTGTTGGTTTCAAGTCAAAACACTGATTTTCAACAAAACCAGCCTTAGTCTTATGTGTGTATTGTGGCGGTGTGAGTGAGGGAAAGACGGGACAGTGTGTCAATTACAATAAAAACGTTTTCTTTAACAATATTCTCTGCAGATTGTATATTTTGTATGTACATATCTCTATAACTATATAAACTGTGTTCAAAGAAAACCTCCACACATAGCTGGTTAGGCACATGTAGTTGGTTCTAAAGAGAAAAGAGAGAAAGAGGGAGAGGGGGAAAGGGGAAAGGGGCGGATACAGTAGAATATTTTTCAGAACCACAGACAGAGAGGATATATATGGTAGGCCTAAGGAGGATCATATTTGGCAAATTACACTCTTGCCAGTTATACCCTGTGAACCTGACCCAGCTCTCACATATTGAAGACAATAATAATCATTTGAAATTCTTTTCACATGTACTGAGTCTGGATATGCCACGTAGCTGTAGTATCACACGATGCTATAATCTATCATAATCATAATAATACTGTAGTATTTCACATTTGATATATGTCTTTTTGTACATATACTGTACTCAGTAGTCTCTACTAATCTAGAAATGTAGATTATATTATAAAATATACATCTCCCAGTAAAATATTCCATTTTTCAACATATTCCATCTCAAATGTTAGAAAAGAAAAAACAGATCATGCTGAAAGATTCTTGTCTATTGTCTTTTTTCGTTTTTTTCTTCTTCAAAATGGCTGATTTGGACTTTTAGTATTAATTGGGCTTCGTCACATCAAGTCCCCTCTGATAAACAGCCCTTCGAAGTCACTAATGCCAGTGCGTTCACAATGGCACTCTCACACACGAGTCTTTACGCAACATCCATACAAAAGGCTACGATGAGAAATAATATCTTTTTTCTTTTTTTTTACACAAATTTGCAAACTTAAAGGGGAACCCCTCTCACATCTTTTAAAATCATGCTACACTTTGTTCGGAGGAAACACCATACAGTATGATCTCAGGAAGTAAATCAAGAAAAAGGGGAAGGAAACATCTTTTCTAGCGCAACAAACTCATTTGTAAATTCCATTAATGTGTGCCTTGATCTCAGCGCAAATTCCCAAACAATATCACGTTCAAATTTCACGACTGAGGTTTTCCTCTAGTTCCCAACTCTTTGGAAGGGGTTTGGAGGGAGCTAGATTGAATTTGAGTGTCTCGGCTCCACGTGAGCAGATTTACGAGAGAGCGGCAGACGCAACAAAGTGCAACACTTTTTGTTTTCTTTCGCCTCCGAGAGGGATCATCCCCTCTTTCTCCGGTGGTGTGTGAAATTGAGAGGATTGTACTGTGCACCTCTGGAGTGACTGATGGATCTGAGTGAGAGCTCGGGTTAGTCAAGTGGATTCTCCCTAAGACTTTGGCAGCTAACCCCCCCCCGCATTTGCTTTGTGATCCACTAGCCAATCTGCTCATCAGATGGCCGATGATGCCCAAAAATATTTTTGGAAAGTCCGCCAACTCAAACAATATACTTGAGAAGAGAAGCAAGGCAAAATATGTGTGTCCAAAGGAAAAAAGAAAAAAGTAAGACAAAGGGATCTCTTTTCATGGCTATTTCATCAGGGGAATTGTTAGTTCCCGACTCAGGTGGAAAGGACTCTCCAGGCCAGTGCTGTTGGTGTGTCCTTATTTGACCACATGGAGGTGCTGTAGTCTCACAGTGAAATGGGAGCCTGAAAAGCCACCAAAATTCATACCCCAAAAATTCCACCTTAATCCCCCCCCCCCCCCCACCCCACCCCAAACACTGTAACTTCAGAAAGAATATATAAAAAGCAAACGGCTCTGGTTTCGTCTGTGATGCTCTCTGGCTGTCTCGTCCGTGTCGGTACGCTGCAAAGCTCCTCCTGGCGAACATGGGCGTGCACACTATGTACAAATAGCACTTGCTCATTCAAACAGCCTTACTGCTGAATGCTGAGGGTAGTCGACGGGTACATGAGGAAGGAGAGCTTGTTGAAAGAGAAATTGTTCCATATTCTTTGACTGGGTCTTGGTGAAAGATGACGCCTGCAATTGGCCAACTGCGCTCGGAGTGTTCTTCGGGGATCTCCGACCATCTGACTTTAAGGGCATTGTATTCAAACTGATATGGAGAAATGATCTGAGTTCATCCATCCATACTGACAGCATCAGTGAAGCGTATGGATAGATCTTATGGTGATTCAGAAAACCCAGAAATAGTTTCTGTTGTACATCAGAGGATGGCAATGGGGATCTGTCACCTTTCCTCTCCTCTCACAGAGGTGTTGTGCCTGTTAAGCCCTTTATTTCCAGTGAGGGAGAAGTGCTAGGTGAACACGCACAGGCATGCTACTACTGCGTGACCCTCCACTGACTACTGTATCAAAAGTGAACTTGTTTTTTGTTTGTTCTCAGCCACAAATGAAAAATGAAATGAGACACACAGGCCGGAAAGTCTGAAACTGAAATCCGCTGGCTATCATTTCAGGTCCAGGCCTCTCTGTCCGTAGGATGGGCGATACCAAGAGCCAAGACACAAAATGGACGTCATTGCTTGTTTTGCCTCATCCAACAATGAGCGATAGCAGTGAATCTGCAATTGTGGTGAGTAAAGTGATACTGATGGCAGGCGAGCAGATGAGTAACGGCAATGACATTATTAGACTCTCAGAAGATCCAAAATTGGGCTCAGAGAGACGGAGATAGGTTACATGTCAGCGGGGGGAGGGCGGATGAAACAGAGGGGCTGCGACACCTGTGTGTCCCGTGTTCAGAGTCGAGTCTGGGCTTCGGGGATGTAGATCTCGATGCTGTCGGCGCTCTCCGTGGCCGAGTTCTGCCGGAAGGAGGCAGTCCGCTTGGTCTGCAGAAGCCTCCTCCTTGCCTCTGTCCTCTGACGGTCCCCAAGGTCCAGGGACTTCTCCCTGATGGGTAGGGTGCGCCCACCCGCACGAGGCACCACCAGGCCCCCTGGCCCAAGTCCTCCGCCTCTGCCTACACCTCCACCGTCCCCGACGCTGTCGGCCCGGAGGCTGCCGCTTACCCCGCCTGCTGGCTTCTTTGGTAAGGGAGGTGGAAGCTTCTTATCCTCCTAGCCGGGTAATGGTGAGGTGTGAAAATAAGGTGGACATACCATGTCGGGTGGTATAAAATGGTTTTGTATGGGGGAAGGGGGGGCGGGGTCCCATGCAGGAAAGTGGGAATATAGGGTGCAATGGACAAGGTGAAGAATAAAAGGGCAAACACAGCAACAGGTAAAAGGAGTAAAGGGTCAATTTACAGAATAGGGCATGGGTAGAGACATTGGGACAGACAAAAATGACAAAAATCAACCGAAACAAATATCGCAGCATGCATTGGCATTGAGGTTGAAGAAAAAGGAAATTAAACAGGGAAGGAAGAGAAAAGGAAAATAAAGATGACGTCAAAGAAAAAAAGGAGGAAAGAGAAACAAGTGTTAGATATGTGAGGAATTACAGTTGTTCAGTGAGTATACTATTTTCTATACTGTGTGTCAGAAATGATGATTGATTGCAGCTTGCACCACATCCACAGACAGTAATGGACAGGCATTTTCTTTTGTCTGTATAGCTGTTTTAAAATACAAGCTTCTTTACAAGAATCTTTCTAGTCATTTTAGACTCCACAGTCTCAGCTCAGCTCAGTTCCTTTTGCTGCTGTGTAGTTTCACAGCTTGCACAGGGTTGGAGGGCAGGACCATCTGCACTACTCTCCTGCACACCGCCATCTTGACCTTGGGGGAGTGCTGAAGGGATACCAGGGCTGTGCGGACCCCTGGGCCGCTCACCTTCTTTTCAGGCGGGAGCCTCCAGCCAGAGTCCTTGAGTCTCTGGAGATCCTGGAACTTGACCCTGACGTCCTCTATGTTGAGCTGGAGCAGGTCCCAGAAGCCTGCCAGGTCCTGAGAGCTGGGCTGGGGGTACGCCGACGGGTCCTGGATGGGCAGGGAGACAGGACGTGGAGTGGGAGGGATGACCAAGTAGTACACAAGAAAAGAGAACGGACATATTTCTGCAGTAGTGGTTCTGCAGCAAGGCTAATTCTGTCCTTGGTGACAGTGATACGTGTCAAATCTCTGCATAAAGATGCACCAGAACTTGATCTGATGTCACCATTTTGCATGAGATCACTCATACTCACCACACTTTGTTGGCAGAGGCGAAAGAACTGCTGGACTTTTTGAGACATGAGCATCTGGGCACTGCCAACTGCATTACGAATCAGCTCAAGAACTACGGAGGAAAGAAAGAAACAGGAAACAGGAAACAGTAGAGAAGCAGTATTACAAAGCACAGATTTTATTCAACTCAACTTCAAACCCATCCGAAACTCACTCTCCTCCGGCAGTTCGTTCTCCTCTGCCTCCCTCTCCATGTTCTGGCACCATCCCTCCATCCTCTCCACCTCCGTCTGCAGGAGGCGTAGGAAGAACTCTCCGTCTCTCATGCAGGGCGAGGCTCGGCCCGAGTCCGGCAGGCTCCGGGGGCCCTCCAGGGACGGTGTCCCCGCCCAGGCCCGCTCAGAGGTGAGGGGCAGCGGGGAGTGGGCGCGCGGGGGCAAGTGGGGGTGCTGGTGGGGGTGTGGGTCGACCGGACAGGGCTCAGTGGAGTACCCGCTCTGGATGTAGTCCTGGGATAACACGAGATTAAAAGAAAACTCAACTGTCTTTGGTATCTCTCCATTATAAGGACTTAACCCTATAATGCCAAGTGAATCATATTTGATACATGAGTTTTTGAGACCTCTACATCATCAGTGTGATATTTTTTCCCCGGAAAAACCTGATATATACAATCAGATACATTCAGTGCACGGATAATCCACCAGGGACAGTAATTCATGCACCAGAGGGTCTTCACTTGAGACATCCAAAATGTCTTCTTTCAATCAGTGGTTTTTGCCAATTTTGAAAAGAAAAACTTTCAAAATGTTACTGAAACTTCAATAGGAATATTTACTGGATTGATGCAATGTAAAACTACTTCATATTTCATAACTTATTTTATAGTAAAACCGTGTTGAAAATGTATGTATCAAAATAGACACAGCAGGTATTTGCAAAGCTGTCAGTAGTCATTTTTATTGCATTTCATACATTATACATTCCAGCAACATACAGTCTTTTTATTATTTAAGTAAACTAATTAAAGGTTTAAATGACATAATTAGGTATATTTAGAGTAGAAATTGAGATATTTATAACCTATATTGTATTTTTAGGGTTAGGGTTAACCTAACCCTAACCCTAACCCAGCAAATTGCTATTTAATTTGGGTTTTTTTTATTTGTCAGAAGGTCCAATAAACACTCCATTTTCAAAGAATTAGAATTTTCTGGCAATTATTTGATGGTTCAGGCTTTACAGGGTTAAACTACAAAATCAAGTGTGTGTGTGTGTGTGTGTGTGTGTGTGTTGCCGCGAGCCCCATACCTCTCTGTAGGCCCACTGCCCCTGCGTGTGGACGGTGCGGTGGAACTCCGCGTACTGGCCGGCCGACTCGGGCTCCGACGAGTGCCTTTGGAAGGAGCAGCCAAACTGGAGGCTCTTGTCCTGCGTTGGCACGGCGACGCTGAGCCCCGGGAAGCCCTCGGGGTCCAGGTCCGCCTGCACGCTAGCTGTCACGCTGTTGGAGCGCTTGAAACGAGCCCGCCTGGAACAGAGCGAGTCACGGCAGAGTCAGACACATCCAGTCAGGCAGAGTAATGAATCCAAAAGCATTTTTTTATTTTTTTTTCATGACCAATTAGCATTTGCACGTGGCTTTTTGAGCAACGATAGTCACACTGCGATTTCCGATTACTGTCACCGCAGTCACCCCCACTGATTTGGTTGTGATAACTCCTGCTAAATCCCCATGGCCTATGACGCACCGCTGTGTTCAAATGTCATCTCATTGGAGTCAGTGATTGGAGTTTGCTCCTCTATTACAAGTTTACCCCCCCCCCCCCCCCCCCCCCCATCTTCCTTCGTCGTCTGATGTAGATGAGGTGTGACTCAGATTTCCGTTCTCCCGCTTTCTCTTGATGTCACACCCTCGCCCCTTAATGGTTACGGGAGGAGGGGGACATTATTAACAGGTGCACGCATGACCACATACTGCCGGAGGTGCGTGCGCGTATGTGTGAATCTGACCCGTGGGTGATGCCGGGTATAATTAGGAGGAGAGCTGCGTCACGTGTGAAAGTCATGTCGAGTGTGAGATTTGCAGTAGTCATGGTTACAGTAACTAGCGGCGAGAAACAAGACATTCTTGGAATAGAGTGCTACTGAGTTCAAGCTGTGATGTCTGATGAAATGTTAAATGAAATAATAGGACCTAGCGAAAAAAAAACCTGTGGGTGATTGCGCTGTCGGGGGCCCAGAGGAGGAATGCTTCTTTTTTTTTATTATCATTTTTTGTCTTTTTTTTGTGTCTTTTTTAGAATTATTCACATAAATTACTATACAAAAGAAAATCCCAAATAAATGCACTTAATTTAGGGGCACAAACAAATAATCAAACAACCAACCAACAATCTTATTTTTAAAGATGTTTCCATCGACTTAACTGCCTAAGTAAACCAACCATGTTTTTTTTTCCTGGTTTGATATCCAAGTGTAATCCCATTACCTTTTGTCATCCTCCACTTGGACCCCTATAGAATGGACTTCCCTAAGAGCCTTTCCCTCCGCATCTGAATCTGACAGGGTCTCCGAGCTGTCCACCTGGCATGCATAGACAAGGCCAAAGAGCACAGTCAAGAGTGTAGAGGTATGCGCGCACACACACACACACACACACACACACACACGCACACACACACGCACACACACACACACACACACACACACACAAGACAAAGGCCCCTATACACCTGGCATTAACGTGCATCCTGGGATTGTGTTCGGATAGAGCAAAAAGGCATCTAGATATAAATGCACCCAAGACGCAATGCAGTGCAAAATCACCCCTGGAGGTGGCCAGAGACGCATTTGACCACATTGAAAAAAAGTACAAAAATAGAAATAAACTTGCCAACCAGGGAGCACAATATGCACAATAGTGTAAATCCAACAGGAGGCAGGCAGCTGGGATAGTAACATACTTGTGATGGATGGATTGCCAGGACAGGTAGATGAGGAACGAGCGAGGTGAGGGGTTAACTATTATTCTTAGGACAGAAATGTTGCGGGAGCATGTGATGTATCTGTGTTTTGCATGGAAAAGAGAAGTCCAATTTCCCTTTGTACTGGAGATGCACTTTAATGTCACACACACACACACACACACACACACACACACACACACACACACACACACACACACACACACATCTGGAGACAATCCAGATACGAGATGCATGTAAATGCCAGGTCTAAAAGGTGGCAAAGATAACATTAAAAAGTTTCAGCTAACATTTACACATCCATTTTATGTCTAGTAGCATTGTGCTGTGCAAGAATTTGAAATGGAAATGTCTCAGCTAACTTTTCACACAGCCAAACCAAAGCCTCTAACTAGCAAGTATACCACAATCTCACCTGCACAGCTATGGACGGCCTCCACTTCCTCCCACCGCGTCCTTCATCCTGCCCTCCTCCAGCTTTACTCAGCACCATGCTGTTCTGGGGCAAAGAGACTGACTTGCCCAGGCTGCCCCCGGCCCTGCCGTCCCTCTCCCTGGTCGGCCTCGGGGGGCCCTCCAGCAAGCTGTCGGCCGAGCTGCTGTGCTTGGCCCTCACCCCGACCCCCCCCGGACCCCCTCCGTAGGGCACCAGCTCCCGCGAACCCCTGCCGCCGTCCAGGCTCTCTGCCGAGTTGCTGTGCTGCCGGGATCGTCCGGGGCCCACGCCGGCGTAGTAGCCTCCTCTGGAGGAGCGGACCGAGGGCCCCTCGGAGCCACCCAGGTCCACGGAGTTGCTGTGCTGCTTGGGGCGCCCGGGTCCGGCGCCTGAGGAGGCCGGCTGTCCGGTGCTCTGGAGGTAGGCGTCCTGGGTGGACTCTGTGCTGCTCTGGGCCCTCACTGATAGCGAGGACTTGGACATGCGAGGTGGGAGAGGGGGAGGAGCACCTTTACGATAAGGGAAGACTGAGGGGGGAGAGAGGGAGACAGAGGCATAGCGGGTTGTTAGAAGCGACACGGGCAACATGTGAACATGGGACTGGGGAGGTGGATACTTACAATGGGGGCAGGCTGGAAAGAGAAGGTGTTAGGGAGAAGAGAGGTGCACATTTGTCCCAAAAAAAAGGTGAGTGAGAGAAAAAAAAAAGACAAATTCAGAAACAAAAATATTGCCAGTGAAAGAGAGAAAGATTTCTAAAAGCAACTCCAAACATTAGCTTTTGGTATGAATTTCGGTGAGAGGCAGAGGGCGACGTGATAGAAGAGACAGAGAAATGACAGAAGTGACAAAAGGAAACCTCTTCCCTTGAGCTAACTCAACTCTGCTTCTTAAGAAGATAAAGCAATTTCCTGAGAGAAATATTAAAACGAGAAGCACACCAGCAGATTCTCTCTGTCTGTGTCTCCCTCGCTCTTTTGTTCAAACATGCACACACACACTCGTGCACACACACACACACACACACACCGTTCATAGTTTATTTCCATTGAATAAAGGATCAAACCTAAATGCTTTTCTTTCCAAGTGTCTTCATTTCCAGCTGGCTTGTCTTAATGTGCAACAAACCTCACCAAGAGAGGCTCTCTGCTCTAGGTTATGTGTGTGTGCATGTGTGTAGGTGTGTGTGTGTGTGTGTGTGTGTGTGTGTTTGTGGTTGATATATGACACTTCACAGAGGCTTTAATAAATCTCAGGGGGATTTGCCGGTCTAAGCCAGGAAATATTAGCCCTGCAAGGCACCAACGACAGCAATGGAGCGCCTCTGCAGTCTCCGCCAATGTACAGCTGAATTCATGCGCACACAAATGCGAGGATGATCGCGGGGATGAAATCGAAACTATCAAAGACAACAGCCGAAAAAACGAGCAACAAACTGGAATCAAACAGAGTGATGTGGAAAGGAAAAGCAGGGAAATGAGAGAGAGAGAGAGAGAGAGAGAGAGAGACAGCTGGAGACATTGAGCTATCATCATAATCATGAGCCTTCTAGTCCCCATTACGGAGCCAAGAGAGGCTGGCGATTACACCGGGGAGGGAGAAGGGAGAGATGGGAGACGGAGAGAAGACAGAGTGGGGAACAGAGAACATAGAAAATGGAGAACGAGGAACATGCACGACAACACACACACGATGCCCATGCTCACAGAAACACACACGCATACGGGAGGGTGACAAAATGAGACGAGAGAGATTGACGGAAAAGGGAAAAAAAAAAAAGAAGCAAAATAGGCAGAAAATGCGCTGAGAAGCTGGGGAGAGTAATTGTCCACATGTGTGTGTCTATGTGTGGGTGTGTAGTTTTGTCGAGGTAAGTGCAACGCTGATGACCCTCTCTGCTGGCTGTGCTAATGCGTGTGCCACCGGGTAGCCCCCCCCCCCCCCCGTACAACAGACGACCCCACCACCCCTACCACCACCACCACCACCACCACCACCTCCTCCACACACACGCCCACGCTCACCGGCCCCGCCTTTGATGCTGCCCTGCGGGGCCGACATGGAGAAGACGGACAGGCAGTCGTCGTCCTGGGAGCAGCCGGCCTGGATGGCGCGGACGTAGCTGTGGCTGCGGGTGCGAAAGACCCCGGGGAGATCCAGGGCCTCCACGGCCTGAGACTCCACCTCCCCGAACATGGTCTCGCACACCGCCTCGAACTGACGGTTCAGAGTGTCTCCCAGCTGTTGGGGAGAGTGAGGGAAGGTGAGCGAGGGAGAGAGGCTGAAATAAGCATGCGCAAGTGTCATTTTCTCAGGTCAGAGGATCTTGCTCAAGGGCACTTCAGCCAGCTCGCCACCACCCTGATTTTGCCTGAAAGCTGTTACCTGTGAGCTGGTCAGAGAGCGGGTGTAGCTGCGAGAGCGGGTGTGGCTCTTGGGTGTGGTTCGGCTGTTGGGGTAGGGGTCTGTACACTGCTTACACGAGAACCTGGATCAGACACAGACACACTCAGCATCACCCATGACCATAACAACTAAGCCACGATTGACGTTTTCTGATCAGCTGTTTCAAATTTGACATACGTGCACTGGGTAAGTGATCATGTAACGGGAAACCAAATGATCACAAAACGACTGATGTGATGAAAATGTTTTTTTGCTAGGCTATAGTCATTCCCTACACCTGACTAGAGGCATTTTTTTGGTTGGTGACAACAGAATTCCCCAGGAAGTTGGGGAAATCAGGGTCCATCGCCAAACCCCAAGATCAGTAGTAGCAGTATTTACCACCTGAAAACCTTGACAGTTTTCAAGCAGGAAACCCCGTATCAACCGACTACCCACGATGACATGAACGCAGCAATAGACTCAGCAGCAGCTGAACCTTTGATCCATGCTGACGGAGCGGCGGAAGGCTTCCCGCTGGGCGATCAGACTGGTCTTGGGCGAGGCTTTGGGGCTGGCGTCCGAGTCCACGCTGTCGTCGTCGCCCATGGCCTTGATGTAGCTGCCGCTGCGCATGCGGCGGCACGGGATCTCCCCCGCGCCGTCTGGGCCGCCGCCGGGGTACCCGCCTCCCCACTCGTCCGAAGGGACCTGAGACACACAGTCACAGGCAAGCATAAACGAGAGTGAGGGGGATTGGAGCTACAGCGTGAGTAACAATAAATAAAAACTATGTACGGTTTTAGTAAGATTCTCCATTCAGGGGTTTAAAAAACCCCTTAAACCCCTTAAAAAGTTAAAAGTAAGTTAAAAGTAAGTTAGGGGAAAAGCAGTTACACACAAGGAGAAACAATCAATGTTTTTACTGCACTGTCAGCAGCTTTCCCCCCCCCAATATCTGCTATTAGTCAAAAGATTTCACAAAACGGAAATATTTTTCACTTTTTGATGAAAATATATTCCGCCGCTCAACCAGAATGCCGATGATCAGTCAGACATACAATATTTGCACACGTGCACACGGCCAGACGTTGGCAGTGTGCTGCATTGTAATGGATATACACACTGGCACAGACACAGCTCAGCCACACGGGCATGCTCATGTGCGCGATGAGAGCACACACACACACACCACCACACACGCACACGCGCACACACGCGTGCACATACATGCATACATGTGAGACGGTGTCAGAGAAAGAGAGAAAGGGACAAGGGGACTTACAGAAAGAGAGAAACTCTGACAGCTGGAGAAACACTGACAGAGAAGGAAAAAGAGCGTAAGCCAGAAGCCAACAGACGGAGAGAGCAAATAAACAGATAGAAAGACAGACAGACGAGCAGACAGACACACAGACAGACAGACAGACAGATGAAAGCAGATCAGAAGGGACAAGACGCAGATACAAGCAGGCAGACAGCAGAGCTCACACACGTAGGCCGAAAGAAAAAACAGATAGAGAAACGGAGGACAGGCAGGCAGAGCAGACAGACACGGAGACAGATGGGCCAGACGAATGAGAGTCTGACGGAGAGAAAACAAAAGCAAACACGCAGTCAGTCAAGACAAGAAAACACGGGGCGGCGCCGACGCAGAAGAAAAAGGAGATGTGACGAGGAATAGCGAGTTGAAACAAAAGCGACAATGAAACGACGCAGGGTTCCCACTGCGGGCTGTGACAGAACCAGAACTAAGTCGGAGCATAACAAGTCTCCTGGCTTGTTCATGTTTTGGGGTAAACACTCACAAAATCCCTGATATTCCATGACTTCCCTACAGAATTGATCAAATTCCCCTGACTTTTCCTCACTGGAATACACCTCTCGAAATTGAATGATATTCCAGAAAATTGACCAGTGGGAATCCTGACTGGTGACAGAAAAACAGAGAGACAGGCAGGCAGGGAGAGACAACACATCTTTAATTTGCAACAACAAACAAGATTGTCTTCTACTTGGGATACTTTTATTTTGGAGGGCCACTATGTAGGTCCTAAATGTAGGTGTTTACAATGTGTGTGTGTGTGTGTGTGTGTGTGCCATCTGGTCCCACTCCTTCACCAATATGATGAAAACTTCCCACCAGCCAGCAGCCAGACAGCAAGCGCAGCTGCTTGTGCTGAAAGACCCCCTCTATCCTCCGGTCTCGCTCGGCAAAAGCTGTGTGAAGTGTGTAGTCTCGCACACGTGACCACATGAAAACACCGTCACACACACACACACACACACACACACACACACACACACACACACAGAGCACAGTCATGCATGCACACACACACACACACACACACACACACGTACACACATGCACGAGCGGCTCCAGGGCAGCGGGCCATCCAGCTGAGTGTTTTTTCAAAGGTCATCACTTAAAAGGAGATGATTCAGCCTAATCCCCTGGCCTATGTCTCTCATTTTCCCATCTCTCTCTCTCTCTCTCTCTCTCCCTTTACCCCGTGGCAACCACCTTCTTATTTATCTCGTCTCCATCCCCCCGAGTTGCCCTCACTATCTCTATATCCCTCCACCTTTTCCCTCTCTATCTTTTCTACCGCTGTTTCCGTCTTCATTTCACGCTCGCCTTATATCCTCTTTTTTTTTTTATCATTCCTTATCTATCGGACACAGGCGAGGGCGGGGGAGAGGCTTAAGGAGTGGAAAGTACTGAGTTCAGGTGCTGTACATCTTGATTGGGTGGAGAGAAACCACTCGCAGTGTCCCTTTCGCCTTTGACGACAGTAATACGAACTTGTGAAGAAGCTGTTCAGTGTGAGTTTTTAATTCTTGCTCCGGCGTTTATAGTTTGCTTCTCACTTTTGTCTGACTTGAAGGGAGCAATTGCGGTGTGTCGGCATTGTACTTGTTCCACATGATTTCTCAGCCTTCTGCTATAGTCATGATCTGGCTGTAATAAGTTGCTAGCTAGCTTGGGGTGGCTGCAGCGGACAGTCGACACAAATGATCTTGTCGTTGGTTGATCCAGTCACCTTGAAACATGCTTTCTTTCAAGTCTTGATTGGACAGGTACTGCAGTGTGAGCCGGTCAATGACACTAATCCGAACAGAGCTCAAGAGATCAATACCCAAGGGAAAGACAAAAATCCAGGAAGCGTGGAAAGAAAGAAGAACTTTCCACGTATATTCTTGTTTTGCTTCTGTGTTGGAGTGTGAGAAGTTGTGCCTTTTGTTGTGCCTTGTGCCTGTGTGGCGCAAGAACCCGGGTAGCATGTACCATTGTTCTCAAGTGATCAAGTGTGTGTGCCTTCATGACGATAAGATGAAAAAAAAAAAAGGCCGCTCAGTCCGTTACACCGTCAAGGAATTCGAATTTGACTCGGTGGCGGTCGGTGCAAAGTTGCAAAACTCTGCGGAATTGCTGAACTTATTTTCGCAACTGCAGTTGGAAGTTTTTCCCTTTCCGAAAAACAACACGTCAAGTCAAGTTCGGAGTTATTGCTTCAATATGGCCGCTTGTGCTACTGTGTGTACCGAGGTTTCTCCCCGCAGTCGTGGTGGTGAGCCGTCCCGTACACGGCCCTATATCTGCGGCTCCGGGAAGCCGTGGATCAATCCGGCTGACTCCAGCACATCCCAGCACAGCACCAAAGTCACTCGATATACTGCCCCCCCCCCCCGCCCCCCTCCCTCAGAAAACCACAAGTGACACCAGGAGGGAGATATGAGGACAGAGGGAGTGGGAGAGTTCATTTTGTGTACTATAATGTGAATGTATATGCTGTATGCGGTAGCCCAAGGTTGAGTCTGTCCTTTTGAAAACAAAAACAAAAACTCAACTACAACACATACAGTATGGAGGAAACACTCTTTTTTTCCCTGCCCCTTTCCTGCACCCTTTACCTTTCCCTTCCTCTCTCTCTCTCTCTCTCTCTCCGCTATCAGCAGACCTCAGCTGTGTCTAAAGGATGAGAGCTGGAAGAGCACCAGGGACTCCTGTGGCTACCCGCTGTTTCCGTAGAAACACAGCCCGGCACGGCGGTTGCATCGCGGCACAGCTGGAGGTGCGGCGTGTGTGTGTGTGTGTGTGTGTGTGTGTGTGTTTTCATCAATGTGCTCGCATCCTCTCACCCGCTATTGTAGGTACATTTAAAACAGCCATTAGCTTTTCACTTTGAAGAATTCATGTATACAAAATGAGAGAGAGAGAGGGCAGAGGGAAGACGGAGATTAAGTGAGTGTGTTGGATCGGGGGGGAAAGAGAGAGAGAGAGAGAGAGAGAGAGAGAGAGAGAGAGAGAGAGTGCCGGCGGGGACTGTGAAACAGACTGTTGAGAAAGGTGTTTAATAATCTTCGGCTGTCAATCACCGTCTCCTCGCTGGTAGAGGAATACCAAGGCAGTCCGCGGCTCTCTCTGCTAGACATTCAATCTGTATGACAGACTATGTCCCAAAGCCACTTCACCGTAGAACAATGTTTTTTCTGTCTTAACAGTCTGAGGCACCCTAATGACTACACTGTGTGGAGATGAAAAGCTGTGCAAGCACTGACTGTAAGGTTTTTTTGTGCTAATTGACTGAAATATTGCTGCTTTTTTGTTGCTGTGGCTCAGCATGGAGCAAGCACATCCAGTCATGCACCCGATGAATCCCGCCTGAATGCATCCCCTAAATACACACAAACACACACACACAGACATACACACACCTGTAGGTAGTGGAAGGTCCTCTCTTTCAGTTTGCTCTCCAGGGGCACTAGGGCTTTGTCATAGCCTCCTCCCCTGGTGGAAGGGTACACCTCCCTGGCCTGACTCACTGTCATGGCCGACCAGGTGCTCCTCTTCAGGGAGTGGCCGTGGTGGCCGTGGTGAACTCCTCCCTCGCTCCCGGCCAGGGCCATGGAGGTACAGGCCATGCACTCCCCGGGCCCGGGTCCGGGTCCAGGCCCGGGTCCGGGCCCGGGCCCCGGCGCGCTACCCCTCTCCTTGGGCTTCTTCATGGTGAGCTCCTGGATGGCAGCGTCCAGGCTCTCGTGCCCGGTGGGGTACCCCCGTCTGCCCCCGCCCACCAGGAAACTGCTGTCGCTGTCCAGATTGTCGTCCGAGCTCCACCAGCCCGCCGTCCTGCTACGGTGGCGTCTTCCCGACTCGTGGCGGGAGTCTCCGCTCTTGCTGCGCTCGCGGGACTTGCTCCTCCTGGTGGAACGAGACTGGTGGCCCGAGTAGTGTCCTCCGCCATCTTCCCCTCCGCTCCTGTGGCCTCCTCCTCCTCCTCCTCCTCTTTCGCTGCGGTACTCCCCGCCTCTCGTGCCGTTGTACTCCCGCTTCGACGGCGCCTCCAGAGAGTGTGACTTGGCGAAGAGACGTTGCACCGAGTGGACCAGGTGTCGAATGCGGGAGGGGCTCTCGCTGCGCTGCTCGGCGCCTCCGCTGGCGGTGCGCTGGTACTGCAGCGTGTGGAAGCCGTCGGGGTGGAAGGGAACCTGCTTCTCAAACTGGTCGATCATGTTCGGGGGGATACGGTGCATCTTACCCCCGTGGCCCGAGGACACGCACTCCTCACAAGAGTCATAGGCCTGCAGGGGCGGGTGCTGGTTGGGGTGGGAGCGAGGGAAGGTGCCCCCTCCGGAGTGGCTGTGGGAGTGAGAGTGGGAGTGGGAGTGGTGCCTCTCCAAAGCCAGTGACTCAGAGGGACCTCCCGGAGGATAGTAGTGGCCGTCGTTGTGGCCCTGATAATAGTCTCGTCCCGGGACGGCGTCGCAGTCCTCGGGCACTGCAGTGGCAGGGCCCTCCTCCTCCGCCACCACCGGAGGAATGCTGGGACATGCTGCGGCTGACATGGTAGCCCTTCATAGGCGCCGGGGCGTGGTGCGCCGTCCGGGCCGAGAGGGGGCGCTGTGGGCGTGACAGGGCTGCGCCGGACTCACCTGGGGGGGCGCAAAAAGAGTCGGGTAAGTTGGGTAAACAAGTTTGTACAAGTTTGGAAATGTATGACTTACAAATGAATCACAACACAAAATTGACTTTGTATAAAAAAGCACACGTTCACCAGATTGATGTCAAGATTGTTGTTACTGTGCTGCCCATTGTCCTGATAAATTGAAGTGAAAACAATGTTTTTTTTTGTGATTTCATTTTTTTTTACCCAACAAAAGACAAACAGTGCAATAGTAAGCATTCATCCCGCAGGCTGCAATAAGCAACCGGAGACAGGTACAGGTATTTCTCATTCATCTCAATGCTGCTAGGCATCTGGGTTGATAAATCAGGAATATTACCCCGCCCCCCCCCCCACCCCCTTTCATCAACACTCTGTCTTTTTCCTTGTCTGTCTCTTTCTCTTCCACCCATGCCCACCGGGAGTCTCAGAGTATTCGGATGATCTTTCCGGGCCGAGGAAAACAGTGTGTTTATCGATCACTTCCTAGAAAGTAAACGAGCGGCAGACGGAGAGCGTCCACGACGTAGAGCCATTCTACCAACGTCAAGGAAAGACACCGAAGACGCAAGACAGATGATTCACAATATCCAGGTGACCGGGCAGAAACCAACCCTGTCTTGCAAAAAAAAAAAAAAAAAAGAGGCCGTGAGGCGCAGAGGAGGGTGTGGGATCTGCTGCTCCACAAAACAAAATGTAAGAAATGAAATCAATACACCTCGGCACGCTGCAACAACAATGTTGGAACAATGTAACTCTTATCACACATTCTGTTTACTGTACGCAAAAGGAAGTAATCATATTGGAACCAGGATAAAGCCTATCTTTCTATTGCCCTCTCTTCACTGAGTGGATGACAACCTAGATTATGTTCCAAACGCGCCAATAATATATTTTATTGGATTGGCATTAATTGCTGTCGCTGTAATCACATCCTCTATCATGCTGTTCATTAGCAATATAATGAATCATGGGCACAGTTTATAATGCACATGAGCATTTCCAAGGAATTGAAAATCCGGTCATGTCTGGAATTGATTAAATTGAGATCAAATTATGTGATGACTACCAGCAGCTAGCTGCTTGTCTCGATGGTTTCCCCTGGGCTCCTGTGGCTCCGGTTTGGGTCTCGTTGTGCTTGTATTGCTGGCGTTCACACACAAATGACAGATAAGGGACAGATGCTGGGATAATCATTAAATAGAGCATGGCCTGTTCCCCTTGATTGGCTGAATGAGAGCCGCCACCCAGGAAGCGCACCCGGATACAGCCGTGTCATTGGTGTAGCCGTGACGACCAGCCTCTCCGAGCGAGCGTCCTACCGTGGCCGGCGTTCAGACAGCCGACAGCACCTGGGTGGACTGGCCACTTCTCATTAACTCTGTGAGTGAGTGTGTGTGTGTGTGTGTGTGTGTCTATATTCTTGTATTTTGTGTGTGCACACTGCAAAAAATATCCGTCATAAAATTGTAATGACTTGTTTCATTACAACCTTATTTTTCTTACAAGTGAAATAAATAAATAAATGAACAAGTAAATAAATAAATAATTATAAGTAAATAAATAAGTAAACAAATAATAATAATAATAATAATTTCACTTGTTTCCAATGCAAACCAACTTGTTTGAATAATCGTTCTCTTCTTTCAAGATATTAAATGTTCTCTCTAGAATTCTTTTTGAAACAAGTGAAACTGCATTGGAAACACATTGGGATTATCTCTCCCCATTTGCAGAATCTTTCACTTGTTTAAAGAAACATAACATAGAGTTTCTTTAAACTAACTACCTTGCTCGGATGGACATTTCTTGCAGTGTGTTGTACTTGCGTGCGTGTCCCCGTCCATGACTAGGCAGCAAAGTGAGCAGCTCTGCCCTGCCTGGAGGAGTGTATTACACCATGCCCTGTTTATCATGACGTCTTTGGCTTTGGAGCTGCCTGCTGGTTAGGAGCCGTCAATCATTGTGTCATGCACGCACATGCACGTACGCGTGGCTGCACGCACACACTGAAAAGACACACACACACACACACACACACACAC
The DNA here is from genome assembly GCA_034670385.1 of Hoplostethus mediterraneus. NCBI lineage: Eukaryota > Metazoa > Chordata > Actinopteri > Trachichthyiformes > Trachichthyidae > Hoplostethus > Hoplostethus mediterraneus. The sequence continues at coordinate 12,306,322 of JAXDDW010000009.1, read as the reverse complement.
CGATGGCTGCAGAAAAAGACAGCCGGGTACAGAGGGGCAGACAAGACAGCGAGCTATATTTTGCCTCTCAATTTCACCCTTCTTTATTTCCCTCTCTCCATCCATCTCTCTGCACGTCTCCTCCTCTTCTCAGCCTCTGCTCTTGACCTACTTCTCTCCATCCTCCGGTCATGTCCCGCCCTCTCTCTCTCCCGCCCTGCTCTTCTTTTTTTTTCTTCTTTTTTTTTTTTTACCTGTCAGCCCGTCTGGCTCGCTGCCTGTCAGCACTTCTCAGAGTTGAGTTGTTAATTGGAGAGTTTATTTGTTTCTCTCTTGGCCTCTCATACTGTATGCTTCATCTACCGGGCCATCTGTCCCTCTGCAGCATTTAGCGATACATGAATATACACAAATTCAGCCTTTTTTGACCCCCCCTGTCATTCAGCCATGCATTAGCGAGCGCTCTCCATAATCTCGTTGGATAACAGAGGCGCTCTTGTATTAATACGTGGCTCGTTAGACACCACCGTAACACCGCCGTACTCCAAACGTGACCCCCTTGAACTTCCAATGGCGCCGCTGTCATTCACTCTCTCAGCCTCCTCTTTCATTATTTGCCTTGATCCCCTTTTCTTCGCACCACAGATCTCTTTTAAAAATGTCTCATTGAACGACGCCTCTCCCTTTGTGAAGGCAGAAATATATATATATATATATATATATATATAGGGAGTTGTAGCTGCACGACGTGCTGTCAACGGAGCCGACGTGAGCGCTGCAGAAGTTTGGTCGCCGGAGCCGTTCCCCTTTAAATATTCATGCCAGCACGCCAGCTCCTCTGACCCACTTTTCCTAACAGCTGAGTCTGCCCCGCTCTCTCTCCCGCCTCTCTGTGAGTCACGGGTCAGGGGGCGCTTCCCGTCTAGGTGAAAGGTCACGGTTAAAGTCAACACCAGGTAATTACGAGGTGCGCCGCGTCAACTCGTACAGGAAGTAAAGGGAGAGAGGCTACCGAAACTGAAATCACTGATTAATGGCTTTTTTTAAAAAAAAGTGGTAATCCACAATTTCCTCATTTAAAAAATGTCACTACACTACACTTCCCATCACCTGTCAATCAAAACAGTGCGGCCGGTACTGTGATGACTGAAGTTTGAGTTTCTCTTTCCTTTGTCTGTTCAGCCACGGTGGCTATCGCTGCTCATGCTAACCACTCAGTTCCTCTTCTATTTATTCTATTTTTAACAAACCGGAAACGTAATACGCTACTGCGCCTGTATGAATCAGCGCTAAAGAAGCAAAAAAAATGACATTTACTCATATGAAAATGTTGCAGATTATCACTTTGAATAGCATCTTTTCACCACCAGACATTAGCGGGAGACAATAGCCGACATCATTTCGGCAGCGGTGCTCGGCTTACATTGAAATCCAGCGGGCTGCACCGCGAGGCGGAGGGTATTGTGCGCATGAATACCGGCTTTGTGCGACTCCGCAGACACAATGGAACCAAGGTTGCGTGGCAAGGGGCAGATAGGTCGACTCATTTACGAATGGGGAGGATTTACTACGCGGGGCCTTATAGAGTGCACAGTCAAACAATGTGAGCAGTTTTCATTAGTCTGGTGTCCGTCCATGTGTGCCAGAACAACAGAGCTCAGAGATGCCATTAACCGCTGGATCTCTGCACAGCCATAACGCAGAGCGGGGCCATTCAATAGTAAAAATGTAATAAATATGGGAATGGAAATGGAGGTTTTGGCTCAGCTGTCTGTTGAGGTACTCTCCCTTCTTCACTAGCCAGACAGACAGACAGACAATAGACAGACTGGCAGAGGCACTGCTTCACTCCACTCATTTTTCAGCCGTGTGAATGATATATTTTCTTGTTTCCTCTCTGTCAGAGGCAAACACACAGACACACAGACACACACACACACACACACACTTCCATCGCTGTGAGGTGACCGCCGTCGCGAAACCATCACGATCCGGAGAGAATCGGAGAGAGAGATGACGGGGGGGAGGGGGGGGAAGATGGAACGTTTCAAGTGTGACCTGCGGGGAGGCGACCCGCGAAACGCGACTTGCGGCGCCGGGGGCCGGGCCGGCGACGGGGAGAGAGGAGGCCGGCGACGGGGAGAGAGGAGGCCGGCGCGGGGGGAAAAAAAAACCGGAAAGAAATACGAAGAAAAGAAGAAAGTAATGGCTCCGGGTTTTAAAAAATGCAAGGCACCTCCTGGACGGGTACATGCTTTCACATCTATTTTGGATGAGGATTTTATAGCGGGGGACAAATGTAGAGCTGCAAATGGGTAACCTGCGCATGTACACACACACACACACACACACACACACACACAGACATCCACACACACACACACGCACGCTCTAAGCATACAAATAGGGTGGCTGAAAATTGACTGACTGTTGCTTGAAATGCCTGCAAGGGGGAGAGAGAGAGAGAGAGAAAGAGAGAGTGTAGGGGAGTGATGCAGAAATACAGAGCAAGGAAGCGTGTGTGTGTGTGTGTGTGTGTGAGAGAGAGAGAGAGAGACAGAAAGAGTGAGTAAGAGAGATAAAGAGAGAGAGCGATGATGGCCACAACACAGGGGAAATGCATTCCCATCATAAGGGCAGAAATTGAATAGTGCCTTGGGGGGGGGGGGGGGGGGGGTGATTCCTATCCCTCCCTTGCCCTCTCTCCTCCTCCTGCTCTTTCCCCATCTTTCATCCTTCCCATATTCTTTTCCGCAACCTTTTCTCCTGCCACTTCTCCTCCAATCTCCCCGTCTTCCACTTACCCCACTTTCCCTCCTCCTCTCTTAACGCTCTTATTCAGAAACATACAGCATAAAGGTGGATAAACCATGATCTAAAAGCTTGTGATCATCAACCACTAATCTAAAAAAAAAGTTGGTTTTTTTATATTTTCAGAAAAGCATGAATTCATTCCTTGTTTCTTAAAACACTAAACTCAGAGGTTTCAAAAGCAACGAAAGAATCGCCTAACAGCCTCATTCAGAGAGTCGTCATTAGACATTAGACCTTCATTCACATCCAGTTTCTCTTTCAGAGTCTCTTTCTCACTTCCTCTTTCTTTCCTCTTTTCTCTCCCCTCCCTTCTGTTACTCTTTTTCTCACCCATTCATCTCTTTCCCCTTATCCCTTTCTCTCTATCAGTCACTCTTTTTCTCTCTCCTCAATATTCTCTCTCTCTCTCTCTTTCCTTTCTCCCTCGATCGCTCTTTCTATCTCTCTGTCTGCTGTGTTGTATCACAGTCTCTCCTGACAGAAAATCAAAGGTGGACGCAGACACCACAGCTCAGAGTAGGAGAAAGACACACACACACACACACACACACACACACACACACACACACACACGGGCCTAGCCTCAAAATCTCTTTTGTCAAAGTGTTTTCCCACTGTCATGAAGTTTTCTAGCCTTGAAGTGGCACTGCCCGTGAATTGGTTTTTAAACTCCTCTGTTTTTCCCCTGACGGTGCTTTTTCACTTGAATTTATCACTAGTAATTGTGAATCCCACTTGCCTGCACACGCACACACACACACACACACACACACACACACACGCGCAATCATACACGAGAGAGAGGGAGATGTGTAATTACATGTTCTCTATTTTGGAAGTAAAGTATATGAACAATATATATAAATATATATAATTGTTACAATGAAGACAGACACACAGACAAAATAATAACACATCATTTGATCTTGGAAATGAAAGATCTACGAGCAATCAAAAGATAATTCAAGGCTCAGAGCGAAAATATAAACAAGGCTTGGAATAATTCAGGGACATACGGAGAACCAAGCAAGTGGAACAACTTTAAAGTAATAATCTGTAGCATTTTCATATAAATATGTCTGTTTTGTTACTCTCTGACACAACAGTGATTCAACCTATAGCCACTTCATGAACATACATTTGCTGCTCTAAACACCCGGTATCTGGAAATCTGCTCTGCTACACAGGAAGTTTGTTGGGAATCAACAGAAGAAGAACTGTGTAGTTAGCATGAGCAGCGATAGCCACCGTGACTGAACAGACAAAGAAAAGAGCGCCACCTACAGAAACGCAATAGAAAATCCAAGGAAAGGACCAAAATTACCACTGCAACAACAACAAGCGGTGAGACTGATATTTCACAACTTTACCAATTTGATTCGGATTATCCGCCCTCCTCCAACATCTCCACATGAACACTGCCAGAGAACTCAGCTGTGCCCATAGATGGCCCTTAGATGCAAATTGCCCAAAAGGGGATGGATAGACACACGCATGCTTGAACACACACCACACACACACACACACACACACACACACACACCCACACCAGCTGACTCCAGTGTTGCTAGGTTACTTGGTGAACTAGGTTACTACACGTAGAGCGTATCTGTATGAAGGGCCGTAATGGCCATAATTCAAATTTACCTCTCATACATACTACTGACAACATCCATCCTCTCACATATACTACTGAACACCTCTACGATACACTACTGAACACCTCTACGATACACTACTGAACACCTCTCACATACACTACTGAACACCTCTCACATACACTACTGAACACCTCTCATATACACTACTGAACACCTCTCACATACACTACTGAACACCTCTCACATATACTACTGAACACCTCTCACATATACTACTGAACACCTCTCATATACACTACTGAACACCTCTCACATATACTACTGACAACATCCATCCTCTCAAATACACTACTGAACACCTCTACGATACACTACTGAACACCTCTACGATACACTACTGAACACCTCTCACATACACTACTGAACACCTCTCACATATACTACTGAACACCTCTCACATATACTACTGAACACCTCTCATATACACTACTGAACACCTCTCACATATACTACTGAACACATCTCACATACGCTACTGAACACCTCTCATACACGACTGAAAATTAAACCTCTCACATATACTACTGAACACCTCTCATATACACTACTGAACACCTCTCACATATACTACTGAACACCTCATATACACTACTGAACACCTCTCACATATACTACTGAACACCTCTCACATACTCTACTGAACACCTCTCACATACACTACTGAACACCTCTCACATACTCTACTGAACACCTCTCACATACACTACTGAACACCTCTCACATACACTACTGAACATCTCTCACATACGCTACCGAACACCCCTCACATACACTATTGAACACCTCTCAAATACACTACTGAACACCTCTGAAATACACTACTTAACACCCCTCACATACAATGTGAAAAATATGCTTTAAAAGATACAAATAGCAAATACATTCACTTATTGAAAATTGAAAGAGTACGTGTGAGTGTGTTTCAATAGTGTGTGTGAGAACGTTGCACTATCAACCGAAGTCATTCAAGCACGCCGGCATTTAAAATATGACCTATACGGCCCCTCATATATCTGCAGGCATCTCACATGAATTTTCATACAGGATGAGTGTGTGTGTGTGTGTGTGTGTGTGTGTGTGTGTGTGTGTGTGTGTGCATCTGTATCTCTGTGTTCAAAGCAGTATGTGTTTGTATGATGTATGCATGCATATGCATGAATTTGCATATTGTGTGTGTGATTTCTTACTCTGGTGCTTTGATGTGTTGGACTGCATTGTAGCTTTGCAGGGCAATGCCATTGCAAAGGTGGGCCAACTACTTTGTTCCTTTCCTTTCCTTCTTCCTTTCCTTTCCATTCCTTTCCTTTCCTTCATTTTATCATCCACATTGCAGTCATCTTTGCTAAATAGACACTGCTCACAGCATTTAGTTAAAAAGCCAACTCTGTGTCCTCTGTGCCACACGCTCAATGAATCAATGGATGGGTGGATTTTAAGTGGGAGAGGACACACACACACACACACACACACACACACACAGATACAAAAACCCACACCACCACACAGATAGATGAAAGTCAGGGTGTTCTGTCACTCTTGGCAATAGGGGCACAGCTGTGCAGTGGATGAGAAATGACAGGGACAGGTAGTGAAAGTAATGTACTTTGTGAGTGAGTGTCTGTGTGTGTGTGTGTGTGTGTGTGTGTGTGTGTGCACGTGTAGGTGTGTGAACAAACTCCATCTCGTTGTAAGAGCAACACTATTAACCCGCTGTGCTGTGCTAATGCATGTGCCACCAGGTTTCCCCCATACAATAGGGTTAGGGTTAGCCCCTTAACCCGACCACACACACACACACACACACACACACACACACACGCACCAGCCACACAGAGGCTAAATAATGTGTGTAGCACTCCACAGGGAGCATACGGCAAGCGGAAGCAGGTCGCGCAGTACATTGTGTACATTTTGTGATTTAAGTGATCCATTTTCAGCAATAAGCTTCTTCCCCTACCAGTGAATGAAAACTCCCTCAGCCAAGCCAAACTAAATCACAACTGAGGCTCTTTTCTGGCCTGGTTTTCACATCGTGACACAATACACAATACAATCCGGCGTGATGTGGGCAGCGATTATCCGGAGCCAGGTTCCAAGTTAGCGCCAGAACAGGAAAGCAACAATATGCTCCACAAAGCATCTGATGACTTTTGTCACATACTGAGTGAAAAATGGTCCCCCTTCTTCTAATTTACAATCAAAAGCTGAGCCTCCAAAATATTCAAGCACCTCTTTCCATCACTTTTCTTCCCCCCCCCCCCCCCCCCTGATGGTGGAGATGAGCGATGTATGTAATTCTGTTACGGCTTCGTTTTTACGCGCAGCGCCGCCAGACAAAAAGTCATCTATTTCACTTAGCGATGACTTTTGCCGCCGATGCTTCCTGTTATTACCGCGCTCGTTCGTGCCACGTGCGTGTCGGAGAAAGAATCAGCGATGGAAAGAGAGAAGGAGGGGAGGGAGAAACAGAGGAAGAGAAGGGAAAAAAATAGATGAAAAACCAGCCCGTCTTTTCCGTCCCGAGGCTGCGCTTGCACACCGCGTGAATGCATGATGCGTCCGCTTCATTCAGATTCAGCACAGCACCGCACGGTCCTATTAGCCTAATATTATCAAAATCAAATTAACTGAGGCTCATTTCTCTAATAGGTGCTATCAAATAGGATCTGCACACTGCCATGTAGCATTACAACTACTGTTCCTTCTAGAAGACAGACTGTAAATGACATATTTAGCAGTATTGCGTCGTATCGGGTAAGCGCAGATTTGAAAATGTCTAATTGGTGGAGCGCCTCCGTACTTCACGGCCCCCTTCCGTAAACTCAACACAGTGAAAAGTCAAGCAGTGCGTTAAATGGAAAGGTCTCCTCATTCATCCCCCGGTCACCATTCATAAGTTAAGAATCAATGAGAATCGCTCCCGGGGGGAAAAAAAAAAAACGAGGAAGACAAAAAAAAGTGTGACATTCGGGGGGGTCATTCATTGAAGACGCAGACAAAAGAGCAAGGTATCGCTCAGGAGGAGCTTGGGGGGGGAAAAAAACGCTCAGCTATTGTTCCCCGTCTCATTATGAAGTACATCGGCAGCAATCTGACTCGGGGAAAACAATGAGACGAGACGAAGGAGAGAATGAAGAGGAGAGTGAAAATGAGAGATAATGAAAACTTCATTAATCAGCGCTGATACGGACGCTCGTTTATCAAGCCATTGTTGAAACCAATACAAATCCGGAGATGCCGTGTCCTTAAAATCGCCTGATTGTGGAAACTTCTCTACACACATGGTCTGCGGGAATGCACGAGCTGAAATAAGGGGTCTGAAGATTAACACGCCCCCCTGCGCAGCACCTTGAGGTGAAAATCACAGGTGGTGAGTACGGTAGATTTTCCAATCAGATCAATGGAGCGGAATGCGGCACATTTGCACGCAAGAGTCGAGAGAAAGTCTCTCCTTGCTGTCGGTGGCGCGCTGTGATTCTGATTGTGGTAGCAATCAAAACTGCCTATTTAATAAAACCTCGGTGAGATAAATTTGACACGGAGACAATGAAAATGAGTCTGCGGATCTAAAAGGCACCTGGAGAGTGCAAACCTCCGACGATTCTCCAACTTGCTGTCACTCTCGGAGACATTCCTACCACTTCAAGTTGAAGTGAAATAGAGTTCTTGACCCTGGGAACATACCCTTCGTATTTGGACTCAAGTCTCTATCTCTGCTAGTTTCTCATGGCTAAAAATAATCGTCTAATGGTGAAAATCTCATCATAAGGTATTTGAGATATCCTACTGACAGAATGAAAGTGGCAGATTTCAGTCTAGTCCTGAAAAACTGAAGTTGCAGGCTTTTGCAAACTTAGAGCCCCTAACCTAGCCTAAAGAGATGTAGTGGTACATAAAGAGTGGCCTCCTGTCAGTGTGTGCAAACGATCACCAATATAAAAAAAACATATTTTAAATTTTAAAAAGCTTTTTTCCTTCTATCAGCCTGAAAAGGCAGAAAAACTGATTTACACTACATCCATGATTCTGTCTCTCTTCAAACCCACTTTTACAGATCTGCATTTGTTTGACGCTTTGTCCAAAATGAGTAACAACATAGGGTATTTATTACTTCTATATTATTTGTTTCACACAATATATTGGTGTACATACACTTTTGATCTGACTCATGACAAAGTTTCAGCTGCTTTGCTTCCATAATGCAGATATGCTCTCTGCTGCTGCATGCGACAGCAGAGCCTTTAACGCTGGTTGAAACCTCACTGTGAGATTGTTTTCCTGACTGAAATCATATTTGTAAGGTCTGGGAGGGGTTAACAGATTCCACGCGGCGATATCTCATGTAGGAAGAAAAAAAAAATCAAATACATACTAATACATGATAATTATGAGATTATGCAATTTGGCTGCGCTCTCAGCCAAACAAGGTCTATTGTATCTTCGCTGCCTTTTCAAGACGTCTCAGATCTCAGGATGCCAACGCTGCAGACACCGAGATAATCAGGATCATGGAAGTAGTGGAGTGGGGAGGAAAACAGTAATAACCGCTAATGAGGAGAGAACTCACGGAAACAGCCACTTGATTACCTCTCTGACACACAGTAACGGAAGACAGTGCACCCATGATGAATGTTTCCAGCAGTAAAATTGCAGTATGTGTGTATATTTCTGTGTGTGTGTGTGTGTGTTGTGCACCATCATTCAGTCTTTCTATCCGTCCTCCGTCCTCTCCTCGTTCTCTCCGTCTACGCGAGCTGTGTTGTTATGCTCGGGGACTTTAATGCCACGCTCTTCCACGCACCTGCGAACGTGTATTTTGTATGTATGCGTGTGTGTGTGTCTGTGTGTGTGTGTGTGTGTGCGTGCGCTGTGTCGCCGAGCTAGTTGAGGGCGGTCTGTCAGTCTCCAATCAATGGAGACAGCGGGAGACAGCCAAGAGCCCTCAGAGAAATATCCATAATCAGAGAGAGAGGAAAAAGAGAGATGGGGGTGACACAGAGGGACACGCTTAGGAAAAGTTTGGGAGGAAGTTTGGTTTGCCGGCGAGCTGGGGACTGTATGACTGACAGCAGAGGATGGTTGGCCTTCCTAGACGGAGGGAGAAGCTGTATTCGGGGATGTAGTGGAGGGTGAATCCCCCTACGTTTTTAGGCCTTCGTAGTCCACATCATAGTCAGCAGTGTCAAACCAAAGTAAGTCTTTCCCATGCGCAGCAACAGCGGTTTGTTTGGAATAAACAGAAAAAACTGGGTGGTTAGCGTGAGCAGCGATAGCCACCGTGGGTGAACAAACAGAAAAGAGAAAAGAGCACCACCAACAGAAACTCAAACTTCATCAAGAGAAAATCAAAGGATAAAATGCCACAGTACTGGACAGTACTGTTTGATTGACAGGTGATCTCTGGGAAGTGCAGTGCAGAAACACCAGCAGCGATGAGCGCCGAGCACCAAAGATGTCATGAAAGTTTAAAAAAAGTGAGAATCTCGCAGGTTCTCGCAATTCATTTTGTTTTATGCCTTTTGATGATTACCAATTGGAGGTTGTAATTTATCCACCTTTTTATTTACCACTGCATCAATATCTATACTGAAAATCAGGATGGATACCTTACATTTATAGGAAGGAAGGGAGGGCGGGAGGTGGATTACACAAAGGGAGATGAAAAGTAGAATAGGGAGGGATGCAGATCTCTGTAACAGGGAAATATTCTTAACCACACCAAATACGTTTTTTGGGGGTTGTAATCATAGGGAACCACTTTTTTGCCTCTTAATTTCTATTTATTAAAAAGCTTTCAACTTGATGGAGCCCCAACAGTCAGGCAGGGTTCAAGTCTACGTAATCAGTTGCCATATTATTACAGCAGCAGATATTTAGAGTGCTTCACCACTGTATCGTTTATTTTTTGTTGGTGTTAGCAATTATCAGAGACCCGCTGAAGACCATCTCGGATATAAATAGTTCCATATTTGATGTGTTGTGTTTCTGTATGTACCAGAACCATTCGGGGTCCTGTATTAGTAATTTAATCTCGTGGACCCTTTGTTGAACCCGAGAACCACTGAACAGTTTGGTTACGTACTAAATATGTACTTGAGGGAACGATCCATTTAGAAGTTCAAGAGCTCCTTCTGAACTTTTGTATGGTCCTGCACATGGGTCTTCCTTCTTCTTAATTTAATAAGACACATATGATTAAGTGTGATGGATGAACCGTATGCCTCCAGGCAGAAAGACTCCCTGCTGCTGATTGGATGGTTGTCCAGCAGTGGGCGGGGCACCGGAGCACATACGCTCATAGCAAAGCATGAGCTAGCTGTACTTAGCAAGCTAGCTAGCGTAACCAATAAGCCACGCGCGCAAACAACGATGGGTTGTTTGGCATGAAAGCACAGCCTTGAGTAGATTGTTGCTTTTATAAAACATCCGTAACACACAACCAATACTTTATATCTTTTATAGCCTTTGAAACAGTAGCTAAACAATGCGCTTGCTACGCGACATATTAGTAGCTAGGTAAGGAGGTGTTAGCGGTGACCACCAAATACGGTTGTGGGTTGTGTGTTTATGGGGTATTTTTCAATGTGTCCCAGGCAATCGGAACTGAGGCGTCTAGCTTGTGGAAGCAGGGAACTTTTCTGCCCGGACAAACCAAAAAGTCCAACGGGTGAGGGGGACAGATCTGCACACATGCTAGCGGGAGGAGTGTGCATATAGAGGGGCGGGGGGGGGGGGCAGATAAATTAGGAAAGCTTGGGGGTTGAGGTTCACAAGGCTCATTAGTTCTGCCTCTCACAGGGAGCTGATCTGTCTAATCAGAATGAGCAGCTTGTCAGCGCACACTCCCCATCATCTAATTAATCACAATCACGGAGAAGAATCTACAACACATTAGCTCCATTGAGGCAGCCCGCAAATGTGCACACTTGTTGAGACACACATATGCATACACACACACACACACACACACCTGTCTATGTAGCTTTAACTCATTCTGACTGGCCATGACGTGTTAAAAAATAAGTATCTGCGTGTGTGTGTGTGTGTGTGTGTGTGTGTGTGTGTGTGTGCGCGCGGGCATCAGGCACCTCGCTAAGTTTCAAGGGCACCGTGAAAGCGGAGCGATTTCGGCTCATCACATCTATACTAACCCCTAACGGCCTTAATTTCTCTGCCAGCTGTGACGAGGGAAGTGGGGGGGGAAAAACGGAGTCAATCAAACGAGTGACAAAATCACAAAAGCTGAGAGAGAGAGAGAGAGAGGCAGAGAGAGAGAGAGAGGGAGCAGGAGAAAGGAGGACGGGTCGCTTTAAGAAGTGCTGTCATCCACTCGCTCTCTTTTCTTGACTCCTGGAGGATCAGAGCAAAAGCTTGGTGTCATTTGCCTGTCTGCTCTTTGATGTGCGCCGTGTGAGAGGCGAGGCTCTCGGCCTTTCATGTCGCACTTTGTATCCAAGCATTCTGACCCGGGTGAGAATTACAGTGGGATCATTTCGTCCGAGCTCATCCCACAGACGAGTTTGCTCCTTCAGAGGCACTCGACTGTGCTAACGGAAGGTGGCGGCCACTTCGAGGACATCAACCTGTACTCCCCGTAGGAAAGCAAAATCCAAGACGAGACCTCGTATTTATACCTTTTATTTCTCTTGGACACAAATTAGCTCTTTTTAACGATAAGATGAGACTAAAGGCATTTTCTCCCATATCTCAAATTCGACTCAAGAGAAACGACCAAGCTCATGTTTATCTCACTCTGATCAAAACAACACATCTCTAAATGATCTGAAATGAGTGTCCTTTAACTCTCCTGAATGTGAAAGGATGAGATTAGAGAAACATGATGTTTTTATGACTCCTACGATTTGGATGCTTCTTCTCAAACATCTTTCTTAAGTTTTCACATCCTGCTGCATCTTCCTATCTGAGCCAATGGGGCTAGCGGCCATATAGTAGGAGCTTATTATGATTGTACGTGTCACATGTTAGCATCTTCACATATCTCATGAAGTCTCACAAATGAATTCTCTCCGTTATCTCCTCCTTGCACCCCGAGGGGGTTTTAGGAGAAGCAAATTCAGATGTAGGTGATCACAAATTGATGAGATCTTCAGAAAAGAAAAAAACTACTCTTAGCAAAGGATTTTTTTCCTCTGGGTTCATAGTAAAAAAAAAGAAAATACAGAGGCCGGAATATCTAGCATGATAATTCTCCCAAGAGGGAATAGCTCTGAATTTCAGCTTTGAAATATCACTCCTGTGCCCCGTGACGGCATAACCTGTATAACTGAACTGTCATTACTGTTGCCACTGAGTATTAAGAAGCGAGGGAGTAGTTTATCCTGCCCTTTAACCTGCAATGTCAAATCAATGCAGAGCTCTATGGAGGATGAACGTGACAGATGGGAAAGTGTATGGTATGCTTTTCTGAGGAGACGGGTACATCTGGTTCAGAACTAATAGCCCCACTATGAAGCTCATTTGGATTCAAAAGGTGCTATTCACGGGCAAGGGCTCTTGACTGTACTCCAGACTGAGATCACAGAGTCCCCGGTTTCCAGCTCTGAGAGAGGGTTGCTTCTGATTGGACTGTCCTGTGCCATGAGAATAGCATGACTGACTTCTTAAAGGAAAAATCCACGGACACTTACACACTTTAAACTTATATATATATATCTGTGATGTTCAATGCATCCCAGAAGTGCTGTAATTTACCATTTTGCTGTACTCACTTTCCCTCAACCTGCCTCTTCTACTTCTACTTCAGTTAGTGATTTCATACATTTCCCGGAATGCCTTCTGACAACCAAGCAAACAAGTAGACGTGAATTATACTTGCGATTACTGGGAGAGGAAGAACAATTCAACATATAAGAAAATGTATAGGGACCCAACACCTTAGCCATTTTCCTCTACATCTTTTCCCTCTGGGCATTTTTACATGAAATTACTTCATGTGCAATGCAACATCGCGTTTCAGGGAAAGGGGTGTGGTAATGTGCATCAGGTCGGTGGAGGGATGGGCTCTACATCAAAAGTAATGTGACATGAGAATATGACATTCATCCTTCAACCCACCCACCCATTTCATCCATCCATTCAAGAATTCACATATATCTTATATGGAGAGAAATTGATTTTCTGTCCTTCCAAAGGATGTTGTACCAGAGTGTCCATCAGCACAATGGAATAAGATGAAATGGAAGAAAGACAATGACGCTTCCAGGTTTGACAATCTCAGCCACTGCCCCCCCCCCCCCCCCCAAATACATGAGCTCTCCATTTGTGGTTGAATCATGTGGGGTGACATTGCACATGGAGAGCTTCTAGTCATTTGGTGTAAAAAATACCCAGAGGGGAGAGAGAAGGAGGAGAGATGGAGAACGAAATATGGGTAAGGAGAGTGGGAGTGAGGGTCGGTGCTAGGGGTGGGGCTGGGGGCCGATGGTGATTTTGATTAGCTCCATGATGGGGATCCGTTTTCTATTGACACAAGTTTGCACTGAAATGATCACTCTTTTATCTAGTATCTATTTTCAGTAAACCTTGTTTTATGGTACACAAAAGAAGAAAAACCCTGACCCGGTAGTCCTTCCAGTCTGGCAATGCTCCTGCCGTGTACCACAAAAGGTTTTAATACAGTGGGATGCTCAGAAAGCTTTTCACGGTGAACACAAACAGGGTCAGTGTCTCCCCTAGGTGCTTTGTCAAGGTGGTCAATGCTGCCCACGCAAGGACACTGCATAAAACCACCTTTTGCAGACTGGAATTTGTACAGGTGGAAGACAGCCAAAGGACTCTGAGAGCATGCAACTGAACTCAGGCGCAGATTTCCGTTCCTGAATACGAGAGGAGAATCGCGGAAACCGAAAATGCTGCAGCTGCGGTATGAACGGTTCTGTGGCTCATTTTTTTAGCGCAGGCCCAAATGAACAGAAGATAATGGCCGATTTGGATGGTGATCCAGACACCTTGAAGAACAGTCCAAGGGGGAAGCTCTCGTCAAAGTGAACCATTAGGACTCTCACCATGACTCCAAATGCATTGACGTAACTGCAGCAAATAAGGTTTTGGCTTCCATAGAAATAAGTACTTCATTTACTTAATGCAGTCATATGACTTATTGCTATTTATATTGTGAAATCAATGCCAGTAATAGCCTGTTCACCAATAGGAATGCATGACCTTTAAAAAACAAAACAAGCAAAACAAACCTCTTCACTCTACTGAAACTCTTCGTGTGTCACTGACCTGCAGTCTAATCCACTGGAAAGGTTACTGAGCAGCAGGCTGACTCACGCTCCCCACACACACACACACACACACACACACACACACACACCACACAGGACAGAGCGGGTGGAACACACGCTGAGTTTCTGAAAAGGTCAAGGGTTGTGGATCAATTGTGACAGGGCCGCTGGGATATGGACACAGATGGCGCATCGTTTCCCCGTCCCCCTCTGAATTATGCAGCGTGACTCTCTCGCTCTCTCTCTTCTCCGGCCCCAAAACTCGCAGCCAAACGCTCACTCAGACCCGGTCCCTCTCTACTCAGAGCCCCTCGTCGGGGGTTCGCACTTCAGAGACGCCGTGACGGGAGGGCGGACGTTTGCCACATTTGGCCTCGTCTGGTTAATAAAACGCCAAAAAGGGGAAGAAGTAACGTCGCAGCCACGTCCTCCGACACCCGTAGGAGACGCTCCACTGACGGCTGGACGCGTAGACTCACAATATGTCGGTGTCAGCGTTTATACCCTACTTACATCGCCGTGCTAACGTTCCCGCGCTACACAATGCACCCATAACACAAGAGCATCCAATCCTCGATCCCAGTTACATAAAGTTGTTTTTCATTTTTATTGTTAATGGAGCAATTCCAGGAAGTGGTTGTTAATGTCAGGGCGCAGTGTCGGCTCTCCTGCTTCTGGCAAGGAGATCAATACAATAGCATATGATGATTCACTTTTGGGGTGGATTTTCTATTGAAAGTTAATTTCTTTCATGTGGTTAAAATAATTGTTTCTGCTGCCACACGGGTAATTCAATCAGTGATTTGATGAAATGGCTTTGATGTCAAGTAAGAGAGATCAAAACTTTTTTTTTACGGGAGTATTGCCCTTTATAAAAGCAGGGACAAAGGGAGTTTACCACGTGACTTGTGCTTGTAACAAATTGTTTTTGTGGATAAAGTCCGCGGAGGGCCCAGAACAGAGCGTCACCACGGGCGAACAAATTGCACGGTAACTTTAAACACAAAAAAAAAAAAAAAGAGGAGAAAAGTAGAGGAGAGGGGACACGGGATGAGCTCCGCCGCCTTTCAATTACCGTCCCCCCCTCCGCTTCTCCTCTGAGACGGGGCTGTGAAATTGAATTGCGGGAGCACATCTGTACAAACAAAGCAGCTCCTCCACCTTACTGTCAACTGAGGGATGGACCGGCACCCGGGCAACAACAACAACAACAACAACAACACACCCGTGTCAGCTGGGCTCACACGGGTTCACTAACTGTTGGGCGGAAAACAAATTCGGGGGGGGAGGTTTATAACTGAAGTGTAGTCGTGGCGGCTGAAACGGTCTGGTGTGTGGTACGTATCAGCAGAGTGGTTACACGGTTCCCAAACTGGGATCTTGAAGGGTCGCCAGCAAAACCATAGACAAATAGATACTGTTATTTCACTCGCTAGAAGCTAAAGTTACGCGAGAAACTCTAAAATCATGGATTTCCCTCTGCCGGCTGTTGCTGTCATCCCACCTACATCACAGACAGTTATGTAATTCTATACTAAGTCATATCTAATAACACAATTCTTATCATATGGAGGAGATTTATTTGGGCGTCCTTTATATTTTAATGCTCTTCTTTCTGATACTAAACGACTACGTGACCGACTTCATTTTTGGACAGTCTGCCACGGCTGCTGTCTAAAGAAGAGATTTTCAAACTTTCTAATTCAACAGTGACACGGCGAGAGCCAGCAAACTCACGAAAAAACGTACCCCTGTCGTGTCGGAGCCCACCAGAAAACGGTCCCTATTTCTGGCTCATTTCGTGTCCCGAGCCACAGTTTAAGAATTGCTTGTCTGAAGTTTGACACAGCACTGTGTCAGAGGCAGCCCCGAACTGAATGTCCTGACTTTGAGTTTCCACACGCTAATAAGTTCTGATAAAGTATAGCCACATGTCCCAAAGTGAAAGCGAAGTAGTAATTGCCAACTTGCTGAATTCAGGTTTTGACAGGGCACTGGGCAGGCAGATTGTGAGTACTCAGTGCCAGACTGTAGCACTAAGAAGGGCACCTTTGCTGTAAAAAATATATATTTGAGTTCTCTATCCAAGAATATTGAAATATAATTTACAGAGATATGTGAGTGAGACTGAACTTTCCCTGGCAGACAGCCTGTCTGACATCAGCACGTTGAAATCTCGAGGCACAGAAATAGCCCAGATAGCACAAATTGCCAACGGCAGACGTTTATTCCTTCGTTTTCATTACTGTGGTGCATTATGTAGAACAATCTGGTTCTCATATCCGTGCAACAACGAGTGCAACTGTTGATAGATCGCAGAGACACATGAACACAACGTGCGCACGAGCCAAATGCTGTATTGCTGTAGGCAAACGCTACAGTACCACTCATTTAGTGTCACTGTCAGCCTGACGTGTTATTTTTCTTAAAAATTGAACACAATTCTGCCAACGTGGTGAGATAATTCCTCTTTTTCCCCAATGCAATTCAAAGCTCCTACACCTTTTTTCTTATCAAATTCCATGACTTTTCCAAGATTATTCCAATGACATATAACACAATTTTCCAGACCAGTATTTGTTGGAGTCTGTGTTGCAGTTTCTGGCTTATTTTTCTTATTTCTGGCTACAACTATCACTTAGGACCGATACTATCAGGACATTTCGCAACAAGCAGCCAAGCTTCACATGAAACATTTCACTGGTTGGAAAAAAAAAAAAAATAGTAGAAAAAACAAATGATTTCACGCTGTTTTCAGATTCTTTCATATTTTAAGAAAACTAAGATTCAATACTAGACTCAAAAGAGTCCATAGTAAGATTAAATGATGGATAAAAGATATTTTTGATGTGTGTGCTTTTCTTGATTTTCTGTGTGGTGAAACACACACACACCACACACACACACACACACACACACACACACAGCAAACTCTCCATCAAATTCCGCTAGCCTACTCCACACACACCCAGCCCGCAGAGTGATGCTGGGTTAAACGGGTGGATAAATCGGTACCGTAGTTATAGATGCTGCTGCTCTGCTTATAGGGGGCGTTCCAATCCCGACTGTGTCTTTACCGCCCCGAGGCGAGGCACCGCACGTTGGGACAGCCTGCTTTGTCCTGCTAGGGCTAACCCCCCCCCCACCCCCCACCCTGGAGTGCCCCGGGGCACCTCTGGGTGTACCAAGCTTCCCCGGGCCCACAGTTGGTGATCTAGTTTTACAAGCTGACACATATGGGACCTGTCTATTATTCATACTCCGGGGAGGTGGAGTATTGGAAGCGTCCACCGCGGTGCCACAATGCCACAGTGGGTGGGCGGGCTGGTGGGGGGGGCTTCCCAGTTTACACAACATAATATGTGTATGCCTGTGTGTGTGTGTGTGTGTGTGTGTGTGTGTGTGTGTGTGCGCGTCCACTAATTATTTCAGGATAAGAGGGGTGTTTAATTCTGACAAGGGATTATATATCATACCACATGATCCACAGGCTACACTACACTACACTTTGGTTTGGTGTCACTGAGAGCTGTTAGTTACCATGGTTACCAAGTAACAGATGACACGTCCACCTGCATCTACAACGCATCTCTACCACTGGACCACTCCATGTCGAATCCGAATTAAAGCAACGATGCCGCGCAATTTACATACTGATTATACTCATGTAATCCTCCATTACACACTGATAGACACACACACACACATACACATACACACACACACACATGCAGGAAGTGTGGTTGAAAGAGTGACAGACTGACACACACACATCCAGTATATGCACACAACTACTTGTACACACATACAAATGCGCACACGTAGAATGGCTTGTGTACCCACATTACACACTTTTAGACAGATGGAAACACACACATGCACACACACACACACACACACACACACACAGGAAGTGTAGTTGAAATAATAATACATGTACTGAATAGTAGAGATTTACACATCTTATGCAGAAAAAGCATACACAACAATTACATGAATGTGCACACACACACACACACGTAGAATGGTAACACACATTACAAACAGACAGCAACACACGCACACACCCTTGTTGAAAGAGTAATAATATATCTATAGTGCATTAAAGGTTCTATCACACACACACACACACACACACACACACACAGACACATCCTCACAGGATAATAAATAACACAATATATCTACAGTATGGTAGCCACACACTCTCATCTCATGCATTAGGCCTGTATAGACATACACACTCACACACTCACACACTCACTCACACACACACACTCACACACACACACACACACTGATTATTTTGCACTGCTTGTACAGGAGTGGGCCTCCTGACCAGCACGGAGGAGCCGGGAGTGAATTACAACCCATTATCCCTCACGTTAAAGCAGTTACAGCTGAAACCGGAGAGCCCTCACCGGGGGGGGGAGATGGAGGGATGGAAGGACGAGCAGGGGAGGAGAAATACGAGCGCGAGACGAGGAGGAAACAGATGGCGAGACGGGTGACTGAGGGATCGAATGACATGGAAGGACAGGATGACGGGGAGCCGTGCCCGACGAGTCCCGGACCAACCCGACTGTGGAGCTTTATCTTGCCTCCCTTCTTTCTCTTCCTCCCTCCTCGTGTGCGGATCCTCCTCCCTCACTCTGTCACAGGTTCTTGGTTTCGTCGGAAAGGTGACATCACATAAGTCACAGTGTTTAATCAGATGTCATCGTTTCGCGGAGCTCTCTCTCTCTCTCTCTCTCTTTGTGTCTTTGTGTTTGTGTGTGTGTGTGTGTGTGTCAGTAATGTCACATCGACTTTTGGCAGGAACAGAAGATTTCTCCCTATGGAGACTCATCTCACAGCTCTGAGAAAATGTGAACAGAGAAGACGGGGGGGCGGGGTATAGAAAGAGAAAAAATAAAGATAATAAGAAAATGTGTGTGTGTGTGTGTGTGTGCGCGCGGTGAAGATAGAGAGACTAAAAAGAAAGAGACAGAAAAAGAGAGAGAAATTTGAGGCAAAGACAAAGAAAGAGCAATTAACCAAAGGAGAAAAGGAACGCGAAAAAGAAAAAAAC
Source organism: Hoplostethus mediterraneus (assembly GCA_034670385.1). Taxonomy (NCBI): domain Eukaryota; kingdom Metazoa; phylum Chordata; class Actinopteri; order Trachichthyiformes; family Trachichthyidae; genus Hoplostethus; species Hoplostethus mediterraneus. Next base: position 12,286,547 of record JAXDDW010000009.1, on the reverse strand, counting down.
AAAAGAGGGTGGCCTCTGCCGGAGAAATGAGGACAGGAAAGTGGAGGAGAGGATGCAGAGCAGCGACGTTCTCCTGGGGGGGGGGGGGGGAGGGGGGAGAGGGTTGGGGGTGGAGGGGGGGGGGGCACGAGTCGAGGATAATCCTTGTAACCCATTGTCTCCTGTTTTCAAACCAATTATTGTCATCTCCAGCCCCATGAAAGAGAGTTAATAAAGAGAGCGCAGCTTTGGAGTGTCAGGGCACAGTCAGGGGAACAGAGATAAAGACCGAGAGAGAGAGAGGATACAGAGGTGTGTGTGTGTGTGTGTGTGTGTGGGGGGGGGGGTGATGCTTCAAAGGGGTAGAATATAAAATAAGAGAGAGAGGAAAAAGTGAAATGTCAGGAAGGAAGGAAGCAAGGGGGCCTCAGCGATGCATTTTGAATGGCCTACACTCCTTTATTTTATGCCTCGCATCTCCGTCCCTCAAAAGGTTCCTCTTTTCCTCCACTTCATCTGCTGGTTTCTCCCCTTTGTTCTCTTGGGTTGTGCGTGTGTGTGTGTGTGTGTGTGTGTGTGAGGATGTAACACGACAGCAACATTCACGCAAACAACTACCCAAACTCATTTCTTTCTCACGTGCATCTAAAATGTCAAAATGAGATAGAAGATGAGTCACTTGCATGAGGAAGATGAAAGTCAAAGAAAAAAAACAAGTTAAAATAGTTTGCAAAACTGGGGGAAAAAAAAGCAACAGGTGTTTCTGTCGATCCTTCCACTGTGAGGACTCAACGGGTCTGATGTGGAGCTGTCAAAAAGCCGCTACTGAGAAAAGGAAATAGTCAGAAAAAGAAGAAATTTTGTGATAGAACACCAAAACTGGACACCTGAGATGTGGAGTAAGGTTTTATGGTTTTATGGACCGGTGAGTTTACATTTGAGAGTAACAGGAGGCAGTATGAAGACTCTGGTAACCATGTCAACCATCAGTCAAGCATGGTGGGGGATCAGCGCAGGTTTGGGGATGTATAACCACATCTGGAGTTGGTGATTAGTTTTTGATTGAAGCCATCATGTTAATACATCACGCAATACCCTCTGGAATTCATTTTGATTGGGAACAAATTCATCGTACGGCGAGATAACGACCCCAAAACACACTCGCCCCACAGCCCGGACCTCCACATCACTGAATGCGTGGGATTATTTGGATCGTGTGCAGCAGAAAATAAATGCAACTTCTAAGACTTTGGTTTGGTTTGTTTACAAGAAAATGGAAAAAATATCCCCGCAGATTTCTTTGAAAAACTCAAAAGCAAGTTTCCCGAAAACATAAATGATGAAAAATGAGTTGTGGAGGCTTTTGTTTTAATTTTGTGTTAAATATGAAAAAGAAATTACTTGCAAATTAATGGTACGTATGTATCTTTACTCGTGTTTGTGTGTGTTGTGTGCATGCTCAAGGCTAGAACTATGGCAACGCTATGGCGACGGCGTTCTCTCTACATTCGCTCAGCAGGTTGACTGCTATATGCTCCGTTCACCATGGTAACCATATCTCCACCCAC